>OW203727.1:18868310-19415810 GCA_934045075.1 Yponomeuta sedellus | reverse complement strand
TCATCAACGTTCCGGGTGCTTTTTATCTTCCCCTTTGCTAATACATGCCCTATTTGGTCGAATTGTATAACAACACTTACATTTAAGAAATCATGGTTTTATTATTCTTTTCTGGTTGTGCAATAAAGTGTTCTCTATCTGTCTATCACTTGTTCCGGTCTTAAACTAGGATGCCCCGTGCTTTGGTTACCAGGCGAGGACATCACAAGCCAATACACCCAATTAGCCCAACTCACACCAAGACAAAGGCCATTTGTATAGATGCACAGTGGCCCCCCAGTGAAAATGGTACCCACGACCTCCAGCATGGTAATCAGACATGATACCGCTAGACCAAGGAGGCTGGGAAATGAGTTTCCTGTTCTGTTTTCACGTAGATATTCCGTTCATTGCTACTCATTATTATATTCGAAAATTGGGCCTCTTGTCGGTGCGAACAACTTCCTCCTTCACACGCTGTGGTCACAGGAAAGACCTTTATCTGTCTGGAAAGTCACGTGTACACCTTTCCGGTGGCCTTTCTCTAACTCTCTTTCCCTTTATGATGTTCTTTACAAAATGGTTGCGACGCACCAAGTATCCAGCGTATTTCCCCTTTTCCTAAAGATTATCCCCAAGGACGATCTCATTGTGACCACGACCTTTCCACTATACCGAAAATTATTACAAAACAAACGTACCTCGCCGATATTTTGTTCTCCCATGTCCATTTCGTCGTGACCTTGCTCTTGGTTGTTCGAGCTTGGCTCTTGCTTGGGTTCAACTGAAATTGAAGCTACACTTTAATGTCTGAGAATTAAGAAATAACTTTGATTGACATACATTTAAAAGTAATGTCTGCTAAGTCAAGCGAGTTCTGTGTCAGGAAACCAGTCAGAAGACTTGTTGAACACAAAACTGAAGTTGAAATTAGCGGTTTACTATGCTCCATCTTAAAAGCAAGCTGGCATAGTCTTAAGCCAACTTGCAGAACGATTGTGGAGGTTAAAATGCTCAACTAAGTAGTGAGACTTATATTTTGGATTGTTTTTATATAAAAAAATACAATATTTAGCTGTTTCTTTGTTTATATAAAACTTTTACGAGAAGGCGAATTTAAAATTTTGTTTTAATAATTTTCATAAAACCAAATGTAAGATATTGGAATGTTTTATGAAACATTCTTCATACAAATATTTTGGCTTGGGATAATGCAATCGTGACTAAGTTTTGATGTCTATTTATTCCTATACAATAACTGTAGGGTGTTGTGACACAATGAGCAATCTTCGCGTACATTAACAATCTGTTAATCTACCATTGACTGCTGTCACTGCCTTTTTTGTATATACTTCAATCAACTGACAATTGTTAACAGTATTAACATAATATTGTTAGTGTGCGAGAATGCAGGCAATATCAACCATAAGTAACTATAAGTATCATAAGAAAAGTGATATCTGGTCAGCAATATAGCTTTCTAAACGAAGCAGTGCTGCGTATGTAGAAATATTGAAAGGAAGCAGTTAACATTTCATATTTCTAAATAGCTTTCAGCTTCACATAGATCACAATGTTACATATATACTACTTATACTACTAATATCACGTATTTATCATATTTCGGTCAGTTTACTACGAAACGGGACTACTCGGAGTATCTGGCTATAAGGTGCAGTCACCTTACTTCTTGCCACTTCAGTTTCATAATCTTATACACTATGTCAGTACATAGTCTATAAGATTATGAAGCTGAAGTGGCATGTCCGGAATAACCGATGGTTGCTGGGGTGCAAAGGTTTTCGAGTGGACACCACGAACCGGCAAACACAGCGTAAGACGCTCTGAGCCAGGTTGCAATCAGCGGCCCTTATGTTTAGCGTGGACTGAAGGAAGTGGTGTGCCTTGGGGTTGACCTATGTCCAGCAGTGGACGAGTGTGGGCTTATTGTATCTTACCATTGGGCTGTTGGCCCATGACGTTCTGTTTTTGTTCGGCCGAATGTTGTTGAATGTTTTGTTGCATTTGCGCGTTCTCGGGTGTGATTAGCCGCGGTTGCATTAGCACTGGAAGAATACCAGAATATTAAGCTTTTATAATAATAAAAAAAGAAGTATAGGTACTCGGGAGGACATTTATACTTTCACTTATTGTATTTGTATTAGACATTAGATTTTTAACATTCAACTATCATACATAACACTGTGATGATTTATCTATCTACCTATCTATATATTAAAGAATAACACTGGACCATTATTCGTCTCTACTAGCTTTGTCACACCACAAGATAATGCTATTTAGTATTAAACCTGTGTACAATTTTCCTGGCAGACACAATAAAGTATCAAATAATAATTTCTGCATTAAATCTCTTCCGCTTTGTTACTCTGTAAGTAACTTTTCTTATTTATAACTATATTTTGACTTTTCTTATAAACACGTTATTCCGTCCAAAACATTGCTAAGCCGGGTTTACTCTAACGAGATCTGACAGGAACATCTATCTGCATTTCTATGGGTAACCTCTCCAGTGAATAAGTCCAAAAACGTCTTGCACCACGACATATGCAGAGCACTCAATCATATGTATCTGTTTATACCTAGATAAGTATATGTCTATCTACTCATCCAGTGACTTGGCGCCAGTGACCCTAGTAATTTGAAATAGACGCTGTACAAGATGTGCACTCACTCTGGTGCTGCGGCGGCGCGGGCAGGCGCGGGCGGCCGCCCACGGGCAGCGGCTGCCGGAAGGGCTGCCCGTCCGCGCTGACGCCCTGCATGCCGCCTTCGTCCGGCCCGCCCTCTGAAAGGGTCGCTGGTTGAGGGAGTCGCCCAGAGTTTGGTGGCAGGAGTCGAATCTTCTTCTTCTTCAGGCTATATTAGTCCACTGCTGGACATAGCCCTCCCCTAATGAGCGCCATAGCACAAGATTGTGCCATCATTGGGGGGTAATGCCCATGAGTCGAATACAAAGATTCAATTGTAAACAGTTTTTAAGCGAGAAAAACTCGTGCTATCCCCATATTATCTGATACGTGAGCGCAGGAAGGACGAAACTAACTATAAATATGTGCTGTGTATCTAGGTTATTAAAAATTGTCACTCCCTCATACATTATTGCCGTCTGCACACCGACACGTAAGTATATTTACTCACGCGGCGACCACATCTTCTCCGGATGCCGCAGCAGAAAATCCCACAGCTGCCTTTTGAGGTCTCCGTTACGGACGTAGCGCAGGGTAAGCGAGTGGATGGGGAAGCGCTGAGCAGGGAAGGCGCTCGTAGTGTACGGACGTAATATAAAGTAAAAAAAAAACTCTACACCTCTGATTGAAACACACGTATGTAAAGCTACTCACGCGGCGACCACATCTTCTCCGGGTGCCGCTGCAGCAGATCACGCAGCTGCCTGTTGATGTCTTCGTTGCTGGCGTAGTGCATGGGGAAGCGCTGCGCCGGGAAGGCACTCCGGGGCGCGCCGTCGAGGCCGGGCGCGGGCGGGGGCGCGGGCGCGGGCGCGGGGGGGAGCGGCAGCTCGCTGCCGTCCGGCGCGCGGAGTCGCTGCATCGCTGTTGTCAAGTCACAATTTTTCACCATCATCAGCCCAGTTCTGTATAAGCCTTTTTCCCCAAATACCCTATCCCACAGTACCTTGCCATTCGCATCCGCATACCCAATATATATCGAACATTTGGTACTAATGGACTAAAGGTCGTTGTGAGATCAGGCCCTAGATTCTGTTACGCATTGTAATACAATGACAACTGCAAGGTGATTTACGATATTCGTGACCCGACTGCAGCGGAACTGCTTCATTGCTACATTAAATCTAAGCCCGCACACGTGTCACACTTTTTAGGCGCCAATGAGCTAAGAAACGCGCAACTTCCGCCGTCATACTACTGTGCCAGAGCAGTATTTCAGTTGCTGTTCGTTACGAAAGACATTTGGGCGATAAATATTTTTAGTCAAAGCTCGATACAATTGATGATGTAAAAACTGCCTACTATAGATGAGCAAGTATGTCCATTGGCTGGCGGTCAAAGGTACCTTGCATACCCTGGTCGTGCATGATCTAGTGCTAGTCAGAAACACTCGATATGATATGACTCGATATCAACCCTTGTATGTTCCCACTGCTGGGGCACGGGTCTCTTTCTGCGATGCAAGGTTAGGCCATACTCCACCACGGGGGCCAAGCCCGGGTTGGTGGAGGATTGTAAGGCAGTGGCGGGCCTTACTGTCAGAAGTTACGAAGCCACCCATAAGGCGTGCCATCACATGACAGCCGGCACCGACGGCTCAACGTACCTTGCGAAGCATGGAATGTATTTAATTATACCTACACCTGGAAATTCAATATTATATTTGAATCAATGCCATTCTGTTTGGTAGGTAGAACATAACTGCTCATATGATGACTATTACGGTGTAATCACGTGTATGTACATTGCATCGTTTGGTTGTATATGACCTGCCGCTGGTTAGTTAGACATATGTAACTATTGGCTTGTACTCACGTGTACCTTGCATCCGCTGGTCGTGGATGATCTGCTGCTGCTGTTGCGTCTGCTGCTGCCTCAAGGCCTGCAGCTGCTTCCATTGCCGCTCTTGTTCGGCCTCGCGCGCGCTTCGTTGCTGTCCGCACGCACGCTCTTGCTCCTACAGTGAGACGGCGCATAAGTACGTGGCTTGGTGAACTACTAGCGTATTCCTTTTGTCCCACCGCTTAGCAAAAAATCGAGAAATATTTTCGTAAAATGTACAAAAATTTGGTTCAACTGACAAACAATTTCATTTCAAATCTAATTTCCGTTCCCGGGAACACGAAATCGAGGGACAACAGGCATACACGAAGATTTTTGGCGGACGCGAAGCTGCGGTATATCTTACGGCGCTACGCCCGGCGAGGCAAGACCAGATGAACGGTTTATTACTAGAGTTCCAAAAAATATGGAGTTGTTTTAAAATTAAGGAAAATTAGGAGTTTGTATAGTCTGTTTTGTATCTGTTTTACTTAGCGGTGGCAAAAATGTTGTTGATTTTTTGTTTAAATTTTCTAGGTTTCACAGATACGTACGCCATTGTCCACGTCATCCCATCTCACCTCGCTTAGGTTAGGCAACACGCACTATACGTCTTTACGCAGTATTCACAGTAACCTTCGCGGCCGCCAAAAATATTTGCTGGAACTGCTCTACGCTCTCACTCAGCGTAGCTGGCGAGAGAATAAGGGAATATCAGGTACCAGGTTTACTCTTCTGAACACGCCGCAAATAATGCAAGACAACGTTTATAGACGTGCCATTGATTGTTTGTCTCCCACTCTCTCGTGGGCTACGCGTAAGTGAGACGGGTTTGATTTCCATGTTATCTTTACTTGTTAAATGTACAGTGGAATTACAATAACGCTTGGATTAAAATTGACAATATTACTAGACAGTTTTTTTTATGAGCAATATGAAAGTTTTCAGAGCGTTATTATAACTAAATGTCCAAACAGGAATACAAGGAAAGTTATATAGAAGACATCATGTGGAGATCGTAAAGAAAAACACTATCCAAATGCAGTTTAATAATTCCTTCAAATCCTGTCTAAACCAAATACATTCCACATTCACAATCATCAAAGCTAATCAATGACATGTAAATACAGAACAATTTCCGTCAAGTTTACATCATGCTCGGTTCAGGCAAAATGGAGATCGGAAGAGATATTATTTACTATTCCATCACCATTGACATACAATTAAAGTCCGCCCATTTCACAAAGGAGATGGTAGAGAACGTTAACCATTTGTATGGCGCTCCTCCACCATTTGAACTTGTTTTTAGATTTCTCTTCTGATCACCATCAAATTAGATCTAACTACTGCGAAACCTACTTATTATACAACTTTGTCCTTGAAAGTTCAATGATTAGTTCTTGAATAAATGTCGTTAATGTCAGGATTACTACTGAATTGTAAATAATTACATAGTTATTACAATATAACTGTTAACTATATCTTTTTCTATTAATTACAATATTGTTAGACATGCTTTAGTTACTCATTCTTTTAATAATATTATTTGCTTCGATACCTCAAACAATACTCAAATAAATTTTAAATAAAACAGTATTTTAAGTTAAATCATTCACAGACAATCATGTTTACAAACATAAAAAAATGTTTCTTTATTAATGAGCATGAACATCTCTGAACCATTCTTACATCTATTAATAACAACTTACAATATAAAACAACATACCGTCCAATACGAAAAGCTTACAATGTAAATACAACATCAGCTTAAAACGTCGCAACTTAAACTTTATAAACCTGTGTTAGAATTGTTAGCACACCAACCATCAAACCTGCGCCCAAATATGTTAAAGCCAACCAACTACATTAGGCGAAGCGAAAGAATATAAAAAAAAAAACGTTCAACATTACGGAAACAGAGGACTCGACTCCAAGAGGCGGTTTTTGGGTATAAAAAAAATCAATTCGATACAAAAAGCTAAAAGAAAAGAATCACACTGAGCAATGCCATTGAATCGACAGCCAAAATGATGGGTTGTTGGGTGATGTATTGACTGTAATTTGGAATAAGTAGTCGCGGGTGCAAAGGATCGCGGAGTGCGGCGCGCGATCACCCAACAATGTCTCGATACATGCCTCGCGCACGCACTGCGCTTTTGTATGTATTGTGTGTAGACGATACAGGTTCTTTACAGAGATAATAAACAGTGGTCTCTTTTATTTCACTGCTTACAAATTTATTAACTTTGGGAAAGCAGGTTGTGGATTGTTCTTTAGTGATAATTTTATTACCAAATTGGATGTCGCATTTTGCTTCTTGCAAACGTTATGTGAAGCGCGCGCGTTAGGTATTCATGTATAAATGTCAGTTTATCTGTTTATTCTCTATACATATACTAAAAGTTAATTAGACGATTTCTAAATTTCCTGGTGACTCGCCGAATAGCAAAGGATGCCAATCAGTTACGCGTATTTTTCTCTCGCAAAGCGAAAGATTTCGGCAGATTACTTGACCAAAAAGTGTACGAATAAAAAAATAGAAACTGTTGCATTTATATAGACAATGATTTTGATGTTTTTATTGTACCGGTGTAGATTTGTCATGTTGTGTATTACATGTTAAGTGTAAGTGTCTATAATCTGTGAGTACAGTCGACAGCAGACCACCTTTTGTTGAATGTTGCAAGTCGCCCTTCACTTACGTGAATAGATTGCACCTCTACTTAGGTTGCTGTGCTTGTTGACCATACGTGTAGTCATTGTGCGTTTCTGCTTTAACCATTTTGACGTTTATTAATAAGAGCTTTCGATATAAAAATATCAGAAAATGAATTGCTTCCACACAACACAATCACGTATCCTGGCACCTAAGTTGCGGTAACCAGGCAAGGACGACACAACCTAGGAAAACAATAGATAAGCAGTGTAATATTAATATTGATGTTTTCAGCTAGTGTAAAATATGTAGACACGTATATGCACGCGCGCGTGCGCTTCAGTCCGCGGAGTGTAATATATGTAGGCATGTATCTGTGCGTGGTCCGCGCGCGAGGCGAGCGAACGGTGGGGCGCGAGGTACCGTGTGCAGCGGCGGCAGGGTGCGCATGATCTCAGAGGGCGTGAGCACGCGGATGTGCGCGTCCGCCTCGAGGAGCCCGGCCGGCGTCACCGTGACGTTGGGCGCGCGCACCGGCGGCGGCGGCGGGCTGGCGGCCGCGGGCGAGGGCGCGGGCGCGGCGGGGGGCGCGGGCGCGGGCGGCGCCTCGTCGGCCGGCGCGGGCGCGGGCGCGGCGCCCTGCGGTACCGGGCCGCACGGTCAGGCCGCGCTCACTGGCGTCCGTACGAATCCACGACCATTCAGTGGAGCGGTTCAGATGGCGATTCCCGCTGAGGTAGCTTGGTTTTGATTACTCGCGATGCTCGTGTAAAGTTAGACTTTACATTGTTATTAGCGATAAAAGTAATATTTTGATTTACAACGATGTCAGCGACGATTAGATTGATTCACAATAAACACTCTTTCTTTCTTTGTAGAGGATACGAGTGGAAATTTGAACGGGTTTTAAATTGCAAGTAAATATATACCTATCTCACTCACGACGCTCTCATTTCCTATTTGTTTATTTCTCTTAATTTGAAACTTCACTGGGAACAATAAGTTTTCGTTTCGCTGACACAGCATTTTATTTCACAATATTTTTAGCCACGACGCATTACTGCCTTCTAAGCTTTATCCGACAAAATTGCAAGCCTCCATATTAATAAAATGCTCTTAGCGGTGAGATCAATTTGTAGTGTTTAACATAGAACTACATTTTATAGCGCTCGGATTGATCTCAAAGTAAATTTTCGCGTATTAAAGTTTGAATGTTTGGACATCATTGAAAGTACCACTATGTTGCGGAGTATTCTGGTTTTTATGTTTCACACAAAACTAAAGTAGCGGTATTTAACATTGAATGGTTGTGGAATTCGTAATGACGCAAGTAAATTTGAAAGGACCTCGCATCGCTTCACCTCCAGACTAATTGTCAATGGGTCAGTTACAAGATAGGGATGACACTAAGGCATTATCCTCTAGTCTTACGACTTCCAGCAGCCTAAACTTAGCTGTAAAACACTCCCATAGCTAGCTCTATACTCTTGTATAAACCACTATAAAAATAAGAATGAAAATAAAACTAGAGACTACATTCGATCCTTTCGCTTTCAACATTACCTTGATAGAGCCTCTAGTATAAAGTAATTACGGACCATTTTTCTTCGGACATACACAAAGCAAAAGCTGTGCTAGAACAATGACGTCGTGTATTTACTGTGTTGATATTTACAACCGTGACCCGACTGGTAACAAAAGCGAGAGAATCTAAAGCACTCGTGTTGTTGGTTTCTATAGAGGCATTGCTTCTTTGATGTTTCATTACTTTTAAAACGGTATGGAACATCAAAATAAACAGTCGAAGTAAGCAATTGAAAATGATCGTAACTGGACAACAACGACAATTTTTTTATGAAATTACCAAACACATGTTCTTGTTATAAATTTTTACTCTGTGTCAGCTTAATTCCGCAACTTTTCTTGTACACAAACGCATATAATTTCCATGGTCTGATCAATATTAATTTATGTTAGGTGACTATCATTATACATGGAAAATGAACGTATTCGCGGCGTCACGACCATATTCAATGCTACTTAAGAGGGCGCTGCGCCAGGCGACTTTCATACGAACTTAGTTTGGTTTTTATCATTTACAAATTACTTGTCTAATCGCAATGTTATTTTGCCAATGTATTTATAGCACACACCTCTTTGTTTGACTTTGCTAACAATTGAGAATAAATTAATAAACAAGGGGAGCCTCAAGGGTATTCCCACACAGGAACTCTCAAGGCTTCAGTTTCTGTATGATTAGTTTATTAGCAATTCTGAACACAATTAAACCTCGATTTGCTTCCTCCAAACACATTGGCAAACTCTCATTGCAATCCGGCAAACTTCGCTTGTACGGGAATCGCCTCGTTCAGCGCCTTCCTACAGGGGGGGACGGTGTCAAATCCTATCGGAGAGAGGTTCAAACACACAGGAAAACACAGTGTGTAAGTGAGTCGGGTTAGCACACACCAGTACGCGGCACACACTAGCACGCACCTGCTGCGCCTTCCGCATCCGTATGGCGCTGCGGTTGTCGCGCGCCTGCTGCAGGTACGGCGCCTTCTGTTCTGCCGGCAGCGCGCGCCACTTCTTCAGGATCTGCTTGCAGCGGTCCACCCAGTTGGGGAACTCGGCCTTCCACTCGGGGTGGTTCGTGTTGGCGTACAGGACCGCCGAGATGGTGGCCGCCGAGCCTAGGCCTGGGGCGGGAGTGGGTATAAACACTCATTGTTATTGGAATGTTTGTGGAATTATGTATGTTGTGGAGTCTCAATTCTGTATCCCACTCGGCGTGGTTTACCTATATCGGTGTAGAATATTAGGGATATAGTGGTCGCTGAATCTAGACCGGAAGGGGAAATGGGCGTTAGAAACTGTGTCTGTATTAAAATGTTGGTGTATGTGTTAAAGTGTATTTTTATGTCTGACATGTTGAGGTGTTAAGTGAAGACGACATCCACTGAGAGACTTCCGAAACACTTCTCCACACAAACGGGGCAGCTTCGTAAGGCAATTGACACAGGAAACAGTTTGCCCTGTGGCTGTACCTACTTTGCTTTGCGTCTCAAGAGAAGCACATCTACACAGAGCAAGCCACCACGCGCGACAAATGCCTCGCGAGGCTGCTCGGTCTGTGTGGGCCCGCTTATTACTGCGTTACCGAGGTAAGTACTCACTTACGTCGCCTTCATCTTCTTTGGTGGAACGCTGGCGGTAGGTAAGCCGAGAATGACGTCCCGCGAGGCACCGCACCAAAGAGTGCGCACAGGAAAAACTGCACTGTGCAACGTTACCAATAGTGCGCTACTCACTGTCGTCTGCCATTATCTTTTCGGCGGAGCGCTGGTCACAGGTGGAGCAAGAATGCCGCCCTTTCAGGCACCACGCCACAGAGTGCGTGCGGGAAACATGAAGAGGCCCCGTGCTAGTCATATACCGAGCTAGTAGATGCGTTACACTCGTTAAACTTCAGCTTGACGCCGGAGCGCTGGTCGCAGATAGGCTCGATGCTAAGTAACGCTACAAACTGTGCCCAGGAAATATTTCACCGTGCGACTTCACCACGCCACTAAGCTAGCAGGTGCGTTACTCACTCTCGTCGGCCTTCATCTTGTCGGCGGAGCGCTGGTTGTAGGTAGGCGGCGGCGGCGGCGCGGCCGCGTCCCCCCCGCCGCCGCCCCCGCCCCCGCCGGCGCCCCACGCCGCGCCGCCCTCCGAGAAGGCGGGGCTCAGCTGCGAGTTGCTGCTGCGGGGGGAGGGGGCGTTACTGTGGCCGACTACGTGCCGCACGGTTGGGGCTTGCACATTCTAACATTGTTAATGTTTGTAAAAAAAAGTATTTACTTTGATAAATTTTGTATCTAGCAAAACCTCAAAAGTATACTCATTATTGTACTCAATAATTAAAAATGTTATAATATGAGAGTGAAATTGAATGGTAGATTGAAACAGCAGCCTTTGTTTAAGAGAGGCACTGAATTA
Organism: Yponomeuta sedellus; assembly: GCA_934045075.1. NCBI lineage: Eukaryota > Metazoa > Arthropoda > Insecta > Lepidoptera > Yponomeutidae > Yponomeuta > Yponomeuta sedellus. The sequence continues at coordinate 19,404,662 of OW203727.1, read as the reverse complement.
ATATTTGCCTCATGCTGGGTTAAATATTTGGCTCTCTCTTGGTGTGATTCAAATAGTTCTTACTTTAATTGTTATAATACCACACGCAGTGGCGAGCCTAGGATTTTAGATTAATTAAAATTAATCAAAATCACTAAATAAATAGAAACATGAAAAATCTATACATCAGAAACTAGAAAAAATTATACACATATAACCAAGTCAGTAATTACACCACAGCCACGTAAAAGTTATGTGAAATGCTTTGATATTTATTCGAAACTAGCTGACCCAGCGAACTTCGTACCGGCTACCATCGATTCTTTATTTGTCTCTCCGTACTTCAAGGAATATTCTAAAAAAAGAATTCGCAAAATCGGTTCAGCTGCTCTCGAAATTTGCGGTTACCAACACATTCAGCGATTAATTTTTATGCTATAGATAGAGCTCATCCTTATATATAAAAACATCTCTAACATTGAAAACACCGCTTTGAATGTAGCCTCGAAATAGTTTTCGATTCAAGCAGTAAGCATTCTGTTGTTGGTTCCTCTGGATCCTCGTATATTTGACCTAGCAAAGGGGGTAGGGGTCCCGGGCGCACCTGCTGCCGAAGTCGGCGTGGTAGGGCGAGGCGTAGTCCAAGGGGCTCTGCAGCTGGCGGCGCGGCGCGCAGTAGCCGGCGCCGGCGCCCGCGGCGGCGTACGACACCGACGACTCCTGCGACTCCTGCCGACGACGGCCCACGCATTAAGGATCGCTTTCTATTGTAGAATAGAAATCTAGACTTTCGAGTGTCGACTTGTATAACTTTTAATAATAAAACTGAAACGACTTGAACTTTTTGCTTTATTTAAGGTTTCTATGGCCCAATGTCCTCAAGTGATCACAAAAACAATTGTTATTTTCAAGGTTGGGCCTTACGAGGTTATATTAACAGAAATCTGGATAAAACAAAATAAGCAGGTAAAAATAGTCAGGTCTAGTCAAGATGTAAAGTAGTAATGCTAAAAATGAGGGAAATCTCGAAAATGTGTGACATAACTTAAAATTTTTGAAAATGATATATAATTATTAAAGATATTATAAAATATGGTGTAAAGATGTTTTCACCGTTAGAACTTGCACCATTCACAGACACTAATACTAAGCACTAATCAGCGTGTTTAACATGAGGACTGAGTATTAATGATAAGTACTAAGCGCTTAGCAACAAAGCCCGTGTAAACCGGCCATTACACGCGTCCTTACAGACGCGATCAAAGCAGGCGCCGCCAGTCTCTTTTTTTAGTAAACATAACATAACCTCACGCTGTGTCCGAGAGAAGGCAGAGACCAGGGCTACCACTTGCCACGATCCTGATAGATCACCTTTCCTTCACATGTATGCATGCAACGGCTAATGGACGTTCCATTAGCCGTTGCATGCATACATGTCCCTGGTGCGAGGGCGCAGGCCAGCAGCAACAGTGTCCTCAACATGACCGCAGCTGGACTTGACTATCCGTATACTAATCGCTGTCTCAGTGTCAATAATAATCACATCCGTGGGACGACTGAGGCCGTGAAATATAAAATATATACATACACTTACACTTACATGTACATAGCTATAACAACCAATGTTACTAACATTTTGAGCTATAGATTATTTTCATTTTATTAGGTAAATTAACAGCTTCCAACGGACACGTTCAATTTACACACTAGAAATAGAAAGCCGACAAAAAGTTAGTAATAATCAAAGCAGAGAGTGAAAACAACAAAACAACAAGACACAAAATCATAGACTCACAAACTCACAACAGAGAATGAAGATGACACACCATCATAATAAGTACCATCGGTAATAAAGCCTACACTGAATCACAAAACTTCGAAGTCTTCGCTTTGCGAATTACAGAAATGCTGTCGGTGAACAAATCAATGTCGTCATGTGATGCAAAAATCGTTAAAGATTGCATAACTGCAATGAAGCAAGAATTTTGTGCATAAACAGATGCTTTTAAACAAATTTAATGTTTTATTATAACTAGACCTACCTGCGAGTCGTCGGTTAGCACGCCCTTGAAGATCTCGTCGACGTCGGCCGAGTCCATATCGGGCAGTGAGTCGCGCACCATGGCGTCCAGCCGGGCACCCAGCAGCGGCTCCGCGCCGGCGCCGCCGCCCGCGCCCTCTGCACACGGACGGCCGTCAGTGCCAACCCTAAACGCCTTGGCCGGAAGGGCGCATCGGCGAAGCGGCGCCCAGTACGGCACCAAACCGCGGTTCAACATACACTAGACGATTCGTGGCGTTTTCAACACGTCAGTCTGGGTAAAAAACGCGTTTTGTGGCCAAAAATACCTACTTATTTAAGTAAGGAGAGCTTTTATGGATCCATTTGTAGAAGCAGATCGCGCCATAATTATCTTCGGCTGCGACCGTTCGGAGCAAGGTGTCTGCGATACTTTGCGCTGAGTCGCATTTGGTTGAATGTGGCTTGATGTGTTTTGGCGCTCGTCCATATTCTAAGATGCTGTCATCACACGTTAAAGGATATGTAACTAGATTATAAGCTTTCGTCATGATATTTTTACACGTTATATTACTTATCTGTTGTGTAATGCTATAAATAAAATAAAAAAGAGAAGAATTTAACAATTGATATACTGGAAAGTCGCGACTTTGGACGTTTAAAACGCGCGACTACAAAGCTACCCGTGCTGCCCTGGCTGGACGGGATTTTTCTATGCGCATTTTAATGCTCACCTATAAGCTCCAAAGTGTTGGTACATTATCATCAAGCCGCCCCTTGAAGAGACATCCAAAGTTCCATTTGAATAACATTTTTATCACCCCCATCTCAGAAAGAGTATTTTTACTCATCGGTATCACCAGCATGGTGATATCGAAGAATTTATTATACAAACTTAGGTGTACTTTTTTAATTTTACCACGACATTGGTCAATCGTTCGTAAAACACAACAATTACATGATTCCGATGATGCATTGCTAGTTTTAGTTTTTTTAAGTGTCTCTGATGGTGATGAAGTAATCGGGAGAGCATAAATATTGTGTCCCCATGGTGGGGGCACTCAGAAAAACACGAACTAAACTATATTTAACGAACAACCAGTTTCCCTTCTCACCGCTTCCATGAGGCTCGGTCTTCGTAGTATGCACGGTGGGTATATTCTCGCCGGTACGCGGTGGCTCAGTCGCCTCCACGGTTTGCGGTCCCATCATCGCATTGTTAAGTGCCGTCGAGTCTTCGGTGTGTTTGAGCGGACCGTCTTCCAGGATCTCTGTCTTGATTCGGGCAGCGTCCGAGTTGGGGTCGCCCGATTCGTCCTTCTCCACTCTGGGCTTGAGTGACTGGAGAAGCTCAATTTCGTCCTGTAGAGAAACGCACATTTTACTGGCTAAATTTCTTGACGCGCGGTCTCCTGCCAGTACTTTTCTTTTGTAATGGCCAGAGTTCGCGCAGGACAGAGACGAGTGGCGACTTCTTGTATCGGAGGCCAAGACCCACTTCGGGTCGCGGTCGTTTGTAAAGGCCAAAATATTTTTTTTGAAAACATTAATGGCAACTATACCCATGCAAACATAAACGATTAGTTACTTGTAAAAAAGGATACCGGCGATGCCACAATATTTTTGCTGTGTAAAATCTTGCGTGCGGAAGAAGCCATCATAAAGAAGCGTGACGCTAACGCACACAATGACGTCGCGGTACTTCCGACATAGCATGTTGACTACGAGCATGACTCCCGTAGCATGACATCGCGGTAAACGTTTAATCGTGCCATAGACTTGTGACAACCTGCTTTAATTGCGGGTTAAAAACGTCTGTCACTGTGTAATGCCGCGGAGGCAGGTTACTATGAAGTATCTTACCACAAACACAATAATGACGACCAACTCAATCTTTGGAATTAGTTTATACCGTTCGACAGCTGTCTTGAAGTAACTCAAGTTCAAGATTTATTCATACGAGTGTAAAACTTTATAACATATTTGCTCGTAAAGTGGTTGTAATTACACCAATTTCAATATCGTAATGTATCTCATTACGTACTTGTGCGATAATGTAATGTAAAAGGCACGTGTTTTTTTTTATAAAGTTTTAAGATACTCCGTCTAAAAATGAACGATACTTTTAAAAATCTTAGCAAAGAGGTTTTATGTCAAGAAAACGGTCAATATTTTATGAATAAAATTAACTTTGGGAAATAAAATATAACAAATAAACATTTAAATCTTTAATTTAATTAATTTTGACAATAAATTACAAACATTTATCTGTAACAAAAATATTAATTTACTTTATTAGTAATACTGGCTGTTTTAGTACCTTTGCCTAAAAAAAAAAGTTGATGCGCGCGCATCGCTTATTTGTGGACAAGTAAAAATAAATCCGCGCGCTTTTTCTTTTCGATGTATTGTTTTTATTTGAAAATGTCGTCAAGTAGTGATGATAACAAAGTCAGAGTTTTATTAATTTCCTCGTAAATATGTTATAAAACGTCGTATGACATACGTGCGCTTTGAAAATTACAGCCGAGGCGATATTACTAGCCCGAGCCATCGGCGAGGGCTATAAGGAAGCAGAGGCTGTAATTTTCAACTTACCGCACTTATATCATACATAATGTACTATTACATTAATACGATCAAGGTCATAACCGCCGATCGGTCGTAGACAGCAAAGTCAGCCATGAAGTCCATAGCTATCAATGTTCTCTTAAGTCCACTTTCCACTAACTTATACAGTATTGAAGATTGACTTACCACATTCAAGGTAATAATAACGGACTGGTCGTAGTCAGTGAAGTTAGTCAGCGCGGCCATGATGTCCTCTCCATCGCTGTCACTGTTTTCCAACTCCGCCTTGAAGTCTCGCAGCTCGCGGTAGCCCTCGGGAGTGACCGGCCGCAGTGTACCGCCCGAGCTCTCGAGCGGGTTACCTGGGGAACGATTCGTTGTATTATACTCCTATGTCCTGCTAGAAGTAAGCAGAGATAATGAAATTGGTATTTTGTGCTTTACTTTTTTGTAACATGTGATTCTGTCTGTATAGGCTACTCAAGTATTCAGTTATTAAGCGTGCCAATAAGTGGCGTTAGTATGCTGTGAATTATTGAATCCGCATGGCGCAATCGTTTTGTTACAGTCGAACTGTATGCATCTCTATGGCTTGTTTTATTAGAAATCTTTTACCCTGGGATTTTTGTAGCTTATTCAGTTCTATTTGTCTATTTGTGTATGTAGCCGTAGATAGATTCCAGAATCTAAGACTAGAGAACTACAATTATTTTTTTACTATCACAGTTTGTTGTGCATTGCAGGATGTAAGTTATTAGATACAGAACTGAACTTCAGGTTCTATAGGTAACTATTAATTCACTTAGGCCCAGAATGGAAGGAGCAAAATAAACTTGGACTCCCTTAGTTAGCCAGTTGTTAGAGACATAATTGTGACATTGTACAATGACATTCAGCAAACAGATTGTATATTTTTTACGTTGAAATGAATTGATTTAATTGATTGATACCACTTTGGGACTGTGGAGTAATCAAGAATTAGACATTTACTAGAACATGAAATCATCTCATTAAGTAGAACATGAAAAATCTAATCTCTTAAATGTCAATATTACAAGCCAAGCTATTTTCATTGTGAGCTCTGTAGTGGAGAGAGAAATCGGCAAAGAAAACGGGATCCTATCACAAAGGCATGCAGTCTTATTTATAAAAACACGATTCCCCTAAAACAAATCTCAGAGGCAATTTAATCTGTGGTTACGCCTTTACCTTTACCCCAGACTATTTAATCGGTCTCTAAGGGAATCGTGTTTTTATAAATAAGACCGATAGAGTTAAACTTACCGGTGGAAGTGACGGGCGGTTTGCTGGGCTCCAGGAGGTCCTTCCCGAAGAAGGCCTCCTGCATGTAGGAGGGAAACTGCTCCATGAGCTTGGAGCGCGGCTTGCGACGCGGCTTCCGCTTATTCCCCGGGGACTCTGTGGAGCGAATAAGTATTATGTTGGAGATAGCTATGTTAGGAGTTTCACTATGTGATCGAATCAGGAAACCCGCAGAAATACCCAAGTTGATATAGCTGATGAAGCTCGAAGAATTTATTGCTCATTAGAACTGGCAGTGGGCGGGGCACATAGCTCGGAGAACTAATGGCCATTGGGGCGACCACGTTCTGACAGCGACCGCGGACCGGACGTGGGCAGCCCTGCCACCAGATGGTCTGATGACCTGGTTACGGCGGCGGGGAGTCGGTGGATGTGGGCAGCACAACACCGGTAACCTTGGAAAACCATGAAGGAGGCCTATGCTTTGCAGTGAGCGTCGTTGGCTCGTTCATAAATGTGTATAGGTTACTAAAAGCAAGTCTAAATAATATTTTTCGCTGTTTCGAAGCTTTCGACACAGTAAAAGTTGTTCAAATTTACGAATAAAATCCCCATTTTGGCCTGTATCCCCAAGAATGAGAACGGTGGCAGAGTAAGAAATAAGTCTGATTTTATTACTTTGTAAAAAAATATATAAACGTTAACTTACCGCCAGCCTGCGCCGCCTCAGCCTCTCTCTCTTCCTCCGCCTGCGCTTTGAGCGTGGTCTGTCTCTGTCGCACCACAAAACCTCCGATGCCCAACTTATTAAGGTTCCTCTGTCTTTTTCTCCTCAGTACAGTGATGCCAGAGTCCATGGTGTAAATGGTAAAGCCTTCGGGCGGCGGGCCGTCGGTGGAAACGTTCCAGAGTATGCCTTCCTTGTAGTTTGCATTCGCTAGGTTGCCTGTTGGATTTAGTATAAGTTACGAATGATTAACAGTATGTAGTTGTACTAAATGAAGGCGCAGCTGTAGAAGCGTATTAAAGAAAAACTGAAAGCTTTTGGTTTCGTAACTGATATGTAAATCTAGCATTTTTAATCAATGAATTTTATCAAGGACAGCTAATCAACCCTAGATCACTTTTCGCTGAGATTTCAACAGAGTTATAATGCCTGGCGAAGCATTTGGACCTGGACTACGCATATACGTATTTCGGGTCGCATTGGCGGGAGAGAATTTTGTTATGTTCTTTAATTTAGTAATTACTTAGAACAAAAAAAATTTTGCTCAATAGTGTCCATCGCAAACTCACCCCGAATACGCGGATTACAGTCAAGTTATGTAATTAAAAAGCATTTATTAAGCACCAGTATATTATGGTTAAAATCTAAAAAGGAACTGAGTTACTTAAGTAGCTCATGTTTGATCTTGTGGTACGATTACAAATTATGGGACGGGCATTATATGAACTTGTGAAAACTAAAACAAGGCTTGTTCACTGGCTGTCCGTGATAACCTTTCTACACAAGACGACAGCAATATCCATATCCAGTGCACAGTACCTGTCTCGTCTTTGACTTCAGCGGTGCTATCAGGCTTCGAGTCGTCAGCCGGCTCGGCGTCGGCGTTCTGAACCACTGTTTCAATAGATGCCATTATTTCTACGTCCACATTGCCAGCGTCCACGGCAGACAAAAATTACTATTAGTTACTGTAACTTTTGGTGCGGTAATGAATGCTGGGGCGGGTGGCGAGTGATCAGGGATTTGCTCATTGAAGTAGGTGTACTAGAGCTATCAAAATCCTCAGGTCTAATTTTTCGCGATTTCAAAGGTTTAAACTAGTTTTTAAGTACTATAAAATGGGAATCACACGGTATTTTCAGCATGAAAGTAATTCGTAATTGACTGATCAAACGCCACATTAAAATGAATGAATTAATTGATAGAACGTGTTAAAATAAATTACCATAGTGCAGGACGATTACAATTAATTATAAACATAAACAAAAAAATATTATACGTCTATCAAATCAACAAAAAAATGATTCAAGAAAAACACGCCTTGAAAAGCAGAGTTTGATGATTTTCTCATAGATCTCACTAACAGATCTTGATCAAATCTATATGGGATCATCGCAGAGGTCCCTTTCATGAAAAATAAGAATTAAATTAGACAACTATAAAGTATTATGGCTGAGCTTTAGTAAAAAAATTATAATAATTACCCTCTTGAGACCCTGTGTTCTCACGCAATGACATAAATTTTACAAGCGGGTAACCTCACTTTAGGAACTCACAGAAAATATTATACTTTTTATCTCCCCAAAAAAAAGTAAATCTGCGTCTCAGGAGGACGGACAAATCGAGAACCTCCCCTTGTTACGAGGACGGTGAGACGGCCAAGGTGACTCACCAGCGTCCTTCTCGCTGGCGTCGTTCTTGAAGCGCCTCTTGCGGCGCTGGTGCGTGATGCCCATCTCGGCCTCCATCTGCTTCATGTGCTGCGCGCCGCGCTGGCTGAGGCACACGTCGTCCACGTAGTACTCGCCGCCCAGCCCCAGCGACTGCGGCGTGGGCGGCGGCGGCGCGCGCGGCGGGGGGGGCGACGCCGCCAGGTGCGGCGGCGGCACGTCGCGCCCGCGGCACAGCACGCAGTTGTACCTGCAGCCCGGGCTCGCTTAACACCACGCCTATTTGCAATTTGGAACGGGGCGATGCGAGCTCATCCCCGCGGCGCTGCAATCCGCTATTTGACTCTCTTTTCAAGTAAGTCTTAAACGGTAAATAACTCTTCCATTAGATCAAAAAATATTTTAGTAAGTATATTTTTTGAGGATATATTTTAAAACTTTATTTTCCTAAACAGCCAAAAACGCCGTCAGCCATTTTTGTCTATGGATTGAAGTCCACAAAATTGTAAACAAAGTTTGACATTAAATTTTCTGTAAGTGATCTCTGAGCAGTAGTGAAATAACAACAACGCAACCATGATTTCATCGAATTTACATCCAAAATATACCAATTATCATTATTGCATTGTTCGAGGATGAAAAAACACGTCAATAAAGACCCCCGGGAAGTTGTGGATTCGTGTACCCAGTGAAATTAACATTCAAAAACTTGGCTCAAACTTGGCAAAAGAGACCCCGACTCTGTATCAATTGAAACTCGGGTGTATTTATGTGAAGATCACTTTGATGTAAGTCCTATAATAATCAATGTCCACTGGCTCTGGCTGAAAGATGTTTGTTTACATACTTTAGATGGTTTCAAGATGGCGGATACCGTTTTAGCCGTTACGAATTAAACGAGGAAATTTTTTTTTTGCAAATTTTGCAGCCATCCTGCATACTTAGCAAAATCAATATATTTCGATTTCTAATGTTAAATACTATAGGAAATATTCATTTATCGCATCAAATTTGATACGTGTCAAATAGCGGATTCAGTCACCATAGGCGTTGCAATGAAGGAGAAGAAGAAAAAGAATTACATTTATTTATCGCCACACAGACATATACAAAACGTAAAACAGAAACTTAATATAAAAAAGTAATAAAAACAAACACAACAGAACACAGTAAGGTGTTACGAGCCATGTCCAATTGTCCATGCGGCGGTAAAACGGCCTCAGGCTCAGTAATTGCTGCAGGTTTTTTGGATACAGCACTGATTTTCAGCAAGAGGGCCTGGTGACAGTGACTTACGGAAAGTCGCATCGAGACCCACGACGTACGATACAATACAATATAATGCTAGACAGCACAGCACAATACAGCAATACGTTCAAACGGCCGGCGGCATTATAATGTGCACTCGCCTCACTCCCTCCCTCGCTGCCGACGCCGCTAAAAGGTCTCACCCCCGGTGATGCTATGTGAACTCATCCTCAGCGCTGCGATCCGGACGCACGCTCGGCGCAGCAGTACAAACTCAACCCTCGACGACGCAATATGAATTTAACCCTCGACGCCGCCACACTCGACACGGCAAGACAGACTCCTTTCGGCCGTCATGGCAACTAAATTTCATTACAGGTTGTGAAAAAGGAGTTTTTATTCTTTGTCGGCAACTAGTTGCGAAAAAAATAATGGGAAGTTTTATTAATTTGTTGACAATCTTTGCGGTCAATCTAAATCCGTATATAAATCCTATTTCTAGAATTACTGGCCAGGGTTATTTTTAAATAACCTTATAGATCAGTGTGTGTTATATTAGATGAGAAATACATTACTACATGGTTGCGTAAGAAGAAAAAAGATTCTTCTACCGCAACTAGTGTTTTTCAAAAACTCCTTGTTGGCAACTAGTTGCGTGTAAAGAAAAAAAAAACTTTATTCGCAACTAGTTGCCGACAAAGAATAAAAATTCCGTTTTCGCAACCGGTCGCGAAATTTAGTTGCCATGGCGGCCGAAAGGGGCAGCCTCACCCCCGCCGTCGCAAGGCGGCCTCCCCGGCAGCACTCACCCCTGGCGCGCGCACAGGTCGGCGTCCCGCTCGCAGCGCACGGCGTCGCAGGCGGCGTGCAGCCAGCGGCGGCAGCGCGCGCACTGTATGATGAGCTCGCCGTCCGAGTACGGCTCCGAGCACACGCAGCACATCACCAGCGACGCGCACGGCCCGCACTCTGCGGGCAGGGGCGACGTATTATTTCCCACGGTAACAGGATACATTGGAAACTTACGAAATGGCAAACTTCTTTTTGTTGGGAAATTTAAAGGTTTCATGTTCAGGTGGAACTTCCACCTATAAGAGGCCGCTTCCATCTTCCACGGTGGAAGATCTTCTTATAGCGGCCCGAATATAAAGTGATTTGGTTTTATTCAATGCAATGCAAGATGCACGCAGACATCAACCGTCCGCCGCGTGATCCCACCCCACCGCTCGAGTACAAAGTCCGGCTCGCCTCGCCAATATAAAACAGCGGCCCAGCACTCACAGCTTGACTAGTCGGACTGCAGGTGGCATGTCAGAGAAAATCCAGTGAAAGAACACCGGTAGCTTAGGCGCAGGCCTCAGCGACGGAGTCATGGTTTGACTGGTCGGGCCAGAAGGCACTCTCGGGTTCTGCTACCCCTTACAGGTACCGCACAAGGGTCCCACCCAGGGTCGATCAACGACCCGCGCTTGAGATAATGGAACCAGCATAGGCACTTTGATGCGCCTACTGGGCACAAAATAATAACATTCACAAAATACAATCTCTTGACCTAGTCACAATGCTAAAATGCTCTCTGTTAAGGTAAGCATGTCAACCCATCACACAAATGGAATAAAACGCGTACTGAGACAATCTATATAAAACGAGTACATCAGCCTCCAATGACAATCGAACCCCTGTTTTGGTAGTCACCAGTATTGGCCACTAGACAAAGAGGCAGTTGATATTCCAAGCGAAGTGATAGTATTCCCAGCTTATAGCACATTCACCTGTGTAACTAAATTTCCAGTTGGCCTGCAGATTGTTCTTTGTGTTGCAGGCCAGACCCCTCTGGCAGTGGTATAGGTTTGGCGCAGTAGGTGTGCCAGGCGGAGTCAAAGAATACCAGGTTATTGAAACCTGCTTATAGAAAGGTTATAGAAAAAGCTTATAGAGATATAGAATTGTATAGTTATCTCTCCAGTTAGCCTGCGGGTCGCCCTTGGCGCCGCACACTAGGCACTTGCGGCAGCGGGCGCAGCGCCAAGCCCTTGTCGGCACCTCGAGCAGCGTAGGTTCGGCGCAGCAGGTGTGCCAGGCGGTGTCAAAGAAACTTGAAGCAGCTTATAGAAGCCCACCTGTATAGTTGTCTCTCCAGTTGGCCTGCGGCTCGTCCTTCACGCCGCACACTTGCGGCAGCAGAAGCAGCGCCAGGCCCCGCGGGGTACCTCGAGCAGCGTAGGTTCGGCACAGCAGGTGTGCCAGGCGGTGTCAAAGAAACTTGAAGCAGCTTATAGAAGCCCACCTGTATAGTTGTCTCTCCAGTTGGCCTGCGGGTCGTCCTTGGCGCCGCACACCAGGCACTTGCGGCAGCGGGCGCAGCGCCAGGCCCCGCGGGGCACCTCGGGCAGCGTGGGCCGCGCGCAGTACGTGTGCCAGGCCGTGTCGCAGTCGTCGCAGAGCACCAGCAGCGCGTCGTCGCCGCGGCTGCCGCAGCCCTCGCACACCGTGCAGTCCAGGCAGCGCCAGCCCAGCGTCACGATCACTTGGGATATCTGGGGAGACGTTATGTAGTTTTAAAAACTGTTTAATGTGTTAAGGTCTTCGCACATTAAAACAACTCAACGGCGACTCGACTCTATGCCAAATATTGAAATTTAAGCCCTGTGTCCTATGTTCAAGGTTTAATTTCAAAAAATGATATTAAAGTAGTGTACGACGAGTGGCCTACGCATCGTACACTAAAGGTCAACCCCGACACGTTTGTCACGCAATGACCACACGTTGTCCACGCAACGACCACACGTTGTCCACGCAACGTCTATGCGTTTGCGACTGACGCGTGACGGGCAACCATTTGCCAGCCCACCCGTCCGCCATTACAATATTCCCCTTCTGATTTCCTTTGTCGCAACATATCATGTACCCAATATCTTTTTTTCCTGCTGTTTCGTTCATTTTCATTATCGAGTATAATAGCTATAATCGCCAGTTCACTGAATGTAAAGTTCGACATTTCATAAGCAACACGACTTCTTTGGACAAAATTCAATACGCATTACCCACTCGTTGACACCGCGTTATCCACTCGTTGACAACGCATTGCCCACTAGTGTTCATGGGGTGGATCAACTAGTTGACTACTCATCGAGAGTGTGAGTAGAGTTGCTGCCGCGTTGGCGTGGAGTTGTTATAATGTGCGAAGACCTTTAAACGGTCCACGGGTTCATGTTAAAACGGTCAACGGTGTCAGTGTAAAACTGTCAATGTTGGGCCTAATTATGCCTACCAAATCCTAAGCTATTCCAATAGGTAGTATGTCAAATTAATATGGAATTTGACAGTTAAACAATTTGGTGTGAGTAATAGAGGGAAGTATCAGTGTTACAACGCTGTACTTTGTGATTGGTTGGCGGCTGTAGTTTGTGATTGATTGAGGGATCATTGTATCCCACAGCAGTAAGGTTAGTAGCCCCGGACAACAGTAGCAAGTGATGTGACGTAGCTAGTACCTTAATATTAACGCAGTATGGGTGGTAGCTCTGGCCGCACTGCGCGCAGGCGATGAGGCAGCCCTCCGAGTCGGCGCCGACCGCACCGCACATGACGCAGAGGTCCTGCGTCAGCATGAACTTGTCCTTACTGGAGCACAGCACCAGCTTGTTCTCCATCGCTGGGGAGGAGGAAAAGTAGCTGACAATTGGCTGCGGGAATACCTTGGAGATTCAAATGTAACATGATGAATTCATCCAAATGATAATTGCTTCGTTATGAAAACGCGATCCAATTAAAACACTCTAAAGACTTAAGTAAAACCGGTTTAAGATAGGAACTCCTGACATAAACCTACTTTAACTCTTAAGAGTGTTGAATTGGGAACTATGTTTTACAAATAACACTGTTAAGGCCTTTTAAAAAAAAGAATACCCTAAAACACTCCAAAAACAATGTCTAAAATAGTATGTCGTGGAGATGTTACAAGGAACTAATGTAACCACATGATTAAATAAATAAACTCGAATGAGTGCTTTAAAGGAATCGTGTTTTTTATAAGACCTTTTATAAGAGCTTTTTCTACCACAGAAATAAGTTTTAATTATTACAGAAATCATAACAGTTGAGAAAGGAATGTTCCAACGCAACATGGAGATGTGGAAAGGATGAAGGAAGAAAGATTGACGAAACAAATATATACTACGAATGTGAGTGGAAGGGCTGGTAAGGGACGTCCCAGGTGGACATACATCGACCAAATAGGGGATGTATTAGCAAAGGGGAAGATAAAAAGTACCCGGAACCGGCGTGCGTGCATGCAACGACTTATGAACGTTGATGAAACGAAGGTGATCTGTCTGGATTGTGGCAAGTGGCAGTACCTGGTCTCTGCCTACCCCTCTGGGATATAGGCGTGAGGTTATGTATGTATGTATGTATGTATGTATGTATGTATGTATGTATGTATGTATGTATGTATGTATGTATGTATGTATGTATGTATGTATGTATGTATGTATGTATGTATGTATGTATGTATGTATGTATGTATGTATGTATGTATGTATGTATGTATGTATGTATGTACGTATGTATGTTATAATTTCTTTAACAGCTTTCTGTGGAGACTGAAATGCAATCTTTTATTTTTATTATTTTTGTTAAGCCCCCCAAGCGTAACCAAAGCTAGCGACAGCACCGCGTCGCCCAAATGTTTTGAACACAGATTAGCCGCAATGTGTGCCGTGGAAGCCGCTAACCCTCACTTGGATCATCGTCGGCGGTCTTGTTGTCGGGCGCCTGCGGCCGCTGCAGTCCCAGGCCGGGCACGCCGAAGACGCCCCGCATCTTGGGCTTGGTGGCGCGCTTGCGGCCGAAGTCCAGGCAGGAGGAGCGCTGCCGCTTCTGGAAGCCGACCTTGCCGGCCGGCGGGAAGCCGCCCTTCGACTTGTAGCCGCCGATCTTCTTCTTGGCCACCTTCGACGACACGGTGTAGGGCTTGCCTTTGCCGAGGCCCACGTCCGGCTGGCAGACGAAAGAAAACGTTTTATTTGTTGATAAAAAGTTTTATTGCACTTAAAGACGTACGACGAAGTACGAAGCTTTTCATGTATGCTGCTGTTTTGTTTATGTTTTCTTCGTGCTGTGACTTGTAATTAGATTTATATTGCTTCACTTTGTAAACGTGTGTGTTTTACGTGAATAAATGATTTATCTATCTATCTATCTATCTATCTATCTATCTATCTATCTATCTATCTATCTATCTATCTATCTATCTATCTATCTATCTATCTATCTATCTATCTATCTATCTATCTATCTATCTATCTATCTATCTATCTATCTATCTATCTATCTAAGCCTAAAAGTCATAGAAAAACTTCTGTACTTGCGCTGACTCCCGGGAGTCTTTTATTGGTGTTTTTAGTGATGTTTAACTGTCTTTTGCTAGATTAATGCTAATATTGGCGCACACATGACAACATGATTGAGATCTTATTTGTCAAAATCTGAAGATTAGTTAAAAAGTTATGAGGAAACACAAAATAGTTGTTACTTCTTTAATCAACTATCTATATTATACGTTTACTTCTTTACTTTGTGTTTTTGTGGCAATTCAAAGCTAATGCTATCGGTAATCTACACAATCGCATTGCAATGGTATAACCCGTGCAACTTAACTCGGCGCCTCGCGCGATTCGTTCTTCTTCGCAAAAGATGCCTATTTAATTTGCGTGGGTTATACACCTGGAATGATATTGTACTGCTATTGCTTTGTAGGCTATCAAATTATGGCAAATAAAACCATTGTCTTGCTTATTTCATTCTATACAAAAACTATGTAAGTATTAGACTCTAAAGCCAGGTGCGATCTGGAAAAACTGCAGGCAGATACTGAAGAAGACAGGGAGATGTGGCGCTCATTAGGGGAGAATATGTCCAGCAGTGGACTAGTACAGCCTGATGATGAGTCATAATTTTGGATTGTCATATGGACAAGTTTATAAGTTTCCTTACCTTGGGTTCGATAGCCAATGGATCCTGCTCTTGCGAGTTTTCATCGCCGAATGAGGAATCTTGTGACGTCGATGCCATAGTGTCCTCGTCGAACGCTGTAAATAAAATATTCAGTAAGCAATGAAGAATATATTTTAAGCTTACATTACAACGTTTACATTGAAATATAGCTGTACTATATAAAATTGTCTCCTTTGGCTCATTTACTTCGCAGGTATGGCATTTAAGGAATTATTTTGATTTCTGATGAAGTATCCTACACGGAACCGACACTGAGCCGACGCCTCTCTGGACATATTTACCTCTCAGTGCAGTCTGAGACGTCATCTCGATTGTGTCTCACTGCTGGGCAAAGGCATCTCATTTAGTACTCTACTCTTTAAAAAAAAATCTACACTTTTATTATAAAAAGTTTGTAAGGTTATATGTTTGTATATGTTGGTAAAAATCTCTGAAAGTACTTAACCGGTTTAAAAAAATCTTTCGCCAGCTTTCGGAACCAGATTATTTACGACACGAACGTAATCACGGGCACCGTTAGCAATAAATAACTGAGCAAGGGCTTGATATTCAGAATGTACTCACAGCTGCCCTTAGAGCACTGCAGCTGCGGCGCGTTGGTCTTGCAGATGGGGCAGTGGTACTCGTAGGAGGGGCTCGCCGCCTTGCGCTCGCGGTAGGCGCTGGGCTCCGCGTCCGCGTCGCACGCGCCGTGCACGTAGCTGGGGGAGGGGACTCAGTCAGCTGCGGGCTTCGACGACGATAAACATCATACATAACTCGGTTGGAGTGCTTTGGTCTTTACATCTACGTAATTGTTATCAGCAATAAGGCCGCCAATTGTACCCCTTCTTTTGTAACTGTTGTCTCTGTCATTATTTTCTGGTGTATACAATTAAGAATATTATTATCTTATCTTATGAGATGATTTATACAGCGTTGCACTGCAGTGCCTGGGACATTGTTTCAGATGGAGTTGGGTCGCCGTCGGTAGCTGTATAGCGACACTAGACAGCAAGGGGAGATACCGTTTACACGCAGCGCAGCGGATCATGTCGCGCATGGCGGCGGCGCGGTAGGCGCGGCGGCACAGCGGGCAGCACGAGCCCTTGTTGCGCTGCTGGTAGCACGAGTCGCACACGGTGTAGTGCGAGTGCCAGCGGGACGACGGGCCCGCGCCCGGCGAGCGCGCGCCGCAGTCCGAGCAGATTCGGCAGCACTGTGGGAGGGAAGGCGGCGTCAACGGGGCATACGGTAAATGCGGCATCTTGTATTTTTCATTTACCTTTTATCTGTATGTACACAGATCCAAGAAATAACATTTATCTCATTTTCTAAGGTTAACACGAGCAGTAGACATAATTAAAACTGTTTTTATACGGATTTATGCTCGTTTATTACATTTTTACAATTTTCCAACGTTTCGGCACTTTTTCAGGTACCGTGGTCCCGGTCAGTCATCCGGGACTAAATATCGTAAAATCCGTAAAAAAACAGTTTTAATTAACATCTCTCTCACCAATTTCTTTGAATTGACTTAGAAGTGTTAAAAAAAAATATGTTGCAGCCAGACTAAAGCTGAATGAAAATAAATCTACAAATATTCGAGATTTACATTTGTGTTTTTTTCACTAAAATATTGCCGCCCTTTTGGGTTTTTTAGGCTATGGAGCTTTTCTGGTCATTTATTACACAAGATTTGGAAGGGTGGAGACACAAACAATATGTAGCCTGTACTCGGGAATATGTAAGTACGTACGTTGCACTTCCGTACCGGGTACACGTAGCATACCTCGAACTCTCAGGCATACCAGGACGCAAGTAACACACCTCGCACTTTCAGCCGCACTAGGGAACAAGTAGCGGGGCGGTACCTTGCACCATAACATGTACAACTCGCGCCACTAAAGAAGTCCCACAAGTTAAAGAATTTTGTGTCATATTACAATAGAATTAAGGACCTTTGGGTAGGAGTGGGAGCTAAGAGGTGGGAGGTCTGCCTCACTATAGTGGGGTACACTTAGCAGGGTATTAGCAGGCGGCGTGGTACAGCTTGTCGCAGTGCTGGCAGCACACACGTGGCGTACCTTGCACTTCCAGCCGTACTTGGGCACGGTGGCCATGGCGGGGCGCAGGCAGGCGGCGTGGTACAGCTTGTCGCAGTGCTCGCAGCAGACGGCGCGCGCGTCGGCGGCGGCGGCCGGCTCGCGGCACACCTGGCACGCGCGGCACGCGCGGCACGCCCAGCCCGAGCGGACGCCTGCCACAAATACTTAGTTTAGAATTTTGTCCTGTTTTTCTCCAAAAGGATCTAGATTTTATAAAATACACCTATGTTTAACTTTTACGTTACTACACAGTTTCTGGGCCAACAAATTTAAAGACTATAAGTTTTTTATTTTTAAATTCTTTGTTGTACCAGCAAAAAATGTACAATTGGCGGGCTTAATACTAAATAGTATTTTATTCTAGCATACCCACAGGCGACGCGACCCTTCGCATATACTTCTTCACCTTCCACTTTATGTGCCGTGTCCTATTGGAGGTTGGCACCTAATTCGGCCGTTTTCCTTTTCGAGATTGGCAAGACAAACAATGAACTGGTACTCTGTTGACACCACTGTCGGAGGTATAGTTAACAATAATACTAAGTAACAAGGCAGCAACTCACCGGGCAGCTGCGCCAGGCCCACGCAGGTGCCGTGGTAGTGGGCGCCGCACGCCACGCACGTCATCAGGTTGGCTATGTCGCCCACCACGCGGCACATGCGGCAGTCGATGTCCGCCGAGCCTGCGCACACACCGAGATTCACTTACACACCTATACCTGAGCGGGAGGACGCCGGCTCCTCGATCGGGAAGTCCCGGCATGTACCGATGACTTTGATCTCTAACTTATGTAAATATGTGAAGTTACAATAGCTCGCAATAGCACGCCCACTAACTGTGATGGAAATCATCGTGATGAAGCCCTAGGGACTGAGTTAACATACCTTAGTGCACGCTACGTACAATGGCCCAACTATGAGGCTAGGTGCGGAAATTTTAAAATAAAATAGTCCTAAATATGCAATATTATTTAGGACTATTTTTGTCTAATATAATTATAAAAATCTCGAGTTACAGTATCTGTTTAAATCAAACTTCTCCGAAACAGATTCATCGACTTTTGTGTATATTTAGTAGGTCTGAGAATAGGTTGTAGCTTAATTAATATGGCAAAACACGTTTACTGACTCAGGTAGTATGCTATAAATATCTAAAATATTTTCTGGTTCCTAGAGAGGCTCCGGAGTGATTTTTAAACATAATTGTTCTATTCTAATTGTATTGAAACTCATTTGGTTCACAGTAGCCGTTCCACAGTCATCATGATAAAACTTTGTCCACAGATTAATACATACATACATAACCTCACGCCTGTATCCCAGAGGGGTAGGCAGAGACCAGGGACTGCCACTTGCCACGATCCTGACAGATCACCTTCGCTTCATCAACGTTCATAAGTCGTTGCATCCACGCACGCCGGTTCTGGGTACTTTTTATCTTTCCCTTTGCTAATACATCCCCTATTTGGTCGATGTAAGTCCGTCTGGAACGTCCCTTACCAGCCCTTCCACTCACATTCGCAATATATATTTGTTTCGTCAATCTTTCTTCCTTCATCCTCTCCACATGTCCAAACCAACGCAACATTCCTTTCTCAATTCTAGTCACTACATCCTCTTTCAGTCCACAACATTCTCTAATCAGACTATTGCGTATCCTGTCATTCAAAGTAACACTACACATACTTCTCAAGGACCTCATTTCAACTGCATTAATTCTACTTTCTTGCTTCTTTTGCCACACCCAAGTCTCGCTACCATACATAAGTGTTGGGACCAGCACGCCACTATGAATAGCCAATCTAGCTTTTTTGGAGATGTTTCGGCTGCACACAACGGAGTGCAAGGCACCGTTTGCACAATTTCCCGCTTTTACTCTTCTTCCATCCCTCGTAAACAGGTTCCCCAAATAGAAAAATTCTGTTACTTGTTCCACTCTTTCGCCTCTAATCGTTATCTTGCACTCCGTCATTTCATCATCTTTTTCAAAGACAAGTACTTTCGTCTTACTTATGTAGCAGACAGATTTAGGCTACTGCCTACCTCACCGCGTGAGCCCATGTTCGTCACAGAGTGTGCGAGCGAGAGGCGTGTGGGAGCGAGAGCGTCACACCATACTGTTGCAACAAACTACTAACTGCGATCTTGTAAATTTGTATATTAGTAGGGAGATTTGTAAATAAATTATTATGGTATTATAAATCGACAAGTTTATTTTATTTAAACACTAGTCACCTATCAATCCCTACAGTGGTGACCCCGACTAAAACACGCAACCATGTCCGACTCAGAGGTGGAAAGCGCCCAAGCTACCCCAGTACCCTCGCCGAGAGCCTACCGTCATCAAGAAACACACTCGAGTAACTTACAAACCCATTCGAGTAATCTCCAATCACAACAATCGCAGCAATCCACTGAAAAGCATCAAACACTCAGCAATAAAATCGACATTCTTATGCAAAAAGTAGCCGAACTGAGAATGAATCAGCGATACGACCAACGCCGCTGGCAGCAAAGCCATGACTGGCGCGGGCGCGGACCAGTGTTGCCAACCTGTATTGCCAGAATTACGTCTTATTTACCCTAAAATTACCGTATAAATACCGTACGCATTTTATTAACTAAAAAAAAAAAAAACTAACACCACTACAGTTTTTAGATAATGCGCTTTCATTTTAGAGATTAAAGATCTGCAGGTGCTTAGTGGTTTCTACCAACTAAACTATGTCAAAGTTTTTGTAGTTTTGCGTGACCTTATAAGCTGACAGTCACTACACGACAACCACACCCTACCTACACTACACAGCACAGCCTACACAGGTCACAGATCCATAACAATCAAGATAAGAAAGTGTCGAAACACGCAGAATGATTCTGACCGAGCCATTGACAGCTTGAGCCTTGATGAACAGAATAGAAAAAAGTTGCCGCGATCAAACTGACCGTACCGTCGAACGGAACGGAACGGACCATCAGCATAGCATTGAGTATTGGTCCTTCTCGCACTGACTCATTTGCTAGTAAGGGGCGAATGCTATTGAATTACCGTACATTTGTCATAAGGTAGGGTGATTGCTATTGAATTACCGTATTTTTATCGTAAGGTAATTGATTACCGTACAAGACGTTAAATTTGTTGAAATTACCGTATGAATACGGTAATTACCGTATGAATACGGTAATTACCGTATGAATACGGTAATTACCGTACGGTTGGCAACACTGGCGCGGACGCCGCGGGCGACAGCGATCTCAATCCCGGCCGTGCGGTCGACACCACTCCTCCCGGAATTCGAGGCCCCGCTCCTAACCCGGCGACGTCTGTTACTATCATTACAAGTTCGGCGAGAAGGCATATAAATGTGTTGGACCATGCCGCGCGAGTAAACACAAGAATAACGATCAGGAAAACTAGAACCAGCGTTAGCTGAGACGGAAGCCAGCGCTTATACAAACTCACACCGTCTTTTTATCACCGACCAGAAGTCCGGATTATCATTCCTCGTCGATACGGGCGCCAATGTCTCTGTAATACCCCGAAGAGGCAAGATGCATACAGCGCCTACGCTATTCAATCTATGCGCAGCAAATAACACAATGATACCTACCTACGGCGAGAGAACTATGGAACTCGATTTCAAGCTACGTCGGCCATACAAATGTAAATTCATAGTCGCTGCAGTTAACAAGCCCATTCTTGGAGCGGATTTCTTGAAACACCACAATCTAGTCGTCGACTTAAAAGGCCGTCGTTTAATTGACCAGATAACAAACCTCTCCGTACACGCGCCGCTTCAAATGTCGCCTGTACCAACCGTCAGAACAATCGACGCTCACGCAGATTACCACGACATTCTGGATGAGTTTCCTGACATTATGAGGCCAACATCAATGAGAGAGAGACCAAAACACAATGTGAAGCATATCATCGAAACAACTGGCCAACCACTGTACGCTAGAGCCCGCCCACTACCACCACATCGCTACAATAGCGTCAAGAAAGAATTTAAAGAAATGATGCAACAGGGTTTATGTCGTCCAAGCAAAAGTCCATGGGCCAGTCCCCTCCATGTGGTACCGAAGAAGAACGGCGATCTTCGTGTTTGCGGTGACTACAGACGTCTTAACACGGTCACCAAGCCTGACAGATAAAGACTGAGAGATTTTACATATCAACTACAAGGCAAGGTTATATTTTCAACCTTGGACCTTAATCGTGCCTACCAACAACTGTGTGTCGCCGAACAAGATGTCGAGAAAACAGCCATAGTAACCCCTTTCGGCTTGTATGAATTCCCGCGCATGCCGCCCGGATTACGCAACGCAGGACAAACATTCCAACGTTTTATACATGAAGTTTTACGAGACCTCGACTTCGTATTTACCTTCATCGACGATTTGCTCATTGCTTCATCCAACGAAGAAGAGCACCGTCATCACCTTCGTACCGTGTTACAGCAATTGGACAAGTACGGAATTACTATCAATCCATCAAAATGCGTACTTGTTCCTCGGTTATTCCTCGGTTACTCAGTATCACAACACCATATTCCTCGGTTACTCAGTATCACAACACGGCATCAAACCGCCACTAGCAAAAGTTCAAGCCATCATCGATTTGCTTATGCCAACCTGCGTAGAAGAACTTCGAAGATTTCTTGGAATGATGAATTTCTACAGGGAGCACATACCTACGGCCGCGGGCATACAAGCGCCGTTAAACGCATAAATAACGCAAAGAAGCGCGACAAAACAAAAATCCAATGGAACGAAGAAGCCAAGAAGGCATTCGAGGCTTGTAAAGTTAGCATACAAAACGCTGCTTTACTCGCCCACCCCTCCATCTCCGCGCCCCTGTCTCTCCTCTGCGACGCCTCTAATAAATTTTAATAATAAATTTGTTTATTGTTCAAAAAAAAAAAAGCATAATGTGGGTTTGTACATCACTTAAACTATTTATCTATTAAATTATATTAAATTATAATTGCATGCTCATAATTTTCTTAGTTGTTAACATAGGTACATCATTAATATAACTAAACAAGCCTTGATCAGTAATAGAAAGAAATGTACAATGGTGTTTGCTGGCCCTTATACTAAGCTAAAGCCTGTATGATAAGAGCCAGTAATCTCTGTTTGTAGAGCAAGATAGACTAGTACCGAATGTCGTGGCTGCTTAAAGAGAATAAGTTTAATTAAATGTAACAGAAAGTAGCATGTGTAATATAGAGATATTACCATACCTATAATTATAACATTATAACAACAACTACATTTACAGTTTTTAATTAACAGTATTCATCTCATATTCAGTAATTGCATTTAACAAAAACAAGTTAACCCCTCTATCCCAGCCCTACGAAACTTGTTCTTGGGATCGGAAATTGAAAACCACTGGGAGAGAGGAGTCACGCACGCCGTCATACTTTGTGATTTGGGGAAAAATAATGTTAATGTTAAGGGATGTATCATCAAAGGGTATTATTTCAGCTTTTATTTAGTAATTTCCAACAGCTCTTCAGTTTCACAATATGATAATTTAGACAGAAAGATGTTCATTGCTTTTTTACACTCAAAAAGTGTCAGTTCATAAATATTGAGAGATTTACTTATCAAATTATACAGGTAAGGACCAAGAAATCTAGTAGTTCTTTGAAAAAAGGCTGTGCGTCCCAGCTCAGTAGTACAAACCCTGTCCTTCCTGCGCCTATTTTTCAGTAAATTAGGATCAAAAGGCATGAGTTGATGTTGCCTTAGGATTAGTTTAAGTATATTCAATTCAATTCAATTTATTTCAACGTAAAGAATTTACATTCTGTTTGCTGAATGTCAAAGTACAATGTAACATGAAAGTGAAAGCCGCTGCCTTCGGGCCGTAATGTAGTGGAGAAAAAGGCAGCGGGAAAAAAAAAAACTCCACTCTGACCATCTTTTCTCAAGTCTTAAATCTAATACATTAGATACCACCTATACGCATAAGATTCCATGATTGCCATTAATAACTTTAAATGTTAAGGCATTATTAAATAAATATACTTTTTTTACATAGGCCGTGAAAACATGACAAGTGCTGCGGCCAGACACACGAACAGCACTCGTTCACGAGCATAACGCAGAGGTCAGCCATCATCAGTCTCAACCATTTTGGAGGGAGATAGATGACCCGGCCACCACGCCACCATTCGAATGACCTTTAGCAAACCTGCAGATTAAGTTTTTGTCAGTTATAGAATGTATGATATATTTACTAATATGCAATCACGTCGTCTGTACAAACTTAAATTAAAATATGACATACATAACTAACACTGAGGATTGCAGTGATTCGGTTGCTACATATAAAATATTTATTTAATAACTATGATTTACTCGTTGTGGAATTGGTCTACTGCCAAGGGCTTACATCATTTATAAAGTCATCTATTCTATAATAGGCCTTTTTACACAGCGCCTTTTTAATGAAATTTTTAAATTTGCTGTCAGGCAGGGATAGAATATGTTCTGGAATTTTATTGTAAAAACGTACACTTAGTCCTACAAAAGATGCATTTACCTTGGCTAATCTGAATTTAGATAAAGCAACTTTGTTTCTGTTTCTAGTGTTTACGTTATGGATATCCCTGTTTAATTTAAATGTTGTTAAGTTTTTTCGTACATACATTATGTTATCGAATATATATTGGCAAGCCATCGTTAGAATTCCGATTTCCTTGAAAATATCCCTTAGCGATTGCCTGGTAGGTAAATTGTAGATAGCTCTAACAGCCCTTTTTTGTAAAATAAAAACTGTTTCTATATCTGCCGCACGCCCCCATAGTAACAAACCATATGACATAATACTGTGAAAATAACTGAAATATACAAGCCTCGCAGTTGACACATCTGTTAGTTGCCTAATTTTTCTAACTGCAAATGCGGCTGAACTTAACCTACCCGCTAGATTTTTTATGTGTGGACCCCATTGCAGTTTCGAGTCTATTGTAATACCTAAAAACACCGTGGACTCTACTAAGTCTAGCCTGTCACCAGCTATAATTAAACTTGTGTTCACTTTTTTTACATTGGGCAATGAAAACTTTATACATTTTGTCTTTTTCGCATTCAACATGAGATTGTTTACAGTAAACCAGTTTAACACTTTAGAAAGGGCGTTGTTTACATCGTCTAGATTAGATTGACCTCTCTTGATTTTAAAAATTAGAGAAGTATCGTCTGCAAACAATACTATTTGTGACAATTTCTCAACTAGGTAGGGCAGATCATTTACATATACTAAGAAGAGGAAAGGCCCCAAAATAGAACCCTGAGGAACTCCTATTTTAACATCAGATCCAGAAGACTTAACCCTATTTATGTCAACTTTCTGAACTCTGTATGCTAAATATGATTGAAGAAGAGCTAGAGATCCATTACTGAGACCGTATCTATTCAATTTACAAAGGAGCGTTTTATGGTCTACACAATCAAAAGCTTTAGAAAGGTCACAGAAAACTCCGATAGCATCCTGCGCCTCCTCCCACGCGTCAAAGATGTGATTCATTAATGCCACTCCTGCGTCGGTCGTTGAACGACCCTTAGTGAAACCGAATTGTTTTTTATGAAAGAGTTTATTTAAACTAAAGTGTGTCAACAATTGGTGTAAAATTAGTTTCTCAAACACTTTACTTAATACCGGTAGTATTGCTACGGGCCTAAAATTGTTTGGATCCTCATTATCACCTGCCTTAAATAGAGGAACTATTTTACTAAATTTTAAGAGATCCGGGAAAGTCCCATGATCAACACATTTATTAAAAATTGTAGCAAGGTGTGGTGCAATAATATGAATTACCGTGGATATCAGTTTGACCGACATACCCCACAAGTCTTCAGTTTTCTTTATATTTATTTGGTTAAATGTTTTAACAATAGTTTGGAAGCTAACGTGGGAAAATTGAAAGTCTGTTACGCATGGTTTTATATTTTCTAACATTAGTGATTCTGCTGACTGAGACGAAGAATTTAAGCCCGCCGTTATATTTAGTGGGATGTTTGTGAAGAAATTTTCGAATACTTTTGCGATTTCGTCACTTGAGTTGACTATTTTCCCACTTACCTTTAGCGCAAAACTTTGATCCCTCGGCTTTGTTTTGCCTGTCTCCTTGTTAATCACTTGCCAAGTAGTTTTTATTTTATTTGAAGACGCCTTTATCTTTTTGCTTATATTAAGGGATTTTGCCATAGAACAGGTTTTCCTAAAGGTTTTAGAGTAATTCTTAACAAATTCTCTAAAGCTTGGATCCGGATTGGATTGCTTTTCTTCATACAATTCATACAATCTTTTCCTACTTCTATGTATACCAGGAGTGGCCCATTCTGAAAAACCATTATTACTGAGCTGAATTTTTTTAATTTTAAAAACCTGTTCAAATTCGTTTGATATCGTGGTAAACAATTCATTATATAAAGTGTTGGGATCATTGCTATCAAATTGCAGTAAACCTATTTTGGTACCTAATTTATTTTTGAATAATTCAATTTTTTTGTCTGTGATAGGCCTACAAATTAATGCTGGGCATTTTTTTTCAATAATTGTTGGTAAAACAACTAATAAACCACTATGATCCGACTGTAGGTTGTTTATAACCTTTTTTTTTAAATGCTCACAGTTGCAAAAAACATTATCTATACATGTAGCACTGGTTGGCGTTGTTCTAGTAGGTTCAGTAAATAGGTTCAGTAAGTTAAACGATCTAAATAAGCTAATAAGTTTAGTTTGAAGTGGGCTCTCAACTAACAGATCAATATTAAAATCGCCACATACTACTATGGATTTATTACTCGCAAAAAGACGTTTTAATGCGTCCTCTACCACTAATTCAAAGTCGTTGTAATTTGTTTGAGGTGGCCTATAAACGCACATAACAATATACCTATCCAATTCCACACACGAGATCTCAACTAATCGCTCAACAGAAAGGCTTACAATGTCTTTGCGTTCTTTACTTTTTAAAGTATTTTTTACAAATACCATTGATCCTCCTCTCAAAGCTTTATTTCTATTATATGTACTAACAGGCAAATAGTCTTTCAAATTAAATGACATTTCTGACTCTTTAAGCCAATGTTCCGTGAAGCATAAAATATCTACATTAAAATCTTTCAAGAAAAGTTCTGTCATGTTTTCCTTGCCGGAAAAGCCCTGAATATTTTGTGCTACTATGTTAAGACCTAATTTTGGCTTTTCCTTTGTCTGTGGCGGCAGTTTAAAGCCGGTGAATCACTTGTTTGTGAGCCCGCTAATATTTTAATACTACTACTAGTATCACGGTTGTCATTTTCGCGCGATTGTGTTATAATTCCTATAACTGAGGCAAAGATGTTATAAGCTAATAGACTAGCTAACTTACGTCGACTGTTTTTGGTGAGGTACACAGTATCTCTTGTCATAAAATAATTCTTAACAAACCTGTTAATGTCAAAAAATAATACGTCACTATGACGACATGTCAGATTGTGAATATGCATATTCAGACTATGGATGTCGCCGTTATCCCTTTCAGAAAGGGACTGCGAGTAAGGGAATGCGCAGAAAAATAATTTTCCCGTCTCTGGTTGGACACCCTTAGCCTGACCATACAAGTCAAATACGTTATTTATGTCAGCTTTTTTGACGCCTCGACTATTACCCACCAATATTATGTATGTAGTATCCTTTTTGAGCGGATTTTTAAATAACTCTTGTACAATGTCAGTAAAACTCGCGTGGGGATGACATTCATTTAGGACATTCTGCGTAAGTCTATCATTTAACAAGGCACCTAGTCCTACACCTATCTTATCTGAATAGATGATAGTTTTTCTTTTTATTGAGCAGCTGTGCCCTGAAGGGGCGCATGGACCGGTGTAGACATGGGTCACTTCTGGCATGCTCGTAGGTGAGCTGGATGTAGGTCGGGCGTTTTCCTCATGGGAACCGGGAAGTTGGGTGATGTGAGGTGGTGACGCAGGTGGTAAGTGATCCAGTGGTGTCTTGCACGAAGAACATATTGCTGGTGTTTTGTTCGTCAGTGACTCAAACCTGTCCATATTATAAGTTCCTATTTCCATTAACTCTGCTGCATACTCACATAAACAATTGGCGTACAGTGAGCACGTTACATTCAAAATAGAGTTCGTTTGTAGGGTGACGAAATGGCTTGGAGGTCATAACCTTCAGTACAGCCCTCTGGGATCTCTCCAGCTGAAGCATGTTAGACCTATGTGTACCGCCCCATACCGATATGCAGTAACTAATTATTGATTGGCATAGCGACAAGTATATCGACCTGAGTAGTTTCAAATCACCAATATGTCTTAGCTTTTTGAATACGACAGTAAGCTTCCTAACTCTGCCTGACAAGACCTTAATGTGTTGATGCCAATTTAACCTGTCATCAATCACTACTCCAAGATATTTCATATGACTAACTCTTTCCAGAGGCATACAATCCTTGCAGAGAATTCGGTTTTGTGAATGGCATGTATGTGCACGGATACAAATTTTCTCGATTTCGGTATTGTTTCGTATTGAAAATGCCATGTATTTAGTTTTTTCAATGTTTAAGGTGAGTATATTCGATTTCAAGCCTCTAGCGACGGTGCTTAAGCCAGCCTCCGCACGCTCTACCGTCTCTGCCCAGTTTTTGCCGTGGAAGACGAGCGCCGTGTCATCAGCATATGACACAATTTGCCCGTTCTCCAGCTCAAGATTAACTATATCATACATGTATATAAGGAAGAGGCTAGGGCCGAGGATGCTCCTCTGCGGGACACCATACGAAATAGGCACATCATCACTGGTATAATCCGCTATCTTTACTCTTTGACACCTATTTTCCAAATAGCTGGAGAATAATTTTAAGGGAACACCCCGGATTCCAAGTCCATCCATCTTGGAAAGCAAGATGGGGACAGAGACAGTGTCGAAGGCTTTTGATAGGTCAAGAAATACTCCAATGCACCTATATCCATCGTCCATCCTCTTCACCAGGTTGTGCACAAGCTTATCGACTGCATCCTCGGTAGATCGTCCCGCTGTGAACCCGTATTGGTTTGGTGACAGTAGTTCATATTTTCTTAGGAAACTTACAAGTCGAGAGTTCATGAGACGTTCCAAGATTTTAGACAGAGCAGGCAGGACGGAAATTGGCCTATAATTGCTGACACTGTCCCTGTCCCCGGCCTTGTAAATTGGAGAGATGAGGGCAGTCTTGAATGCGTCCGGGAAAACACCATTACAAATGCTTAGATTGCAGATGTGAGTAATAACAGGAATAAGTTTAAATTTAGACGCCTTCAGAACCCTAGCTGATATTTCATCCCAGCCTACTGCGCAATCCATCCTTAGCCCTAGAATGATTTTCTCTATCTCTTGGTTGTCAGTTTCAGCAAAATAAATAGAATTTGATACAATAGGGGCACTTGAGTAACGTTTCACATTCTCATCTCCTATAATTTTATGTGCAAGGTTTCTCCCTACGCCTGCAAGGAATTTATTTACTTCGTTGACAGATTTATGAGGGTTGGTTGGATTCAAAAGCTGATTACTACCATCCCTTTGTGGCTTTAAATTAGCAAGATCTTTTATGATATTCCAAGTTTTTTTGGGGTCCTTAGAGGCTTTATCGATTTCTGACCGATCATAGCAGCGTTTAAGTTTTTTGAGTAGACCATTGCAGAAGTTTCTATACCTTAGATATGTCTTATTTATTATCTCACTTTGGGGATGTTTTTTACATTTCATATGCAGCTTATCTCTGTTTCTTATACAGCGTAGTAACCCTGGGGTAATCCAGGGTTTGATGATTTTTTTTCTATGTGGGATTTTTTTCGTACTCGTATTTAATTTGACTATTTGGGACAGTTTTTCAACGAACAAGTAAGCAGCATCATTTGCATTTGAGCAGGTCAGGACGTCAGAAAAATCTACCGATTGTATTGCGCGGGAGCAGTGCTACAACAGCGAATAGAAAATGTATGGCAATCACTTGGATATTTTTCGAAGAAATTCTCCGACACACAACAGCGCTACAGTACCTACGATCGTGAACTTTTATCTATCTACATGGCAGTAAAACACTTCAGAAAAATGTTCGAAGGCAGAGAGCTGGTTATTTATACTGACCACAAGATGCTTACTTTTGCCATTGCCAATCCACCATCTGACAACGACACGCCACGAAGAATACGTCAACTATTGTTTATCAGCAAGTTTACTACGGATCTCCGGCATATCAGTGGCAAAGACAACATTGTAGCCGACACGCTATCACGCATAGAAACAATAACCAGTTTGTCATCGCTCGACTACGCACAACTCGCCGCAGCGCAAGAAAGAGATGCAAATATACCTCTTTTAGAGAAACAAACCAACTTGCAACTTAAGAGGATGGCGATCCCTAACTCTGATGCAAAAGTTTACTGCGAGCTTTCAACGAAAACATACGGCCATATCTACCCGAAGACTTTCGCCGCATCGCATTTAACGCCGTGCACGACATATGTCATCCAGGGACGAGAACAACACGCAAGCTCATGCAACAAAGATATTTCTGGCCATCAATGAACCATGACGTCGGCAACTGGACTCGAACCTGCATACCTTGTCAACAGTCGAAGATCCAACGCCATACAAAGAGCGAATTGCATCATTTCCGTCGAGCGAACGTTTCGACCATGTCCACGTTGATATAGTTGGACCACTGCCTACTACGAGTCAAGGTCAACGATACCTACTAACGGTAATTGACCGAGCAATTTGTAAATAAATTATTATGGTATTATAAATCGACAAGTTTATTTTATTTAAACACTACTCACCTATCAATCCCTAGACTTACATTCATGTTCATACCTTTCCTTTTAAAAGCCTCATCCATTACCGTGACTTGTGTCTGCAATTCTTCGACCGACGATGCGAACAACACTTGATCATCGGCGATCAACAGATTAATAATTATGACTTAATTTTAACGACATTTGTCCAACGTTAGATCATTGTTGCTGTGTCGAAGTATTTCTTTTGCGTCTTTTAAGTTGTTGTTTTCCTTCTGTACTTATTTAAAAAAATACCCCTTCGTTTAGTTCCTATTAATACTTACAGTTAAGTGGCACTTGGTAGAGATGATCCTTGCAAAAGGAGGCGCAGGTCGGAAAGTCGATGAACCCGCCGGAAGCGAGCACACAAGGTAGATGGAAGAACTTGCTGCAGCTCATCTAGTAATTTAAAAATTACATACATATAATTTTCACATTCCTGAATCGAGTCTGTAAATCAAAATTTGAATTTAATCTCTGCTTCCTATTCATGTTTTACAAGACCACATGAAAATTGTAACTTCTTCTTCTTCAATTTGATTTAATCTCTTTGACCGCCATTTTGCACATTTTACAGCCGCCATTTTGAAATTTGGCCACGAATTTGCTGTTGTTGTGCAACTTCTTTTTTTGACCAAGAAGGATATTACTGTGGCTAAACAACGTGCAGAAAGATCATGTATAATATATAAAGGTGTTATACTAATCAATACAAATAACTTTAATTGTATGACTAACTTTAAAGTCGCGAAAAAAATATCAGAAAAAGTATTGATGAGTCGAATCTTCCTCAAATTCAAAAGATATTTTCTGAAATATGAACTCCCTGCGAAAAAAGGTAACCATGGCACATTATCTAGTCAATGTCTCACCTTGCAAGGTATGCTAGCACCAAATCTCTGGCAGAAGGCACATTTCCTGAGCAGCGCCGCGGTGGCTATCCCTTTCACGCGCGCCTCTTCCAACTGCTCTCTGTCCTCTTCACTTGTGGAGGACGCCGCCACTTGGTCCTGAGTTTACAAAGAGGAAATAGGTGGACAGATTCAGTATGAGTCATGACAAACATAAATTAAAAGCAGGACTGCTTACACTTTAACAAAAGCCATTAAAATATAATTTTATTTCGGTTTCTGCCTAGGTTTCTGTACGTAATACAGAGAATAGTGTAAAGAGGTTCGAAATTTCACTGATGCCGTGTGTCGCCCATTGGCTCAATTGGTAGAGCGCTGGCACGGATAGCCAGAGGTTGCGGGTTCGAATCCCGGCATGGGTGAAATTTTTAGCCTCTAAATAGGTTTTTAAATGAAATGTGTAACACAAATATGTTTTAGTTTATTTTATTCAGAACACAAAACAGTTTATATCACAAACAAATAGGTTAGCTTGTACGTTGGTATGAATTTTGACATCTTAAAAACGAAATCTGCTATTGCTTAAGCCAATCGCACAAAATGTACAAAATGGTTTCAGCAGTTACCTTACACCTTTGCTTGTAATATTTCGGGAAAACGAAACTTACCTGGAATGGCGGACTGAAATGGAGACAGAAGCGATGGACGTAAAAGTTTCGATTGGAGACCACGCCGATTAGGTCCAGTGAGTCTACGTGGCCGATGATGGACAGCTCATCTGTGTGCTCCATGTTCATGAGAGGTGTCCTAGAAAGGAAACTTTCTTTTAGCACAGGTCCATATTAAAACCACCAGAGAAGAGGGCTTTTATTCAAGACTATGATATTATTTTAAAATTTTTAACACTGTTCTAGTGCCGTGATATGTACTGCACTGATTACGGTTCGGTACGGATTATGGTAAGATGCTGCCGCTTTGTTTTATCGGTTTTATATTAGCAGGGTGACATGATAATCCATTTGAGTTCAGAAATCTGGTCTCATTCGGTCGAGATTATCGAAAAATTATCTTGTTCAAAACGCAAAGATGCTACAAGCTTACCAGCTAGCTTACACGTGGACTCACCTGCACTTATTGAATTTCTGCCTTCTACTGAGCGGCAGCGCCAGCGGATGCTGCGTGGGGTCCCCGCCGATCTCAGGCGGCGGCGATGCCAGTCCGGGGGTCAGCGGCGTGGTCGGCGTGCTGGTCGGCGTGGGGTTAGTCGGCGTAGCGTTACCGGAGTTGGGCACGGAGGGCGTGCCCGGGGTCTCCAGGTCTCCGATGTTGCAGGGGATCTGCCGCATCTCGCCCTGGCCCAGTTGAGATCGCTCGCCGAGATTGCACAGAGCACAGAGTTTGCCGGGCCTGCAGACGAGTTTGCTGTTTAGGTTTCATGCTTATCTGACCCATAGAAATTGTGAAAGAAAAGCGGTATCGGCTCCAGATTACTGCTTTTGCCTTCATAAAAAAAAAACCAAGTAGCTTCTACTACTATTGTACTGTATCTTTGTAATTATGTTTTGTTTGTTTTTTCCTGGTGTACAATAAAGAATATTCTTATCTTCTAGTACGTTTTTTTATTATTCAAACACTTTGATATTTTACAACATCATAATCAATCTACGGCTGGAGTATCTGTGGATGTCCAAAAGTGGGTAGTGGGAATCGAAAGCACGAGACAGTCTTAATATCCCTATAAGCAGCTGGTTTCTGTTCCATAGAACTACAGTACATCGTTTGCAATAACAATTCGATGTACAAGTCGATCAACCCACAAATTAACAATAGGAAGACACGGCTGCGCAAAGTTAATCGAATTGTCATAATAATACTATGAATTGTAGTAACATGAAACACGGCATTGGAGGTAAGTCCATTGAAGCTCAATGCTTATAAATTCAAATTAAGACGAGTAGTAGATAACAGAATCGGCCCCGTACATGCGGTTGTGTGAAAGCCAGAAGAGAGAAGTACTTCAAGTGGGACACAAAAGGTGTCAATAACAACCAATCAAAGTTCAATGCGAGTTCTATTTTCGTAGCGTAAATTTCTGTCTAACTCGACTAAGACAGGAAGGCGCACAGCCATAAACATTGTTGGTCGAAGGTCATAGAGCACACACTTAAACTTGTGTCACGCGCGCGCTCACAAATCGATCCCGGCATCGCTTGGTAGGAAATAGATTACACAGGGGACTTGGATGGGTACGAGGTAATTTCTAAAATGGTCCTGAATGAGTAAAGCAACAACAGGCGTGGTCAGGTGCAGGATGGGTGACCGTCCCGTGACGATACCGCTAGTGGTATTTTTCCGAACGCTGCCGTGCATCGCAAGGCACCTTAAACCGTTGGTGCCGGCTGT
Organism: Yponomeuta sedellus; assembly: GCA_934045075.1. Lineage (NCBI taxonomy): Eukaryota > Metazoa > Arthropoda > Insecta > Lepidoptera > Yponomeutidae > Yponomeuta > Yponomeuta sedellus. The sequence continues at coordinate 19,370,988 of OW203727.1, read as the reverse complement.
CATGTAATGGCAGTCGTTAAGCTATGTCAGAGGCCTATGGGCAGCTTGATAACTTCTGACAGTTAGACTCGCCACAGTCTTACAATCCGTCACCAACCCGGACTTGGCTCCCGTGGTAGAGTATGGTCTAACATTCCTGCGATGCAGGAAGAGACCCGCCAGCAGTGGGGACATACAAGGGTTGATGTCGAAACTCTTATTATTTCGAAAGATATATTAAGGAAAATTACGACACAGCGCTCGCGGCGCTTCGAGTTTGACCGCTTGCGCGTACTTGCACAGTGTCATGTACGCCATAATCGAAGTGAGTGTTAGTGACTTACCATGATTAGAATGGCATACGGTTTGAATTTACGTTTTTTTTTTATGTTAGTTTTTCAGCTGCCATCCGCTTATATGCCATTATGAGATAGTTTTTTCATTTAAAATACGGTGTGAACTTACGCAGTTTTTTATTTTAGTTTCTCAGCTGCCATCAGCTTATATGCCTTTATGAGATAGTTTTTTCATACGGTTTGAACTTACGCAGTTTTTTATTTTAAGGCTTGGAAAACTATCTTCGCGCACATGTGAAATTGACAATAAATTATTGTTCCATATCACATGATTAATTAATATCAGTTCTCTTATTTTTAGAAAAGAATAAAAATGTATATTCAATTTATGGCATTATTTCATGACAGCTCTACATTGATTTTGAACAAGATAATAAAGTAATAAAATTAATATAACATAGAGTAACTAACTTTTATTGCCAATTATTAACTAGCCTACTACTACCTTTTCTCAGACATACCAAATATACATTAAAAATCATAAAAATCGGTGAAGCCGTTGCGGAGGAGTTCAGTAACAATTACTGTCACCCGAAATTTTATATATTAAATTTTATAAAAAATATCATGCTACATCAGTTTGGGTTTTGGACTTATAGATAGATATAGAACACTTTATTGTACATAAAAATGGAAATTACACAGATATTTCTTAACCTAAGAGTACAGACGTCGGCCTTATCACTAAAAGTGAAATCTTCCATACAAGCTTTGTATAAATGCTTATGAACCTTATATGCTTTATTTGGACTTCTGCTTTAGTCCGCGGACCCAAGTTGCGGGCAAACTCACCATTTCTCGGGGAAGTAGGGCGGCTCTTCGGGCGCGGGCATGGTGAAGTCGTCTTCATCCATCAGCTCATCGAGCGCGTCGTCGCGGCTGCCGCGGTGCCGCTTGGCGCCGCGGACCGAGCCCGGGTTTCTGTACCTGTCGAAGGGAGGGAGTTATGTCGTGGCTCGTTTGTTTACACGCAGATCCGGACTGGCCATACATGCAAATTGTATGGCCGATTCTTCAGGTGGGGCCGATTGGCTTTCTATTGCTATTTAATAAAAAAAAAAGCATTGCGACGAGATTCTTTGTGGTTTCTAGTTGAATCAATTGCTAACGGCCGCTGTGGCATCTGCCTATGAGAGGTCTTGGATGTTTACATGTTTGTGATGTCGCTGTTTCTGGTTCCCACGACACCTGGGTATCCTAGTGTGGGGCTAGAAGCTAGAAGCAATGTATGTGCCTGTTATGTTATATTAATTCACTTTTATTTGAGTTTGAATGCTGAAATGTGAGATTTTGCAGGGAAAAAGCATGTGAGGTCAGGTTTTTTTGGGGCTGAAAGTGTCATTTATAGACTTTGAAAAGAAATGTCTGATTTCACTTACATTAGTCACTCAGTCATATTGTTTTTCTAAGTAAGTTTGCCACAAGATGAAATTAGCATAATGCTAAAATTCCCAACCTTTTTTTAAATAATATTTGTTCTTTTTAGTTGACCGAATTTTTGATAAAATAATTTGTTTTATTCTTTTTTTTTAATGCACTAACCCATGCTAAGGACAATTTTAAAAACCTATTTAGAGGCTAAAAATTCCACTCATGCCAGGGCTCGAACCCGCGACCTCTGGCTAATTACGCCAGCGCTCACCCAACTGAGCTAATGGCCGCTGGAATTTCGAACCTCTTTACAATACTTTCTACTCTTACGCCTGCGGGCGTGCTTTTGAGCGCTGGTGAGTTTGTGCGGCACCCAGCGTGAAACTCCTTACGCGAAGAAGCACGTAAATGTACAATCTGGTGATTCAATCTGCAGTATGTGCATCTCCTGATACATAACTCGCCTATTGTCTTGGATTAAATTTTTCACTGTTCATAGGTTTCCGTTTTCCATAACAGCCGTCAAAGGATGACCACTTCTTTCTTCATACCCCAAAGGTAATCGACCGCGTTTGAATTCGTTATACCAACCATACACCGTCATACGAATCGACCAGTTTTAGGTGACACTTGAAATGGTAAAAAATTAAGATGAAAAAATGTTCCCAGTGCAAATCCTTTTTCCAATGACAAACGATTAAAGCACAGAATGTGGAGGGAAATTTTTTAATTGAAAGTATTTTACTTCCAATCATATTTTCAAAATGACGGGCTAGTCACATAAAACCTTTTTTTACAATACTTTCTAAATGGCCTAGTATGTTGTCTCCTTAATAGTATCTACCAAGGTTTTGATAAGCTCTAAATTAATCAGTGTTTATCCAATGCATATGAGACAAATTTTATATTGGGATTTTTTTTATTTTTTACAGCTGTATTTTAAAGGGGTAAGCAAAGTTGGATGAGGTATCCCACTTGCTAACAAACTTTTTTTGCTTTGTCAACATAATGCTACATAAACACTTACCAATGACTAACAAATAATCTACAAAGGTTGAAATGGGGTCCATAATAATGATTTAACAAGCTTGTCCCATACGAAGAGGAAACACTAATATTGAAACAGTGTCAGCTTATTTTATATTGAGGCCATTTCCATAGTTATTAAACCAATATATAATTGAACTAATTACCTTCTAACAATTTTGCCCTCCTTAGCCAGCTTGACACCCTCTTTCCTTGGACGGCCCGGACCTCTCCGAGCCGATGTAAAGAACGGGCGAGCATATGGCTGGTGGTGGAAAAATGAGGGCTGCGCCGAGGCCGCTGGGGATGCAGGCTCCTCGCCACGTGGGGATGAGGCACATGATGTGGGAGTTGATGCAGGCCCTGGGTAGAACTCTGAGTAACACACTTATTTTAATAGTATAGGGATTTTAATATTATTATTAAGTTAATGCACTAGCAGCTCTTAAGCTGATGCGTGTATGTTTTTATACATAATTTTCCAGTCTAATATGGGGTGGAGTGCAATGTTACAATGCAATCATTGGTGTACCTAAGGTTATTTTTTAGGGAGAGCCTGGTTCCTGAAAAGTGATGGTCCATCACATACAATTTCAATGCATGTGTGGAGTTACCCAGTATTCTGGAATGGGTATTAGATAGTCTGGATGGGCCCGGCCTACCCCTATGTACACCAACGTATGGTGAAGTTCTTGTTCAAAAGCATAAATCATTAATTGATCTTATACCCATTAAATTATTAGCCTTAAATATTGAACTCTGGTATTATTCGACATGCATTGATGAAAACAGAATAAAACAAGGGTGAAAACAGATTTTTTTTAGGTTTTGAAAACGCAAAATATCTTTTTAGCAATCTTTAGAGGTTTTATATAAAATTTGAGAGGAAAAAACTCACCTGAGGATGGCGGGGCTTCACCTTCATCCTCAGAGCCTTCGTCAGCCAAAATGTCGACATCAAGCGCCCCTTCATCAGGAACGTCCATCTAAAATGGTCATAAACATCATGAGCGAATGGTTTCACAGAAGCAGAGCCGTGCAGCTAGTGTCTCACTAACGCTTTATGGTTATAATGACAAAATTATTCACAACTCTCAAGCCTTGAGGCTCCACCGACTCAGTAATCAGACCGCCATAGTGAAATGCTCCATGCCAAACTTCCGAACTTACCGCGAAGCGATGCGATGGACACAAATCAACTTAATGTTAAGATATGAACATCAAAACTGATGGCGCACCCATTACTTAACTTAATTTACACGAAAACATTAGAAATTACATCAAAAAGTACACAAATAGCTCGCGAATACGATTGCGAGCAAAAACGAACGAATGAATGAATTGAAAGAGTGAGTGAAGTGAACGACGCGCGAGCGTAGCGTAGTAATAATAGTGATGCTTATGGTCATGAGCTAAAACCTGACATGAGATTAATATGTAATCGAATGACAGTGACTCGAAAAGTAATAAACAAAAAGACAAATGATAAAAGTACAAATATCAATTATTATAGTATTCCTAATGACTTGCGATGACCTACATATACAAACACATACAAAAACAAATTCAGGTGACGGGAATACTGATTTGAGACGGAAAACGACGGGGTCGTCGGAAATTAAGGTAATTACATTTGACCTAATAACAGTTGGATGTAAACTAACTAGCAATTATTATTTACGCCTAAACTTGTCAGAACACATAAATTTATGCATAATTGTATGACCTTTCTTTGTAGAATAAATATTTTGTTGTATAAATTTTAGCTAGATGAAACGGAATGGACTGATGAACGTAGACCGCTTTTGGATTGCGACAAACTAGCATTTGTGATGATAAATACAAAACATTTTCTATTATCTATAAGATACAAAAAATTACAGCGAAAAAAATTTTGCCTTACAATTACCTAACCTTTCTTATATTATGGTCTGCAATTCTCTGTATTGAAAGAAAATTTCAGAGGTGAAATTTCTTCAGAGAGCCAATAAAGCACAATAATATTACCTTCAAGCGCTTTCAGCAATATTTGCTGCTTTGAATAACACACGTACACATAACCAAATGTCATTTTAGCTGTGATTTTAGCAAGTAAAGATTGTTTACGTTGGTTACTTTAGTTTCATGCCAGTAGTTAATCAATTTTATAGCTCATTTTATTTTGCAACAATGTTTAATAATTGGTTATCTTTAGTACTTTTACTTTGCTTAAGTTTTCCTTGTACATTATCTTCCTTATTTGATAGTGAATCTTGCTATTCTTTTGGAAGCGGGAATGTGTTTCCCGGTGGAGCAAGAAAAGTTGATCATAAATTACAATTTACAAAAGCAGTCAGTAAGTATTTAACATTATTTTTGCTGCTTTTAGATATCCTGAAAATCCTCCGAACCCTTGAACTGGACACTATGTTTTATGATCATCACATATTTTCAGTATCAAAACCGGCTCCTGAGTGGGAGGCAACTGCCGTAATCAGTGGCGAGATTACACAGCTCTCTTTATCCAGTTTTAGAGGAAAATATTTAGTGTTTTTCTTCTACCCATTAGACTTGTAAGTGTAAAGCGAAATGAAAATTTATTAAAATGCGTGGGTAGAATAATTAGTTATTTTATCACCCTTATAATTTTTAAGTAAAACTTTTTTTAATTTTCAGTACTTTTGTCTGTCCAACTGAGATCCTAGCGTTTTCTGAAAGGGTTGAAGAATTCAGAAAAATAAACACGGAAGTTGTAGCCTGTAGTGTGGACTCACATTTCACGCATCTTGCTTGGATTAATACTCCTCGTAAGGAAGGAGGACTTGGAAAAATTAATATTCCTTTGTTGAGCGATCTAACCCACTCTATAGCTAAAGATTATGGTGTTTATCTAGAAGATCTTGGCCACACTTTAAGAGGATTATTTATAATTGATGACCGTGGAATTCTGAGACAAATAACAATGAACGATTTGCCTGTAGGAAGATCTGTTGATGAAACACTAAGATTAGTTCAGGCTTTCCAATATACTGACAAACACGGTGAAGTTTGTCCTGCTGGGTGGAAACCAGGGCAAGATACGGTAAGAAATTTTGACTTCTTGTATTTCAATAATACATCCAGTAACAAATACCTAACTATGTTTTATACTATTTCAGATCATCCCAAATCCCGATGAAAAGAGAAAGTACTTTGAAAAGGTGGCACAAAACGTATAGAAACTACTAAATTTCTCCATCACAATTTAATTACGGTTCAAAATGTGTCCATCTACTGCTTAGATAAGTTAGTAGATAAACACATTTAATACTAAATATAAGTGGTTATAGATAAGAGTTATCATAGTAAGCTATAATGTCAAGCAGATAACTTTAAAAAACGCGGTGGATTTGTAAAGGCATGTCTTAATTTGATTTAATTACTAATGTCTTAATTTGATTTAACTTAAGCTCGAAAAATGCTTAGCTATATTCCTCGTTCTCGCCAATGAGATGCGAAATACTTCCATGCATCAAAGTTATTAAGTCATTTATCTGGCATTACCTGCTATCCAACTGGTTTATATTTTAGGGCACATACAGTGGTAACAATAATTTGAACTTAATAATTTTAAATCAAAGCAGATTTATTACAGTACAAAGATAATTGGATTATCTTCACAGTAATGCTCATAATATGTGATTGTAATAAAGACGACTTTAGCGCTCAATTGTACGATATTAGTAATTTTACATTATTATAAAAAAAGAAGTTATAGTGTTATTGAAACATTCCATTTAAATTTAGTTTTTTGTAGCTTTTGTACAATAATAATAGTTTATTTTAAAACTGGAAGCTTACTCATAATGTTTTACATCACAAAATAAACGTTTGCTCTACGCACAAGACTGAGTAATTACACATAATCCAGTTTTTAAGACAAAAATAAATGTAATTCTATTTTTCTAAGCAATATTTTTTTTTCCTTTTTGTTAAGTGATTCTTACTGAGAGACTTTTCTGTTTACACAAAAAGTGTTCCTTTATCTAATGCCATTAATCTTATGATTAACGAGTCATAAATTTTAATCAAAGAAATAATTATCATTCGTGAATTATCATTTACGAGTCATAAATTGTAATCAAAAATATTGTCTACTTACTTTTCACAAATCTTAAAAAAAAACGAATCCGTAACCACGACCTACCGAACGAATGAGAACCACCGCTGATCAGCGGTGGTAGAGTAGCGTTAGATCGCTAAAAAGGGGTAATTAAATGTAGGTAATTCTTTCACTAGTATTTTTTATTTTTCACAGAGAATATGGAGTGCTAATAATTAAAATTAGTTAACATTCTTCATTACTGGGTAATTTTTGAATCGTTATTTATAGCACAGAGTAAAAAACTACATTTTGCGAGAATGTTCTTTACATTATGCAAAACAGTATTACTAAGGATTTATTGATAAAATGGTGTAACATATTTGTATTATACGTATTCCTCCTGTTTATCGATATTTGTAAACAATTAAAAGAAAAATTTAATTGGCCGATGCCGACCATAACACGTTAGACCCATGGTTTTTGGTCCCGAATGCTTAGTGAGAGTTTGACAGATCCAATCGAATAACTTTACTTACGCGTTAATCGAGCATCAGAGTGCTTAGTGCGAATTTGGGCGGCAATAACTATTTTTGAAATCGATAAAATATAACCGGGGTCATCTACGTCAGGCACGGAAATAAGATCCCAGAATGTTTCAGTTTCTAGTCATACCACGACATGATAGGCAGGAACGTGACCGTCAGGTCCGCTGGACAAAATGAGATATAGAAATCAAACCATGCGTATTATTTACTACCCATTTTCTACTATTTACTACCTATCATAAAGTATTTGCTACCTTTACGGTATCGAATTTATCAAAAGAATAAAGTGGCCAGCCATTCTCACATAAATAAGGTTTATGCGCATAAATAAGGTTTATGCGAGCTTTTTATCATCGTAAAAATAATGTTTTCTCTAGGTAGCAAAAAGGTAGTAAATACTGATATCAATGACATCGTTAACACTTAACTAACATGACATGAAAATCCAAGTAGCCAGCCAACCAGACGTCAGAATGGCTGGCCACTTTATTCTTTTGATAAATTCGATACCGTAAAGGTAGCAAATACTTTATGATAGGTAGTAAATAGTAGCAAATGGGTAGTAAATAATACGCATGGTTTGATTTCTATATCTCATTTTGTCCAGCGGACCTGACGGTCACGTTCCTGCCTATCATGTCGTGGTATGACTAGAAACTGAAACCTTCTGGGATCTTATTTCCGTGCCTGACGTAGATGACCCCGGTTATATTTTATCGATTTCAAATGAAAATCGTTAGAAGAATGAATGAAGAATTTAGTAATATAAATAAGCATGAAGCATAATTAGTTACAATACTTGGTCTAGAGTCTACTAAGCGCCTGCGAAAATATTTTAGCAATTACCTTCATGGAGCACAGGTGGTGTGAGAATTAGAGTACAGGCGTTTTAATGTTGTTATCTAAATAAGGTTTATGCGAGCTTTTTATCATCGTAAAAATAATGTTTTCTCTAGGTAGCAAAAAGGTAGTAAATACTGATATCAATGACATCATTAACACTCAACTAACATGACATGAAAATCCAAGAAGCCAGCCAACCAGACGTCAGAATGGCTGGCCACTTTATTCTTTTGATAAATTCGATACCGTAAAGGTAGCAAATACTTTATGATAGGTAGTAAATAGTAGCAAATGGGTAGTAAATAATACGCATGGTTTGATTTCTATATCTCATTTTATCCAGCGGACCTGACGGTCACCAGGTACATAATCTCTTTAAACAAATAGAACTAAAAAGACTTTAACCTTCTAACGTAAAAGAGGTTAAATTGGTTTTTAAAAACCTATTTAGAGGCTAAAAATTTCACCCATGCTGGGATTCGAACCCGCAACCTCTGGCTATCCGTACCAGCGCTCTACCAATTGAGCCAATGGGCGACTCACGGCATCAGTGAAATTTCGAACCTCTTTACAATATTCTCTGTATTACGTACAGGCAGCGACATCTGACTTAAGCAAATTGCATTACTTACAGCCCCGACTACCTACTTTGCAGTTAGGTTTAACATCGGAACGATATCACTGTACTCATATGATTACACTATTTTTATTTTTAATGCACTAACCCGTGCTAAGGAACAAATTTAAAAACCTATTTAGAGGCTAAAAATTTCACTGATGCCGTGAGTCGCCCATTGGCTCAATTGGTAGAGCGCTGGTACGGATAGCCAGAGGTTGCGGGTTCGAATCCCAGCATGGGTGAAATTTTTAGCCTCTAAATAGGTTTTTAAATTTGTTCCTTAGCACGGGTTAGTGCATTAAAAATAAAAATAGTGTAATCATGTGAGTACAGTGATATCGTTCCGATGTTAAACCTAACTGCAAAGTAGGTAGTCGGGGCTGTAAGTAATGCAATTTGCTTAAGTCAGATGTCGCTGCCTGTACGTAATACAGAGAATATTGTAAAGAGGTTCGAAATTTCACTGATGCCGTGAGTCGCCCATTGGCTCAATTGGTAGAGCGCTGGTACGGATAGCCAGAGGTTGCGGGTTCGAATCCCAGCATGGGTGAAATTTTTAGCCTCTAAATAGGTTTTTAAATTTGTTCCTTAGCACGGGTTAGTGCATTAAAAATAAAAATAGTGTAAATTGGTTTTTGCTTACGAAATACAGAGATCTCAATTTGCTGGACCTAGATCCACCCAGATCTTTCAAGACGTGATCCTGGCAAAAATAGCCGACATTGGCTGGTTGCCATTTCAAAAATTGGATTGAAATTAATTTATCTTCATATCCCAACGTGTCTTTCAGTTTTTGCGTTATTTCAGCATTTTCTGAGAAAATAAAGAAATCGTGAACATACACTGTCACTATTAACTTGACGTCGCTTGTTATTTTTGTAAATAGACATTGCTCCAGTTTACCATTCCTAAATCCGAATCTACACAATAAAATTTCCACCCTTTGATACCACATCAATACTGATCTGACAATATCTCACATTGGCATCGACTTCAAGTTTTTTATTCAACATCCATTTAGCCTCTAAATAGGTTTAAAAAAAATGTCGTTGAAAACGGGTTAGTGCATTAAAAATAATATAATCCATTTACATTTACTATTGACACATCATCACTAGGAACATCCACCAGCTCCCAAGCATGTTTTCCCTCAACTAGATCATCCTTCATCGCTTGCTTCCACTGTTCTGCTTCCGGTCCTTTCAATGCCTCTGGAATAATCGCCTCTCCTTTGAAATCAGGGCTAGATTGTATTATCACTGCACACAGATTGTACTATCGGCGGCCTTATTACTAAATCAATTATATAGATGCGATATGGTTAGCAATTAGGATTATAATTAAATTAGTAGATAATCGTTTAAACAATACTGGTACATATAATTAATTAAAGTTGCCTAAAGCATTTTCTTAACTTGGACAGTATCCGAGATTAAAGTAAACATTAAAAACACTTATTTAATTAATTGTAAAAACTGCACGTGCTCCGATCGCTTCGCTTGTTGGAGTGTTAGAATTTTACTGTGGGAAAGTCTTAGTTGTGTCGTCGTTGATTGTGATTTAAATGCAAAACAGACGGAAAACAAAGTTAAAGGAATAATTGTCATGTACAAATTATGATGTGAGAATAACTAATAAATAATTGACATGTACAAATTATACAAATTAAGAGAAATATTATGATGTGAGAATTTTTGGACCTATTTAGATATAGGTCTTTATTATGTTTTAGAAGTGTTTAAATAAAGTAACCATTAGATGATGAAATGCTTTTATTGGTAATATTTCAAGCTATCGAAAACCACCGGATCTCTAAGAGAATGTTTTACCCGTCAATGCGCAATCTTTGGAGCCATAGGGAGGTTCCAAGATCGCTCGATCCATTGCGTGAGTCCACAAGCAACCTGACACAACCTAACTAAAGGTTCCGAGGTAAATGTTTAAGGGCGCGAGCCTTCACTCTCTGAACCCTACTTACAGGGGGTTGCAGATGGGGCTATACTCCAGTCTTCCTGTTCGTTTCAGAACTTTATTTTTTCTCTTAATCAATTACAGTATAATACATATTTTTTTGAAGAGCTCTTTTTCCAATAGTGGATATAGACGGGCTGATGATGATCATGAATAAGAATACAAATTTTCCTCCGGGAAATTTTATTCTTAGTGGTTTGCATTAGGTATCAAAAACTGTATTTCTACTTGATTATATTCTTTTTGTTGCACTACCCGTGATAACTGCTGAATTTAGACTTCAAATTGATGAATTTCTACTATTAATTTGAAATCTACTAAATTCAGCGGCCCTATACTAAAACGGTCAATGTTGTAGGATGTCGACATCCAAATTCATCAGCCAGTGTCTTTGCACCATTAAGGGGATAGGGACGATAGGATAATGGTATAGTGTGGCCTCGGATTAAATGGCGAACCAAGACCACGGCGCGACAGAAATTTCGTCTATTTTGGTTTTACTGCATCCCAACAATTTATTGAAATAGCATTTGTTTAAACTTTTGAACCATTTAGAATTTTGAACGTGATTGCCAGTATTTTTCTTTAAAAATAGGTTGGTTGATAAGGTAGGGGGCTCTACCCACCAACCTATTTTGGGGAGTCTTTTAATCATTTAGGGGCCATTTATTTTTGATTCGGAAAAAGAATCGATTACATATGGGCATCACTAGCTTTTAACGTTCCGAATCAGTAATAAATAGTTTCTTACAGAACAATATTATTTTTTGTTCTGACAATAGTTTTGTTTTTGTTGACGAGGGGCCACTCCACAGACTACATGGCCACTCACTCTGTGCAATCAAAGTCACTGTAGGCTCAAAAAGACTAGTTTCCAGGGCCGTTAAACCTAATATAAAAAAAAACCAAGGCATAGTCACTGTCAAGTCACTGTTGTGGTCACTGTCTAATGCTGTCTAATTTGTGGTCACTGTCAAACTAATTTGTGCTGTCAAACTTTCAAAGTGTTTTGTTTCCCTCTACGGTTTTGAATTTTTGGAAACTCAACGCTGACACCACCCAGTCCAGTCCCCAGATCGGAAACCGAACTGATCACAAATTAGAGACTGTTATCAAAAGGATCTTAGCTTTCTCAGCGTAATTTTCTACAGAAACAAATTATAGTTAAGTAGTAAGTAGAATTGTTTCAGATCTTAGCTTTTGTAAGAACTGCCTTCATTCCTGCATGTGCGCTTAGCTACAAGTTCCTCGCTTTGCATGTTCCTGATAATGTTTTAGGTGGTGGTATAAGATAAACTGTTGTGGTCGCCGTTGATGATGGAGAGGATATCATTCGCCATGGTGTCTACGGCTCGGCTCGCGGCTAGAAATCAAACAGCATGGCCTGCCCTAAGTACTTATTGTATATTTCTTTCCCTCTCCTTATAATTTACTTTTAATATCCAGATTAATATCCTTATAATTTACTTTTAATATCTACATTAAGACATAGCACTTCATCCTTAATAGGAATGTTAATTAGGTGAAAAAAGTATCTGTTATCACAAGTCACACTGTTTACATGAGTGTAATTTTTAGCAGATTTGATTTATTCCAGACAGACAAGTCGTTCCAGCCCATCCTGCAAACTACTTCATTCAGAGGTTCTATTCAGAGCAAGACAACAATATGGCTGGCGTTGACCCCAGCCGCATTGTGAGCTATGATGATGTGGTAAAAGTGTTGCAAGATCCCAACAGAAAAGTGATTATTGACGTACGCAACCCTGACGAGATCCATACCACTGGCATGATACCGTCTAGCATCAATATACCATGTAATATAAGTATTAAATTTATTCAGTATTGTTGACATCTATATTCTATTTTGTTCAGAACTAATATTGGTCATGACGCCAATATCAACTTGACTCATTCTAACTTTTATTTCCAGTGGGCAGCATGCACGATGTGCTGTCTATGTCTGATGATGACTTCAAGAGTCACTATCAGAGGAACAAACCTACATCCAACGATGAACTGATCTTCTATTGCCAGTCCGGACGCCGCTCCTCGGAAGCCCTTGACAAAGCAATCAAGCTGGGTTACACAAAGTACGTTTAAATATTTTTTAAATGGGTGATTAGAAATTCTAATTACCTGTTTTTTTATTTATAATATAATATATTACGTATTTGATGAAAGAGTATTGTCTCAATAAATATTTTATTTTTATATTTTTTTCTAATAGAAATGTTTTATTGTAAGAGCCTATGTGCAATATTTCTTTTTAGGCTGCTTACGTAATTTTTTTACGGAAAAAATTATTTGTTGTCCATGAAATTGGAATTACGTCACTGCAAAGCAAGTAAAGTGACTGTGGTTCACCTGTGGAACAGACTTCCTCTGCATATTCGACAGGCTGAATATTTGCTAGTCATTTAAAACTATAGTTTATAATAATTTTATTTATTTATAGAATATTTACTTAACATTTTTTTTTTCCTCTTTGTATCTGCCATCAGCCCTTGTTTGGCTATAATATGGGTAGATCTGCCGTTAAGAGTATAGTCATTGAAATTTTTACTATACATCCTCAGTAGATATATCATCAATGACGTGTTTTCGCTTCAGTCGCCTGACACTGTGTCTGGTATCAAGCAGTGCAGCAGCCAGTGGATTTGACACTGTGTCTGGTATCAAGCAGTGCAGCAGCCAGTGGATTCTTGTGATGGGCCAGTCGTTTTTTATACCGAAGGCCATACAATTCATGTATCTCATTATTCTTGTTATTTCTTTAACATAAACACTCTTTTATTAGTATTAGTAACTTTGTTGTATGTTATTGTTTAGGTATGTTTAAAGTATATGTACTGTGTATATTGCCCCTCGCCCCCCTACTTTTAGTATTTTGCACTACGTACCCAGCCATTATCCACAAAACGAAGGTTGACTGGAAGAAAATGTTACTTACGCCTTTGAACCAATTTTATAATTTAATTATTGCCTAAGATCAAGTAAATAAAAAACTTACAAGCTATATGGCAAGCTGACAATTTCTAGTGAGACATACCATAATTAGAGCAAATCTTGAAACCGAAGCAAGGAACTATGAAATATTTTTTTTTGTTTCTGCAGTAGTAAATCTTAACACTCCAATGCAGTTTCAATAGTATGAAAGACATGAAGACATTAAAGAGTTATCATGTTTTAAAAAATAACTATTAGACTCAGACTGTATATTGCAGTCGGTGATAGAAATTTGCATGACAATTATTGTGTAAATTCCATACTATTTTAAATTTTCTATCAATACATTATAGTTTTAATCTAACTCCTAAACTACTTTACAGATCAAAGACATACTTGGGTAGTTGGAATGAATGGGTGGCGAAACAAACTAATCCCTACCCCTATGAGGGCCACAAGTAATTTGGAATGGTCCAGTCTCCATGGTGTGGTGAAGGTATATCATTTTGGTAAATAATTTCTTTATGATTTGTGGAGTTAAGTGTGTGAAATTTGTGGTGATATTATTCAATCAATTTTATTGCTGACTAAGTGTAAATAGTTGGTATACATACATTTTGTGGTTATTTTATTAATTATTCTTATTAATTATGTTATTATTTATTTCAGTAATAAATTATTGATGTTCAATGAGTTTGTTTTAACTTAAGTAACTTATCATTTAAGTCCAAAGATAAAAGAAAACATTTGCTTTGTAAATTAACCATTTTTATATTAAAAAAAAACATGAGTCCTTATTAACGTAACAATATTGTTGTCTTCGATAATGCACCAAGAAATCAGACTAGACCTAAAAATAACACCACTGATAATTTACGTAACATCACTGAATCTTGCTTGCCCAATCTGTCCAGCTTCCAAGGTAATTTTTTGCACTGAAAAACAAAGAAATACAGTTCATAGAAACTCATAAAAATATTGTTATTACTTCATGAAGCTGCCAGGCTTTTGCTTAGCCTATTGTTCTAAAAACTTTATCAACTGATTAAATAATGGCATGAGAACCTATGTGAGCAATAAGGCCACCAATTGTACTGTATCTTTGTAATTATTTTTTGTTTGTTTATTTCCTGGTGTACAATAAAGAATATTCTTATCTTATGTGTACTACCTATGTAGAAATGCAAAAATTCATACAAATTCTTAGCTGTTTATACTAACTTTTTGTATCCAAGGTTCATAGCATTTTGTTGGGCCATTCCAGATCTTTTGCCAATCATGCAATGGAATATGATTTCATCATTTTCTCTAGGCTTAGGCTTCTTATAAGTGCGCTCAAACTCGTTGTCAGGCATCACGCTAAGCACTGAGGCTACCTCTCCCACTAAAAAGTAAGTGCTTGTTTAATTTAAGAACATTTTACAGTACAATCAGTTATGGAAGTAGTAGACAGTAATCAACTTTACATATTGCTTGCTTCTTTAAAGTAGGTACCTACAATTCACCTTGTATTTGGTATTCTTGTTGATAGCTTTCCTAAACACCAGTAGATATAGGTAAGTATAAAATGGGCACACTAATCAGTTAAGGATGACATTGCAAAATTACAGGTTTATGTGCTGTCGACTTTACCTAGTGAATTATACTGTTGTAAAATGAACAGAAACACTTAAAAAGCTATTGTGTTGTGTGGTTGCTATAGAAGTGAAATGCCTGAGACAAAGGTATACCTCGCCTTGCCTCCCATTATCAGTCGAGTGTACTTACAAGGAATGTTAATGCTATTGGGAATTTTTCCATGTTCCTTGATTTCGTCCGGTTCTCTAACGTCAATGATAATGACGCTGTTATTGTCAGAAACCTTCTTTACGTAGTCGAAGTCTACGACCAGCTGATCGAGAGGCTTTATCTCTTGAGAGAACAGACGCCAATGTTTTTCCAGGGGCACACATATTGGCTGTACTAATGCTACAATAAGAATTGACAATTTATTGATCGATATTCTATGAAAAAGTTTGAGATATCAAAGCATGAATAGGTGTGCATTGCTTTTTAACTTTACTTACGTGACCGTGCCTTATATCGAAATATGCTGGAGCATCTTGAAAGTCGTAGAAAGGTGAAAGGTGCTCTCCGCACAATCCTGAAAAACATGGCGAGAGTTACTCCTCCTGTAGGTAGGAGTTAACGAAAAATTTTGGGAAGCAATGAGCAAACAAGCGATTTCAAAAATGGTTACAGACACAGACCACAGAGTATATAAAACACAGACTATGTGAATGAAAGGACGACGGAAAACGGGAAAACCCACAGACCGAATAAACTACGCCCTCAGAACAAGACTATTGTACACACATTGTACACACCACGATTCCTTTGAAGTGTGCCCTAAAAAAAAACACCATTCATTGCCCCGTGTACAGAATGGCAATGGCGAGCAGAGCAGTGGGCCAGTATGAGCCATTGTGTACTGGGGCATTATTACGTAACTAGGATACATACACTGAGTTGAGTGATGTTGATTTTTACTTTTTTTATGCTACTTCGGCTGTCAAATGCATACATTTTTTGAAACTTAGGCGTCTAAATGCTGCACTCGATAGAGTGGAGTGGTGGAGTGCTACGTATAGGTATTAGCCTAGGAGGAGCTGGCCGCTTTAGATTCTGTGTTTAGGTCACAGATTAAAAAGATGTTTAGGGTGTAGGTAGGTCACAGAACCAATTAGTTTTAGATCTGACAGAATTGACAATTCCAGCCTAGCGCAAGTAGGAACTTTGAAATTTTTGTTCGCATTTAGCCCCGTTTTAATGGCGGACATATTTTTGTCTCACTCTTTAGTACTACTTACTCTTTCTTTGCTGTCAATGTCAAACTGAAAACATAACAAATATGGCGGAACGCGGCACATATTAGAACGTTTTCTAGTTAAAATTTTTGTGTTTTAAGTTTGTTCAATATCTAGCTGTGTGTATCTTGTTGTACAGTGTTTAGTGATTTTCTTTTAATATTGGCATTGATCGGATGGTGTCGAACTTGTGCCATTTGTAAAATAAGATGCAGCCGGTCAAAGGGTACCAAAAGAAAGTTTATGGGTAAATTTCCTAGGGATGAAGACCGGTAAGTATTTCTGGCTACAGTTTTTGTCATCTTGCACAAGAGCAAGATCATAAATTATGTTAAATAACGTAATTAATATACTATGAGAAAAATACTCAGATGTTTCAATGTCATAGTGATGTGCCATACACATATTCAATATCGATAAAAAAATATCTGATAAGTACCTTGGTCAGAATTACTACTCAGTGTATGACGGGTGAATTGCTGTAAGCCATAACAATGTTTCAACGATGCACTATTAGTGGCTGCATTGAATGTTGTTTTTTTTTTTTTAGATGGAGACAATGGGTGAAAATTGTGGAAGATCTTATATCGTATATCCCCATCGAAAAACTCCTCCAACATAAATATGTTTGTAGAGATCATTTCCGGCCGAAAGATTTTTACAACTATTTTAAAAGGAAGCCGATTAAAGAAATGGTGAGTTGTGTTATAAACTTATAATGTAATACTACATTTCATGAATAATTATGTAATAAAACACAAAATACGCCTTGCTTTACGTCGAACATTTGAATATATTTTGCTCCGTCATTTAGAACGCAATATTATTATTACGTCTTAATACGTAAATGACATACTTTGATAAACATTTTTTTACAGGGCTGTATCTTCTCTACTTATAAATGCGTCTCCTCTTCTTGATTACTTACTAGCTGAGTTTCCTTACCACGTAGCCACGTCGCATCACTTGAAACTGGTTAGTGATTGGAATTACTAAAATATTTTTTTTACTAATTTTTAACTTAAAATATTTTTTTATAAAAATGTATTTGATAGTTACATAGTCAATTATGCAGTTATGTGGTAAACAGGAAGAAACTATTTTTTTTTCGGACTATTCTTGCAATTTTTTATTTTCAGATTCAGCTATACAAAAACCTATTAGTTGTCGAGCTTCACAAAACAACTCTGGTACGTAGACTTTTCATGTATCGCTGAAGTTTTTTGTAACTAGAGTTTGTTTACTTTGATAAATTACAAAGTGTTATCATTTTCAGCACCTTGTACAGCAGCCAAAATATCAGCTGTTGCTATTGGTCCAGTAGGGTTTGACCACAATTATTGTGGCCTGGAATCTCAGCATATTTATCAGAACTATCCCGGTAAGTAGCATAGTTTACCAACAAATTAATAATCAATAACGACTCAACTTTTTTTGACGATTTCAGCACCTGAATCCAAACCACCGATTGATGAAGTTCGCTCAGATTGGACACCTCTAAGGAAAAACCAAATAGCTGCTGAAATAAATTCAATAGACCTTGACCACAATTATTGTGATTTGATAATCAATAATAAAATACTAATTTCATTTGTCGTTTTATTGAAAACATTGATTTTTATTAATTTTATTAGGCTAGCTGCGGAGCCCCTGGATGAAAATTTATCGATATCGATAAATGTAGTACCAATGTAAGTGGACGTCCCTAATGCACAGACAAGTTGTTATGTTGATAGCACTTTTGACATTGCATTTTTGCTCTAATGGTTGGTATTGCTAACGGGGCTAAACTCATTACAAAAGCACGGAGGTCCCGTCTCTTATTTATATGCTCTGTGGACAATTCTTTCAAGGACTTTGTTTCAAGGGATATTTCTTTTGGAAAACTATTTATTTTTACTAGAAATAATAGAAAATCTATTTAGAATATACACAAACAAATGTCTAGTGGATCCAGTGATAAACTTTACAAAGATTTGGGCTAGAATTCAATTGAGTGAAGAAGTTAGTGCAGAAAACATGACCCACATTTTGTTCGCCTTGATAAACGCCTCAGAAAGAGCCGCTAATGTCGCCAGAGCTTGCTGCCAAGGTTCTCCCGAAGAAGGAGCACTATTGGTGACTGAGAAGTCGTCGGGCGAAGCCAACGCGCGTTTCGAGCACGATTTTAAGACCATTGCCGATGTTTTGGCTCAGGAGGCGGCTAGGGCTGAAATTGGTGCCTGTTTTCCTGAGCTCACTGAACACGTGAGAGGCGAAGAATGCGCTGAAATAGGCGGAGTGCGTATCAACATTCAGAAAACCGCCGACGCGACTGCAGAGTTGCTGGGCTACGTAGTACCCGACGGTGCGGCGCGACGAATGGCTGTGGCCGCCCATTTTGAGCCAAAACTTTCTCTCTGTGACGAGCTCCCAGAGGATCTCCCAAAGATTGAATCTGCTAACTTGGGCGTCTGGATTGATCCTATAGGTAAGCAAAACAAAAATTTTGAGTTATACTTAACTGAGGCAGCAACCTCCTTGGATTTCACTAGTATAATTTAAAAAGTTGTTGCTCTATTTTGGTTTGTGCACTGTGTTCAATTTTAACTATGTTTTATGAATGTAGGCTATAAATCAGTGCTTAAATCATATTTTGTTGTTAGAAATGCTGTTGAAAATCCATCTTTGTTTAATTATGGCTGATTCTGAATCTTTATTATTCATAAATTTAATGTATTTTGTTCCAGATGCTACTTCAGAATTTATATCGGGAGTCCGTGGTGAGGCAGAGTGTGACCATGGCCTACCATGTGTGACTGTTTTGGTCGGAGCTTATCTGAGGGAAACTGGAGAACCAGTGGTTGGTGTTATTAATCAACCATTTTATAACAAGTAAGTTACTATGTTGATATTTTGAGAGTGGACTAGTCACATTCATTCTGGAATATGGGAGAGACTGATACCAATGACTTCTATAGCTTACACTGAAGTCTAGTGTTAGCTAGGATTATAATATGTATGAATGCTTTAAATACCTAGGTTCGTGGCCCGAGCTTCTAGGCCGTACATTCTATCTTAACTATCATACATAATTATCTAACTATTGATATTTATTATGTTTGCCTTAAGCAAAAACATAATAAAAAAAAATATTTTCAATGGTGGCTCTATTTAGCACAAGGTATAGATGCTGATACTAATCAGTAATAACGTAATTACTGGACAATCACTTTTGTTGGTTACAAACCTTATAATGTGGTAACAAGCCAGGACATCACAAACATGGAAAAACACCCAGACTGACATCATTTGTACAAAAGGATGGCAGCCACCAGTGGACAAACCTGATGATCTGATGTGATGCCAGTGGTAGACCAATGAGGGAGTTTCTTTATGATTAACTAACTTCCCTTTATTTTCTGCCTTACATCAGATTCGAATGAACCTTGTATTCTTTATAGTGGTAAGGGCCGCATCATTTGGGGAGTAAATGGAGTGAATGGAAGGAAATGGGGAGGGACAGACCTGGATGTGGAACCAGGACCAAAGAAGGTGCTCATGAGTAATGCAGAGAAGGAGGATATTGTCGAGAAGTTCCAGAATGCTGGCTGGCATGTTAAGTCTGTGCCCGGAGCTGGGCATAAGCTGATGAAAGTTGCTCTTGGTAAGTTTTGACCTTGCTCTTTTTCGATGAAATTCATATTTTGTTGTGCAGATTCTATACATAAAACTATGTATAGATTCTGTACATACATTAAACCTGAAACCTGAGGTGATAGAGTTGACTTGAAATATTTTACATGACATGATAGAAGTGTTCTTGCTAAGGAATTGTTCACAAGGAATGTTCAAATGTGTAAAATCGAAGAAATGTTCTCCTTATGCATCAAGTTTTATTTCTACATGTTTTACACTATTTCCGATACCATAATTTTATTACCCTGACAGTAATTTCATTGGAGTAAAAGACATCAATAAAAGAAGTAAATAAAGCTTATTTGATTATACTTTATTTAAGACAACCAAATTTATTCCCAGGTGAAGCAGCTATGTACGTGGTGTCACAAGGCACAACATTCCGCTGGGATACTTGCGCGCCGCACGCTATTTTGAAGGCCAAAGGCGGAGATGTACTTTGCTACACAACTCGCCAACCGATTTCTTATAATGACCCGAAAGATCTCGACACTCAACTGTACTGTAACTCTGGTGGGATCATAGCGTTTAATGAGCGTAATATACTGCAGGAAGTTTACGAAATCCTGAATTAGATATAATTCTTTTGTCAATAAGACTGTCCTTATAGTGGGTTATTTACGAATTTATGATCTCAATTTCTTATTTGTATATTTAACGAAGTGTAATCTAGTCGTTGAATACTTTTTAATTGTATTTATTTCTTATTATGCTTATTCTTATTAACTTTAGCAATATTTGACAAAAAAAAAATATATGTTACCTATTGTTAAGTTTTTGTTGTGATTTGTGTATATTTAAGTGACATATTTAGGTGCCACTGTATCAATCGACATTCTAAACTAAACATAACAATAAATAAATATTTAACCTTGTCTATAATTGTGTATGTCTATAATGTTGGTTTAAATTAATGAATTTAAACCAACACTCCTCAAATGCAGTGTAACTACCTACCAGACTTATTTAAACTGGATTTGAGACGTGTTTTAAGGAATTCTATTTTTATAAATGAGACTGAGATAAATGAGAGAAAAATTTAAATTAATGAATTTAAACCAACATTGGATGAAATAATTTACGAAAATTATCATTTGATTGGAAAAAACCTCATTTAATCATCACTAGAACTAGAATCAGAAGTAGAACTCCTGCTTCTCTTCTTTTTTTTCTTCTTCTTTTTCTCCTTTTTGCTTTTCTTTTCTTTACTTCGCTTTTTCGGTTTGTCTTTTTCCTTTTCCTAAAAAAAATGATATATTTTTATAAGAGATAGGCTCTGGCTACTTAGTAGGTATGTCAAGTCCTATTTTAACGCGGCAGGCACGTCTCGGTTCCACAATAGTATGCGCCTCGCTTGAGCGCATGCGTTTGGCTCGGGCGAAGCACCTCCACACATACCTAGCAGCTTCGCGAGGCTGCTTCAGTGTCTATGTGGACCCTTCTAATGAAATTGGACAAGGATTGAGACATTGAACTATTTCCTAAACAGTTTTCTCTCAGCGTCGCCCATCTGCCTCCCCAAGATTCTTAGGGTCTGAGTGAATTAGTTTTCTAGCTACAACAATAAAGGGAATCCATAATTTTCTCTTCCATTCCTTGATCATTGATCGATCACACAACTTCACATTTTTCGTAACAGAGTCAAATAAAAAATGTTCGAGTGTAAAATATGTTTTAAGTACGAAGAAACTTTAAAAACCTATTTAGAGGCTAAAAATTCCGCCCATGCCGGGACTCGAAGCCGCGACCTCTGACTAACCGTACCGCGAAGAAACTTCTGTTCGCATTCTCTAAGCATATTGGTAAACCTCCGTTGCGATTGCGACCTTTTGTAAATTACGTCGCATCTACTTGGTATCGCCTAGTGAGACTCCCCTTGACTAGGGTCCAAAGCTCACCTCTTTCACCTCCACCTTTACGGGCTCCATCTTGGGCAAGAGGGCGGGCAGGAGGGGTGCGGTGGGGGCGCAGCCCTCGTTCCTCACGGCAGCCGTCAGTTCATCGACCTTCGACATGTCCGCGTTCGGTGCCTTGTACTGCTCACAGTGGTCCACGCGAACTGTACGCCCGAGAATCTGATTGTTTATCAACCTTAGTTTAGTAATACATACAGTCTCATTTATAAAAATAGAATTCCTTAAAACACGTCTCAAATCCAGTTTAAATAAGTCTGGTAGGTAGTTACACTGCATTTGAGGAGTGTTTTCAGGAACAATGTTTTTATAACTCTGATCGTTATTGTGAAAACATAAACCAAGATTATTATTTTATCATATGTTTAACATATTTCTAAACCAGATAAGCATTTAGAAGTTATACCGGAATAAAGAAACATTTCCGAGTCGCGGTCTCCACTTAAGAACACGTTTACTCCTTCGGTTGTCGGTTCTTCTCGAGATGTGGCCAGCCCACTGCCACTTCAGCTCGCTGAGCTACGTCGATAACGTTTCTCTGTCGGATGCATTCGTTGTCGAATCCTATCTTTCAGAGAAACTGCGAGCATAGCTCTCCATAGCTGGCTGAGCGACTTTGTACTGGTGGACCAGCCCTTTCGTGAGTGTCCATTTCTCGGCTCCGTAGCACAGATTAGATAATAGTTACTATCCTTAGGTCGTCACAGGTTTTCAAACATTGCGGTATGGATGACGAGAAGACTCGGCGTAGTTTCCCAAACGATGCCCAGCCTAGCTGGATCCTCCTCTTGGCCACCTTCTGGATTTTTTTTTTTTTACCTAAAAGCAAAATCTGCTCGAGGTAAGTGTATTCAGTAACGAACAATCGTCAAGACTCGGCAAACGTAGTGTAGGACACCCTCCGAATAGGTGGGATGACGATCTGCGAAAAACTGCCGGCAGATGCTGGATGCGGCAAGCTGAGGACAGGGCGCTATGGCACTCATTAGGGGAGGGCTATGTCCAGCAGTGGACTAATATAGCCTGAAGAAGAAGAAGAAACCTTTGGGCTTTGTGGCGTGTCTTGGGAGAGGCCTATGTATGCTTACGTCCAGAAGTGGACTGACACCGGCTAATTATGATCGCTTAGGAGCGCGTAAAAGACGTTTATATAATAAAGTAACTAGTAGGTCTTAACTAGTTTGATCCCATCCATGCTACAGATCCCAACCATCAAAAGAGGTAGAGGACGTCCACAAACCACCTGGTGGGCCACGGTAGCAAAGGACTTGGAGTGAGCCCAGTTGAGAGAGTGGACAACCCAGGACAGAAAATCCTGAAGCAAAAGAACGAGGAGAGCTGACCCCAAATAATGGGATGAGGCAAAGACAAAGAAGAAGAGAGTTAAGACCTTTTTACCCGAAATCGATTAGTTCTGGGCAAAAACGGTTTATCGAATCCTTGGTTCCAGGCTGTTGATCCTTGGTCCTAGACTGTAGGTTCTAAAATAGTTGTGAAGATTTCTCATGTTCACTTTTAGATAAAAACGTATTGTAGAACAAGTTATGATTGTTATTTCATTAGTGGCGCTAGTTAGCACCCCGAAGCGTCTTAAACGGTAAATCAAGCAAGACCTGCTTTATTTACTCTGGCTTCCCAACAACACTCAAAAATTACTAGCCTTGATTCCGTTTAGGTTGTCGACGGCCAGTATGGTGGAGCGCTGGTCTTCATAGCACAGGAAGCCAAAGCCTCGGGACTTGCCCGTAGCTTTGTCACGAACTAAATTCAGGTTCACCACTTCACCGTATCTGATAAAAAGAAACAAAAAAATATTTATGACAATGACGCAGTGTTATTTATAAAAAAAAAGATAGTATTATGAGCAGTGGTAGCGAAGCAGTAGAAAACCGGCAGAGTTGGGAGGATGTAGTGTAGGTTCTAATCCCTAATTATGACTTTGTTTTCTAAGTATGTAACTTATGTATCTTTTTGAAGTCATAGTAGCAATACCCCTCAATAAAGTTGTTCACATTTTTCCAATCAGCAGTGGGCATGTTTGGTGATGACGCCATATCCTCTTCTCTCTCCAAGAGACCTGTACTCTACGTGTTATATTATAAGCTGCATTATTATTATAACGAGAGATTGAATAGATAAGAGTAAATAAAAGTTTGAAGTCTTTCCTTTATATACAGTACCTAAATAGGTAAATGTAAATACACTTACTGTGAGAACACACAAATGACATCTCCTTCAGTAAGATCAAACGGTAGACCTCCAATGAAGATCCATGCACTATCCTTGTACTGATCATGCCAAGAACTCTTTGAGTTGCCTCCCAGCTCTCTTTCGCTAAGTTTGAGTACATTCTTCACATTTCTGAAAAGACAGATTGCTTTATCATAGTCAATATTGTCAATGGTTGTTCTAGTTGCACAACTCCTGCAAAAAAACCTTACACTACTTTATCCGTTTTCCTCGTGGAAAACATTATTTTTTTTCTACTTCCCCTCATGATGAAAATGTTTTACCAAATACATGAAAAACAGGCTGCTATATGAAATATCTCTTAGCTGGAAATGAACACAACAGGCTACTAACAAATGCCGGAGTTGGACAATCATTCTATGTGACAAAGATAGAAAGAAAATTGAAAATAATTTTAAGAACTTACGTCATAGGATTCATTTTGTATGCTTTAAGTTTCTTTTTGCCTTCCGATATGAACTCTATCAATTATAAAAATTGCTTCCTTGAGAGCCGTTCCTGAAAACATTATAGATAATTAAGAACATTTTATTATACATAAAAGACTTAAGCAAGACCGTTATTTTTTATAGTAAAAATAAAAACAAGAGTATTTTCCAAGCGCCGGTTCCAGGTACTTTTCATCTTCCCCTTTGCTAATACATCCTCTATTTGCTTGATGTACGTCCGCCTGGGACGTCCCTTACCAGCCCTTCCACTCACATTCGCAAATATATATTTGTTTCGTCAATCTTTCTTCCTTCATCCTCTCCACATGTACAAACCAACGCAACATTAAGTTCTCATTTCTAGTCACTACATCCTCTTTCAGTCCACAACATTCTCTAATCAGACTATTGCATATCCGTCATTCAAAGTAACACTGCACATACTCATGTGTGCATGCAATGACTTATTATGAACATTGATGAAGCGAAGGTGATCCGTCAGTATCGTGGCAAGTGGCAGTCCCTGGTCTCATTTTCAAATCGAAAAACGCTTGAATGAAAATAAGTGTACACATTATGCACTGAATCAATTTCTAGATTTCAGCAAAATCTAGAAATTTTAATTATTGCATGTGTAGCGATTAAAGTAAGGAGCAATTACCATACAAATATAAAATTTATAGTAACTGCACCTTGTTTGGTTTATATTTACCAACAACGTGCGTGATCGCAATGAAACTGCCAAATTTCTAGAGGGCACAATTAGAGTTCTGATCATGTTTTGATTATTCTTAGCTTATAATATAAATCTTGGTTAATAAACCACTTATTTATACAATTAACGATTATTCACTAGGAAATTTTTATTACAAGATTTACAAGCCATCGCGAATCATAAATATTAGACACTTACCCGGCCCACGCTCAGTGTGACCAACTTCAAAATACGAATCCTGCCTTGCATAAGCTGAAAGAAAAACTGCCAAAAACTGCCCAACAACACCAAAGAAAATTCCAAAAAAATGCCAACTATAATGGGGTAAGTAAAAATAAAAGAAGTGTTGGTTTTTATATATTATTTAGAAAATATAGGCCATTTCAGAAATACTATGTCAGTAATATGTTTTTCCTTGCTTTTGTTAATATTATATTAATTTTTTTGTATTTACCGGAAGTGACGTGACCATCCCAGGTTGAATAGTAGTATCCACAGAGCATATAAATAAGAGACGGGACCTCCCTATATGCTTTTGTAATGAGTTTAGCCCCGTTAGCAATACCAACCAATAGAGCAAAAATGCAATGTCAAAAGTGCTACCAACATAACAACTTGTCTGTGCATTAGGGACGTCCACTTACATTGGTACTACATTTATCGATATCGATAAATTTTCATCCAGGGGCTCCGCAGTTAGCCTAATAAAATTAATAAAAATCAATGTTTTCAATAAAACGACAAATGAAATTAGTATTTTATTATTGATTATCAAATCACAATAATTGTGGTCAAGGTCTATTGAATTTATTTCAGCAGCTATTTGGTTTTTCCTTAGAGGTGTCCAATCTGAGCGAACTTCATCAATCGGTGGTTTGGATTCAGGTGCTGAAATCGTCAAAAAAAGTTGAGTCGTTATTGATTATTAATTTGTTGGTAAACTATGCTACTTACCGGGATAGTTCTGATAAATATGCTGAGATTCCAGGCCACAATAATTGTGGTCAAACCCTACTGGACCAATAGCAACAGCTGATATTTTGGCTGCTGTACAAGGTGCTGAAAATGATAACACTTTGTAATTTATCAAAGTAAACAAACTCTAGTTACAAAAAACTTCAGCGATACATGAAAAGTCTACGTACCAGAGTTGTTTTGTGAAGCTCGACAACTAATAGGTTTTTGTATAGCTGAATCTGAAAATAAACAATTGCAAGAATAGTCCGAAAAAAAATAGTTTGTTCCTGTTTACCACATAACTGCATAATTGACTATGTAACTATCAAATACATTTTTATAAAAAAATATTTTAAGTTAAAAATGAGTAAAAAAAATATTTTAGTAATTCCAATCACTAACCAGTTTCAAGTGATGCGACGTGGCTACGTGGTAAGGAAACTCAGCTAGTAAGTAATCAGGAAGAGGAGGCGCATTTATAAGTAGAGAAGATACAGCCCTGTAAAAAAATGTTTATCAAAGTATGTCATTTACGTATTAAGACGTAATAATAATATTGCGTTCTAAATGACGGAGCAAAATATATTCAAATGTTCGACGTAAAGCAAGGCGTATTTTGTGTTTTATTACATGATTATTCATGTAATGTAGTAAGTGTTACATTATAAGTTTATAACACAACTCACCATTTCTTTAATCGGCTTCCTTTTAAAATAGTTGTAAAAATCTTTCGGCCGGAAATGATCTCTACAAACATATTTATGTTGGTGGAGTTTTTCGATGGGGATATACGATATAAGATCTTCCACAATTTTCACCCATTGTCTGCATCTAAAAAAAAAACAACATTCAATGCAGCCACTAATAGTGCATCGTTGAAACATTGTTATGGCTTACAGCAATTCACCCGTCATACACTGAGTAGTAATTCTGACCAAGGTACTTATCAGATATTTTTTTATCGATATTGAATATGTGTATGGCACATCACTATGACATTGAAACATCTGAGTATTTTTCTCATAGTATATTAATTACGTTATTTAACGAAATTTATGATCTTGCTCTTGTGCAGGATGACAAAAACTGTAGCCAGAAATACTTACCGGTCTTCATCCCTAGGAAATTTACCCATAAACTTTCTTTTGGTACCCTTTGACCGGCTGCATCTTATTTTACAAATGGCACAAGTTCGACACCATCCGATCAATGCCATTATTAAAAGAAAATCACTAAACACTGTACAACAAGATACACACAGCTAGATATTGAACAAACCTAAAACACAAAAATTTTAACTAGAAAACGTTCTAATATGTGCCGCGTTCCGCCATATTTGCAGTGTTGCCAACGACTCACAGCATGATATCGCCGTTTTTCAAAGCTTAAGTAGCCTAAAGTAGCCTAAAGTAGCCCAATTTTTGCCGAGGTAGCCTAAATAACTAGCCTAAACTCAAAAAGTTAAAAATAAAATAAAAAGGTAGTTTTGAAAAATTATTTACAATTTAAAACATAGTAATTTGCTTTAAAAATATACGATTCTTAAAGACTGTAGACTTAAACACTAGTATATATTTGAAGCAAATTACTATTTACATAATCTAAAATAAAAATAATTTACACAACAGATACTGCCTCATCTCCTATTAGCAACAGCAAAGAATCTACTAGCTTTAAGCCCGTAGTACACAATGGCCCATGCTGGCCCACTGCTCGCCATTGCCAACTGTAGGCCACGACCACTTGCTGTTTACACAATGGCGCGTGGCTCATTGCTGTCTGGCAAACCACTTGCGATGGACGTGGTAGTAATTGCAGCTGCAGCTATTTACTTATTTTATTTATTTACAAGTATTACAGAAGTATGTACAAAAACAAAGTTATTAAAAAAAAAAATGGCGCAAAAGACGCAAAATTACGGGCTCCGATTGATATAAATCAAAAAACTTGAAGGTCAATTGACTAAACGATGGGCCACTGTGTAAACAGGGATGGGCCATGCTACGCCACGATTCCTTTGAAGTGTGCCCAAAAAACCGACAGTGTCCGATTGCGCGCCAGTATAGGCAATTGTCCGCCACTACACACCATTCCCCCATGTACACAATAGCAATGGCGAGTAGTGGGCCAGCATGGGCCATTGTGTACCGGCCGCATTAATAATTTCGACATTTCGATACTACCTTTTTCTTTTTTTAGGCTATCTCAGAGTTGCCCTCGAGATAGCCTAAAAGGCGACCGGTCGCCGTTCACATTTTTTCGTCGCCGATTTTCTATCCGAGTAGCCTAAATGGCGAAAAATCGCCCACGTTGGCAACACTATATTTGTTATGTTTTCAGTTTGACATTGACAGCAAAGAAAGAGTAAGTAGTATTAAAGAGTGAGACAAAAATATGTCCGCCATTAAAACGGGGCTAAATGCCACAGAACAATTAAACCAACTAAATGCGAACAAAAATTTCAAAGTTCCCACTTGCGCTAGGCTGGTAGTATCGAAAAACTCGTAGCATGGTACGCTGGGGCGAAAAATTACTGAAGCGAAATCCACGAAATCGAATGATTGAATTGAATAATGCGGCGAAAAAGATTGGTAAAGAGAAAGAAGAAAATAAAACACAGAAAGTAAAAGTTTCATTTTAATCAACAAAATGTAAAACCTCAATTAGTTATTGTTCTGAGGGGCATCCCAAGCAAATTTGTGTCGCACGCATCGCATAACAAAGAGTAGTAGGTATATAACCACACATTACAATAACCAATGTTGCCAACAGTGATATTTAAGCGCACCCCGATAAAACGCTTCAATTAATTTTATATTATCTTGGTGGATTTAAAAAAATTGTACACTTTATCAACGTTTTCATGCCAAATTAGTCTTTCAGATTAGTAATTGGATTCGACGGAAATCGTCAGTTTTTTTTATTCTCGCTGATATTAGTATGCTGTTGACCAAACTCCTTTGGTAACACTGACTATGGTGGTAGGCCTGATAGCAATTCATAGATCAACCAGTTTTACAGAAGCTACACTCCCTTAAACTACTAGCTCTAAATAATATCACCGATAAAATGAAAAGCAATGTTTTTTCATATATCTGATATACAGCGTATAAAGTGATAGCTAAAAAAAAGGTCTAGGATGGCCTGAGTTTGCTCAGAAGAAGCGTTTTCAAAGGCATCTTGTACAACTCCTCAAATATAATTCTGTATTTGATGACTGCTATAAACAGTACAGTTTTTATGGGTGTTTTCTCGTGGTCCCATTATTTTGTCCCGATAAATACGACTTAATTCTAGTTATAGAATGGTGGGTGCTCTTAATAAAATGCCGAATAATTTCCAAATTTGCTTATTTTATTTGGTAAAGCGTAACATTACACAAATAATTTTCCTAAGTTTATAAATGTACTCTAGCGGTGTAGACAATATTTTAAGGCACTGGGTGTCCTTGTAAAACGTTCATGATTATTGTACTCTCTTAAGTAAAACAGGAGTGAGTAAAAACAATTATGTAATAAAAATGCATTTCAAAACAATTCACTCCACATGTGGAATGTTGTTATGTCGAATACTGTTAGCAATACTAAAATATCTATTACACTCCACTCGTTTACTTTATACAAAAACACACATACTACGAAAGTTATATAAGTCTCTTCAGAGGAATGTAAAAATACATTTTATGGAATTTCAAAGCAATAGCAAATTTAAAAACCTTTAAATAATAAATAATTAAGGCGGCTCTCTCGGGGACCAATTGTCATACAAACGTAATTTTGTTTTTCTTTACAAACGACGTGCCGTATCGAAATAAAACTTTGCCGATACGTTTAGAGGACACAAATCGAGGTTTGTGTGCAAATAAAGTTATCACCTCACACTAATATTATCATCACACTTCACTCTAATATTATGAAGGCGAAAGTTTGTGAGTGTGCGGTTGTTACTTCTTCTCGTCTAAACAGCTGGAGCGATTTTAATAAAATTTGGTATGGAATTAGCTGATACCCTGGATTAACACATATGCTAGGTTTTACTGCGAGAAAATATCTTATTCCTATGTGAAAATCGATAAACCGCGAGTAACACCGCGGGCACAGCTAGTAAAAAAGTAATTATAGCTTTGAGAATTATTAACTAGGAAAATAACTTTTCTAGTTTGTATAGGGTCTTGGATGTGATCTACGTACCTATTTATTGTATTAAATCTATCGTCGAGTTAGACCCATAACACATGTCATTTAGTTGTACTTAATATAGGGCTAACGAGATCTGTGTAATAGGTCCATGAATATTATTATTATTTCTATGAAAAGTGTTATAAAGCTTTAATTTCTTTGTTATTATGTTATTTATAGTGTTAAGCACGATCAAACATCGATTAGTGTCCTTTAAACGTATTGGCTACGTTTCATTGCGATCCAGCATGCCATTTGTAAATATAATACAAACTATGTTTGTATGGGAATGGCTCCTTGAGGGAGACTGGTAAGTGCGATTCAGTTGCTACAAAGGTTTATAATTTAAAGTTTAAGTTAACATACCTTTAAAATCTCGAATGTAAAGTTTTCTTACACTGAAAATTATATCATGATAATGTTTGATTCATCTAACACAATTTTAGTAAACTTACTATCCAAATTGACTGCTAGAATCGCACCTAGTATGTACTTAAATCATCACAGTTTGATACAAATAGCATAATCATAAATACCCCTACCTATAGACGTTCCTTACTTTAAATTATGCTTATTACTACGGTTAAATTCCATACCTAAGGCTTATTTGTGTACAAGAATGTAATAAAACTTCGTAATTTCAATATCAAGGTGATACAGGTTGTAAATTTGATGTCATAATAATTTTTATAAACTCAGCTGACATCAAATTAGTTAGCAAAGTTTTAAGGTAACAATTTGACGGTGATTTAGAGCTCTAGTGCCTTGGTTTAATATAACTTCTCTTAAAATATTGCTAACGATTTCAAGGTACATGGTGGAGAACTTTCTATAATTTTTCATTTATATCTAATTAACGGTGTATAGAATTTCATTTGAAACGTTCCTAATCCATAAAGACAGTAGGAACATGCAAAGGCACGGCATTTTACAATTCATCTCACTACAATGTATCGTCTAAAATCTACGACTATAATACCCATCAAATGGAAAGTTTACTTTTTCAGTTTTTATCATAAGTTAAAAATAATTGTGGCTTCATTCAAATAGTTTAGGCAAGTATGTAACACTTCACATATCACAAAACAGTCAGAAAAATAAACTTTCCATATTGTGGAATGCGGTTTAATTGCTTTGAATTTTACTATGTTATCTGTTCCACGGTCACTACATTATATTTGCGATAGTGTATTGATTGCACGTTGTGGACATCTGGAACAAAAGAAATAAATTAGTAAGTCTGGCAGTCTTTGATCCCGGGTTCGAACCCAGTATGCAACAATTTATAAGGAGGAGAGCCCACAGGAATCAGAGATTTAAACAATCCTGTCGCCGAGCTCGTTCATAATAGCTGCTGTTCACTTTAACGCAAGCTTAACAGTCCCCAACGTATCGGAAATTTTTATATGGCAGTCCACATATTACGATAGAAAATGTCTAACAGTGTATGGAAATGTTAGTACTGGAAAGCGATGTCTCGAGCGCAAAAGCCAAATGGGTGTCAATTTTGGGAGGCCGAAGTCTGAACTCTGTTCAAGCTGAAGCCGAAACTATACAAGTTTAAACGTTTGAGTCCCAACTATAGGCCGTTACCTGTAGTTGAGTCGCTCGTTAGCGAGGTCGGAGACCTTTAAGGCGGTAGCAATAAGGTAAATTACTCAACGCTGCGTCAAGTCATTGAGCTATAGAACTGGGCACGGTGGCGCATCCACTCCCGCTCGGACTCGTGCTCCAGAACCTATTCAGCGCTTCCTTCACGCATCAGACCGTTTTGCCACATTAATGGGAGCTCTATAGCCGTAGCAATAGGATACATTACCTAGCGCTTCCTCAGGTCGTTGGGCGTGTAGTGCGGGCCGCCGTGGCGCGTCCACTCCCGCTCGAATTCGTGCTCCAGTATTTCAGCGCCGCGTTTGCGTGTTAGCCCCGTCTCGTCTAGGCTCAGCTCGCACATTTGCATGTCATCCACGCCTGGAGAGAAAATTTAGTAAAGTTTAGTAAATTTGCTTTTTGGCGAAGACTCTCAATGAACAGTCGAAACTAAAGGAAACTGACTAAAAGTAGAAGTCGCAATCGTGTTGAAGAGGATTACCGTCTAATTTTGTGTTTGATTATTGATGTTCAATTCATCTACGTAATAAGATGTTTTATACAGCGTCCAGTGGCATTCTCACTCACTCTAGATGGGCGAAGCGGTCACTCGGACGCTGCAGTGCCTAGAACATTGTTTTTAGGTGGTGAAGGCTTGTTCAGCACATACACCATCCTGACAGCTTAGTCGGCCTAGTTCACAGGAAAGACTAAAAGTGGAAGCGGTGGTTGCCTACAATCGTTTGCAATAGAATCCAACAATAATGTAAACAAATATGGCGGACTGACATTGACAGCGTATTGTTTATGCCCATAGTGATGTCATAGTGTTCTAATTTAATTTTAATTAAATTTATTTTTCTAATTATTTTAATTTTAAGTCATAGACTATGGCCCATAGTAGGATAGGTACTAAAATAAAACTGACTAAATAGATTAAATATATAAGCCATAGACTATAAAATAAAACTGATTATATATAAAAAAAGTGTTTATTAAAACAAATTTAAATCTTCGTCTTCGTCATCATCACTATCAGAAGTGTCGCCGGTGACCGTAATTATAAATGGAACCACTGTGTCATCGCTTGCCGTGTCTAAAATGCCGTCGAGCTTTTTCATTTCTTCCTCTTCCTTTAGGACGTGACTTACGCATTTCGACCATTGTTCGGCTCCGATTCTCGCCAACCCTTCGTTCAATAAAGTTTTTATTTCCGCCATTTTAAAAGATTTACACATAACAAATAAAGTAAAGCTCAAAAGAGTAAAAAAAAGGCTGGCTAAGTTAATATTATAAATACCTTAGGCTGGGGTACTTCTTGATTTTGTGTGTAATGTTTCATTACGTCACGAACAATATATTCTGAGACGTCCATTATTTTTGAGGTGGTTTTATATAATTCCATTTTTGATGGGTATGTAGGAGAGGTTTTCTCCAAGTGATTATAAATATTCACCAAAATTTTTTTCTCCCTTTGCGATAACTGTTTTTTAACAGCCAATTTTGGTTTTTTGACCGGCGGCGGCGGAGCAGTCCCCGACGAACCTGGCTGCGGCTCGCTCATTATAACCTTAAAAACAAATATAATTTTACACACATACATTTCAGTAATTGTGATCTATTCAAATAATTAGTTACGAGGGCAATACAATATTAAAGTGCGTCTAATAGATTTCCGTTGTAGGTAATAGATCTAAATCATTCTTACCTCCTGATTACTCCTTGAGAAAAAATACCAATCGTATGCTATATCAAAGTCCGTGATGCCGTGCAAAGGTCGTCGTTCCAAGAAAAATATGTCCAGCCAAATCGTAAAGCAAAACAAAAGTCCAAAATGAGAATGCAAAGTCGTAGAAATCGGAAACAGAAAACACTAATGCACAGCGAACCCACAGAACAGTGAATGACTGTGAATGACAATTCTAACAAAATGGCCACCTGTCAATTTTTAAAAAGTAACCATTATTTTTATGGCTTAGGATAGAATCCGTTTTGGTTAATTATATTAAGCTCTTGAAAAAAAAATTTTATTGTATTCAAATAATATTAAATTAAAATAATTTATTAAATTAAAAATAAAAGATAACTTCAGATTACGAACAACACTAACTTTTCAATGACTTATAGAGTTCGATGAGTAAAAAACTAAGATGACAGTTTGTCAAATACTTCGAAATTTTTACGTTGCAAATGTTTTAACAAATTTAACTTATAAATACAAGTTAAATCGTGTTGAAGATAATGTGAAAACAATGGTGCGTTCGTTGAAATCAGACTATGTTCATAATTGATCGTCAAATGTATGTGATTACGGAGTAATCGTGACAATTTGGTTTGTTTACATGATTGTTGGATTCTATTGCAAACGATTGTAGTGGGTAGAACAATGGACTCGAAGGCGGTAGACGTAACGCTTAACAGGCATTGCGAACAAAACCGTCGCGTTTTTTCCGATAGATTTCAAATCGCGTACTGGGAGCCGATTCTCGCCCATCGGTCAATTAAAAGCGTAGACGCAAAATATTCGAAAGCTTCGACATTTGTCGCATAAAAATAAGATAAGAATATTCTTTATTGTACACCATGAAAAAACAAAAAAAAAAAATGTTACAAAGATACAGTACGATTGGCGGCCTTATTGCTTAGAGCAATAAGATAAGATAACTCGACAGGGTCATTAGGCACTTATTTTCTCATTCAAATTCAATCTAGCATGGCGTTTAGAATACAGGTCCTGGGAACTAATTTCCTACGACTTTTTTTCGCAAGTGCGTGCACCTGATCTTCATACTTTGTCTCACAGATTTTTACGGGAAAAATCGCACGATGCAAAATCGTAAGCGTCTTGTTCTTCTTCAGGCTATATTAGTCCACTGCTGGACATAGCCCTCACCTAATGAGCGCCATAGCGTAAGCGTGCTGAGCCTTAAAGAGAGAAAAAAGGCACCGACCCGCTCGAAGCAGCACGGGCGCCTTATCCGGGTGCAGCTCCATCTGCCGCGCGACATACTGTCCGTCGAAGTGGGCGTACCACCAGCCGCGCTTGTCACCCTCGGTCGGGGTGCCGCGCACGAACGGGATGCGGAAGTAGCGGTGCCGCGCGCCCAGCACGTCGCCCTTCTGCGGCAGACGCGGCGTCTTGGCTGGGAACCACAACATCATTATATAAAATAAAAATGGCCTTTTCATCCCACCATCTCGGAAAGAGTATTTTTAATCTTCAATATCTGAGTGGAAAAGCCGTTTTTATTCTCTAGAGGATAAAGTAAATTGAATTTAGAACATCGTGTGCACTAAGTTTGTGAATTAAAAAAATATTACACTCAATTTAAATAACTGTAGCAACGTTACTTTAAAATTTTCTTAATTATACCTTAGTATTATTTTGTTATAATTTAAAGATTATTCTGTAATACTTAACTGTCATAATGTAGTAATTAATACCTAAACTGAAATAAAAGTGTACCTATCTTGTGATTGTAAACGTATTTTTTTTGCATTTAGTCATTTCCTCGCTGAGGTGGACTGAAAAGTTACGTGTTGCACTCGAGTGCAAAGATTTTTCACCTCGTGCTCTTTTGATTCCCTCGCTAACGCTCAGGATTCTAATTTTGAATCACTCGCTGCGCTCGTGATTCAATTTTAGAATCCTTCGCTTGCTCGGTCATCAAAATTGAACACGCGGTTAAAAAGCAACTTTGCACTCTTGTATAACAAATAACTATTATTCCCTAGTTACATGTAACATAATTTATGTTAATTCATTAATTGGCTGGGGACCAGAACATAATAAAATAAATAAAATAAAAATTGCCTTTATTCCCTAGTTACATGTAACATAATTTATATAAATTCATTAATTGGCTGGGGACCACAACATAATAAAATAAATAAAATAAAAATTGCCTTTATTCCCTAGTTACATGTAACATAATTTATATAAATTCATTAATTGGCTGGGGACCACAACATAATAAAATAAATAAAATAAAAATTGCCTTTATTCCCTAGTTACATGTAACATAATTTATATAAATTCATTAATTGGCTGGGGACCACAACATAATAAAATAAATAAAATAAAAATTGCCTTTATTCCCTAGTTACATGTAACATAATTCATATAAATTCATTAATTGGCTGGGGACCACAACATAATAAAATAAATAAAATAAAAATTGCCTTTATTCCCTAGTTACATGTAACATAATTAATGTTAATTCATTAATTGGCTGGGGACCACAACATAATAAAACAAATAAAATAAAAATCGCCTTTATTCCCTAGTTACATGTAACATAATTTAGGTTAATTAATTAAATACAAAATTTTAATAATTTCATTTCAATTTATTATTTACATATTTTAAATTTTAATTCATTAAATTGTTTTAATTTGTTTTAGTCGGGACCCATAAGATACACTGTAGAATATGTTCAGGCACCGACGTTTTAGCTGAGTTGCCGTCACGTGTACTAACATGGGTGTATTTCAATACCTTGTGAAATTCAAAATAGTCAATTTCTCATACATCAAACTAGAAGAGTTTTATGTGACAAGGTTCTACCGTATTCACATGTTAGTGCGGAAAAGTTTTAGCGTTTAAAAGTATACGTATTAGGAAAAAAGTTCGACTACCGTGCCATAGGTTATAGGTTGGATTCCAACTAGGGGTCGACTAACTTAATTTGCACAAAGGTCAGAAGATTTTTCCATGTTTATAATTTCCTTGTCTGGTTACCAGAGCACAAGGTATTTTGTTGACGCCAAGCTCCTCGAAGGAATAAGGGAATTTGAGTGAAAGAGAGATTAACACCGGAGTCCTGTCTGATATCCCTGTGTTAAAACGCCAAAAGACTGTTTCTCACCGGCGTCCATGATAGACTGGGGCGCTCGCTCCTGCTCGCCCATGGTAGTCTTGCGCGCGTTCTTGGCCTTCCACGCGTGGTACACCTTCAGGCGTCTGTGGAACTCGTGCCGGCACGCCTGCGGGCAAGGCGGGTTGAGGATTTATCTTGACACACATTACACAAAAACTTCGAAAGCAACCCTTATGCCCCCGCTGCTGGGGCACGAGTCTCTTCCTGCATCGTAGGAAGGTTAGGCCATACTCCACCACTTGACTTGGGCCAAGTCCGGGTTGGTGGAGGATCGTAAGACGATGGCGGGCCTTACTGTCAGAAGTTATCAAGCCACCTATAAGGCCTCTGACAAGGCTTAACGACTGCCATTACTCGACAGCCGGCACCAAAGGCTTAATGTGTCTTGCGAATTACGGAAGCGCTCACAAAATCTTGGATTTTTAATTTTAGACAGCTCCTATTAGGGTGAATCTGTTTCAGGTTGATATTAAACTTCCTAACTAGTGTGAGGAATTTTAATATCAACCATAGTCATAGAATTGACGGGTCTTATCGCAATTGTTTAATAGGTTATCTGTTTATCGTGTGGCGTTTAAACATAGGTCTCGATGAGTAGATACATTGCATAATAATTACATTACGCCCTATTTCTCTAAAAGAGTCTAAAGTCACAACTAAAATAAAATAAAATTTGCTGTCAGGTTTAGAAGTCTTCCTTTAGTTAGTGGGCAGCCGTAAACCATATGGTTGATGGTTTGTTGTGGATATCCACATTAGCATCCCTCAAATTCACCACCACCATTAGGAAAACTTAATTAAAATAGAAAACATTCATTTGTCTTCAAACATAATAAAGCACAATAATCAGTTTAATGATACCATTATTTAACAGCATGTTCAGTAGATATGAAAACAAAAAGGACTGCCTAGGTTTGTTACTAATGCACACCAGTACCTAGATAGATAGAATATTCTTTATTGTACACAGAAATTATATAAAAACATAGTACAATTGGCGGCCTTATTACTAAAAGCAATTTCTTCCAGGCAACCTTAGACGGAGACAAGAAAGAAATTAGAGACGGGTAGTCGGTGCAATTGTCCTCGGTGTAATTGGGAAAATATATTTCCCGTGGCGACGGTAACTGTTGCCAGAGCGTCGGGGAGGTTATTAACATAATAAACAATCGCATTTAAAAATACAAAATAAACAGGTAAACAAACAACTGTATTTTGTTCTGTAGTT
Organism: Yponomeuta sedellus; assembly: GCA_934045075.1. NCBI lineage: Eukaryota > Metazoa > Arthropoda > Insecta > Lepidoptera > Yponomeutidae > Yponomeuta > Yponomeuta sedellus. Next base: position 19,332,604 of record OW203727.1, on the reverse strand, counting down.
ATTTTGCAAGGAAAGAATATTGCTAGTTCTTAAAAACTCATCTACGTAGCCTGTACATATCCACATCTTACCTCTAACAGTTCAATATCACAGGACGTGTTGATAGTGTCGCGAAGTTCTGAATACTTCCACTTTGACAGGTCGTACTTCTGTTTGCCTTGTATGGCTTGCTGCATGCGCACGCGTTCAGACCTGCGGAGTCAAGAGTGTCAGGATCTTTGTCAAGATGTCTGGAATTAAAGCCAGTTCAATGCACGACCTATAAGTTGTAAAATATTATTTCGGTTTTTTTTATCTATCTAATTTTTCACCAAAATGGGCTAGATTTTGATATGGACACCTAGTGTAATTTGAAACGTTCACTTAGTCTAATTTACACTGGCTATCCTATCCTATCGCTATCCCGGGCGAATGGCGACGTACATTTCTCCCTAGAAAGTTTACTAAACTCTCATTGGTGAGCATTTCATTGTGATTAATTAATTTTGAGCTCTGTATTCAACTGTGTGCCAAGTTTGAATGATATCGCAATGTCGGCAGATGATGATTTACGTAATGAGATGATTTATACAGCGTCCATGTGCATCTTCACTCACACTAGATGAGTGAAGGGACCACTCGGATGCTGCAGTGCCTGGGACAACGTTTGCCTGATTGACTATGAACAGTACTGTACAAAGTGGGATTAAATTGAAAAAAAAAATGCACTAAAACATTGGGTACAAAGGCGAGCTTAATACTGGATAGTATTTTCTTCCAGCTAACCTATGTTGATGTGGATAGTCAATGAAGTAGTGCCAGAAAAAAAGTGGGACGAAGTAGTTTAACAAGCAGATCAACCTTCTCACTTTTGTTGCAAATTCACCCGTAACGTAACTGAATAGAGTGCACATTTTATGTGTTGTCGAATGTACGATGGAATTTTAATTGTGCACTTATGTTTTGAATTTTTAGCATTTATCTTCGTTTCATATATTGCGCCGTTAAATAAATGTTCTTATTAATCTTTCGATCTATCAAGTATGATAAAAGCCCACTGAGCAACTAAAGAATAGACCCATTCTATTCTTTTTATAAATGGTGGGAGTTGTTGTTGCAACTCAATGGGACGGTGGGTTGTAAATCCTTAATAAACATTAAAGTTAGTGACAAATAATTCTACATGCAATGCAATGATTTGCTACGGATTATTTAGTTTACAATGAGATTGAGACGTGCTTCTATAGGTTTTAGAATATTCCGATGCTACGCTTTAAACACATACATAGATAAGTTGTACATATATAAACTAAAATGTATTCAAATATGTGTTTTATGGTGGACGTGGAATAAAACACAATTTCGAATGACTCAATACAAAAACACCACTCAAACAAAACACGCGAAAACTCCGCTATCCCCCGGGCGGAGGATACAACGGCATTTCCATAGATAACTTAAAAATAATAGTACAAAAATAACATAAACACATACAATGTTACACCTGCAAACTCTACAGAAGTTTTAGAGACAGTGCGAAAGAGGTACTGTGAAAGCGTCAGGCAGATAGGGGTTAGCGAAGTTAGTCGGGAAGTATCGAAGGGCGTGCATAGACAAACGGTTGTGTCGCTCGGTACCTGTTTAATTTATTCTCCCCGTTCACTGTGTCCATCGACGGGAAACTGTGCAAACACACCATAAACGTATTACTAACGGCCGAACATCCTATAATGGGTAAACGTCCACGATCGTCACTTGTGTTGGTTGTTTCAGGTTCAAATTTTACGCTTGATTGTAATACAAACATAATGGAACTCAGATTTGTGATTTTTCGTTTGTGATTGCCCTCATCCGCGGCAAACTTTCGGATTTCGTACACAATCTGTTAATCTATTGTTAACAGCTGTCAGTTGGAGAAATTACGGACAAAATAAACATTTGCCGCTCGAACATTTGTTCAAAGTAAGAATATACAACAGATTACAAAGTTAGTGTACTAGCAACGGGAGGTTAAGGTCTACATTACTCACACCGGATCGGGTCGTGCAAGCGCAACGATGTCAATCGAAAATAATCCTAAACACTAAAAGGTTGGTACCAACGGCTTAACGTGCCTTGCGAAGCACGGAGCACGAAGTAGCCGTTGGTGCCGGCTGTCATCTAATGGCAGTCGTTAAGCCATGTCAGAGGCCTTAGGGGCGGCTTGATAACTTCTGACAGTAAGACCCGCCACTGTCTTACAATCCTCTACCAACCCGGACTTGGCCCCCGTGGTGGCGTATGGCCTAACATTCCTGCGATGCAGGAAGAGACCCGTGCCCCACCAGTGGGACATCTAAGGGTTGACATCGACTAGAAGGTTGAGACTACAAAAATATTTTCTTTATTTTATTTTTAGGCCATTTTAAAAGAGAAAAAGATGATTCTTTTTATCTTTTAAAATGGCCTCTCCGATTAATTCTTTATTCAGAGAGGTAGGTTGTAAACCGGACCGGACATCTAACAACGGGCTTCACTGGGTAATCTCTAACTTTGTACGTATTATTTATAAGTAAAAATATTATTTCGGATTCATCGCTGCATTCGCACAGCCCTGATAGGGCGAATGTAAATAGACCTTAAAAAAACTTTTTTTATATTTCAGTCACGGCAAGTAGAACAACTTTTTAATATAAACGATCATAGCTGTAAAAGTGAATCTTAGAAATTGGGTATAGTAATTAGCCCTCTGACTTTCATTTTTTTAGTGTACACGTGAAACATCAAACTTTTAATCACAAATATGAATTTCACACTGTTTGCAGTTCAAATATGTTGGGCATTTGAAACGTTGGTGGTGTCAGTAAGCTATTTACATGAAGAATTAACGCTTATAGGTACCCAATTTTGATGTATACTTTCTTTATGCTTTACATTATAATAGATAGAATAACTGCGCCGATATTTGAAGGCAATGCTCCAGAAGTTGTGTGTGTAAGGTGTTCAGCACAAGTCGTCCTTATTACCTGCGTAGCTGAGGCGGTGATCCCTCGACGTGCCCGTTAGTTTCCTTAGCCAATCGCACAGCCATTTCGTGATCTCTACGCTCTTGTTCTAATCTGTGAAAATTTTTATTAAGAGTTCAGTGATTTTTCTTAGGAATGTTGTGTTCTAAAAAGGCGCAGAGGTAGACTTCTGTGGCGCAGAGGTAGCGCATTTGCCTACAATGCAAGGGGTCCCGGGTTCGATTTCCGGCTGGGGAAAAAAAAACCCAGGTCTTGGATGTTTACATGTTTGTGATGTCGTTGTTCCTGGTTCCCACGACACGGGTATCCTAGTGTGGGGCCAGAAGCAATGTATGTTCTTGTATGTAAATGTTATGTTATAACCGAAAGGTAGGGCCGGAGATAGTAACTCTTTTTACTAGAGCTTTGCTAATTTTACTATAAGAATTTCAAGAGACGATCCTGCTTCAAACAATTAACCCATAAAGTCCACGGCTGCACATAGACTTCAACTTCTTTCTGTCCTGGACAATCCTCATCCAGACGCACCAATCTGGGCGTGGGCGTCCTATGCCGTTTGCTGTCCTGCTTTTCACAGGAGAAATAAAAAAATAACTATTTTTTTTTGGAAATAGCCATTCTATTGCTCGGTAGTGTAACGATACTTCTATAAAGGCTGGAGTAGCCGTCTAGCTAGAGTTTAAAGCCATGTATTCACTAGGCGACAAATTGTCGCAGAACATGTCTAGGAACACTGTTTCTACGTGTCCGCGGCGTCGCATGCGACATTGCAGCGACATTGCAGCGACATCTACGTGTCACAGATTGCGTTCCGTGTTCTGTCTCGCCAGCCATAACTTCCTGCGACATCAGTCGGGCGACAGGTGTCCCCGAGTGTAGACGCGTCTGCGATTTGTTTTTCAACATGCCCGTAGAGTGGAGCAATGAAGCAGTGCTAAAACTTATTGAACTAAACCAATGGATGGTTGTGGGACACCAATAGCAGGGATTATAAAATCAAAATAAAGAAAAATGATCCATCAAACATTCGAAGATCACGTAAAATATTAACTCTGCTTTCTCTTTGTGCCAAGTAGTTTCGCACCCACCACCTTTTCTTTTTATAACTTCTTGCTCCACCCAATCGACAATTAATATATAATAATATGTACGCAGCACTAACTGCCACGACTTCCTCGGGCGACATCTCCACGGCGATGATTGGTGTGGACAGGGAAAATGTCTCGCGACATGTTGTTATCATGTTCCGAGAACACGCACCGTAGATGTTCTGGCACATGTCTCGCGACTTGTCTCCTAGTGAAATCGCGGCTTTAATTATTTGAATAATATCGTTACGTTTTGTTCAGGTGTCAGTCGTGTTGAGACCCAGAGCTAGGCTAGGGTTTCAATGAAAAACGATGAAAAAAAAGAATTTAATGTTGCTTTAATTCAGAGTATTAATAAGTAGTGCGCTTCAGTAAACTACACAATAGAGGCAAATAACAGCTCTTATCGTACCATTGAATAACTATGTGAATATTAAACTGTAGAAGATAGCAGGTCGACCTGAATGCATTCTTGCCGGGATGGTGAAAGGTGGTAAGAGACAGGGAGAGACAGAAAAAAGGACGGGCGACCTTTGTCCAGCATTTGGACACAAAAGAGCCTAAGTAAAAGAAAAAAATAATACAATCTAGGCCTTGCTGACGCTCACCTTTCCCTGCTCTCCTGGTCCGCCTTCGCCGCCTCCTCGAGTTGCTGCTGCAGCTTGAGCGCTGTCTGTCTGTCCTGCTCTTCAAGACGAAGGCGTTCCGCTTCCTCTGCCTTGCGGCGTGTTTCCATCTCCGCTTTCCTGCGGCCAGAAGTGCAAACAAGTCAACACTACGGCCCGCAGGCAGCGACTTACATTTTACATTGTACATTGACATTCAGCAAACATAATGTAAAAATTGTTTACGACGAAATGAAATTGGTTTCATTTAATTTCAATTGACTGACAGTCTCGTCAGTTTAGCGGTCATAACAAAAACAGAGTTGAGGGGTCCGATTTCCACTGGAGGCCGCCGGGTTTGAATTATGTAAATAGCGTCAGTTTGGGAAAATTACCATGTTTGCAATGACCTTGTTTGGTAACCCAATACCACAGCACAGGATATCCTAGTTTGGGACCAAGTACATTGTGTTGTGTAGAATTTATTATTATTTTTCTAATATATAAATATCTCATGTGTACAATGGCCCAACTATGAGGCTAAGTGCGGATATCTCAGGTCTAACTAACTATCTCGTGTTACAGTGTTCGTAAGTCTAAGAATAGGTCGTAGGCTATTTAATATGGCGAAAAAACGTTTGCGACTTTTATCTATATAGGTATATAAAGTCGGGTTCGTTACACCATTTAAGCTGGGCCGTGGAAAGGCAGAACGGAAACAGATTCCGCTTGACTTAGAATAGTTGGAAGATAAATGTGAGGAAGAAGACAATTTATGTAAATTAGTCATTATATGGATGTTATTAGAGACAAGATTAGATAAGAGATAAATAAGTTAAATATTATGAAGTAGCATACCATTCGCATTAGGTGAACCCTGTAATGAAAGGTATTTTATGGAAAAATTAATAAATAAAAATAGTCAGTGTTGAGGGCAGGCCCACTCACAGCCTGCGGTTCTCCTCTTCAGCCCGCAGCCGCTCCTCCTCTTTACGTTTGGCCTCCTCGGCGGCGCGCAGCTCCGCCTCCATCTTGCGCAGACGCTCTTGCTCTTCCCTGCAATGTGTACATTTAATTACTACTCAGTGCCGACCCCGGGATTCCCGAAAATATGCAAAAAGGAGCTTCCCCAAACGACGCACTTACTGAGGCCGTATATCTGATAGATATATATAGATAGTATATATAGATATATAGATAGATAGAATATTCTTTATTGTACACAGAAATTACAGTAACAGAAATTATATAAAAAATTCAGTACAATCATCATCATAATCAACCGCAGTCCACTGCTTAACATACGCCTCCCCCAAGACACAACACTGAGCCCGATCTTCGGCTCTTCTCTTCCAGTCACTGCCCACCGCTTTGCGGTGGGACTTTCGTGTCGTCACTCCACGTGAACATAGGGCGTCCTACGCTACGTTTACCGATTCGCGGTGTCCACTCTAGAACCAGTCTATCTCTAAATTCCTGGTGGCAAATGGGTCACGCCGTATGGCTACGTTTTCGAAACAGAGAACTGTGGAATTAGAAAATCGAACTTTTCCTCTGTCGGGGCCGAGACTGAAAGATCTTGCGAATGAACGATTACTTATTAATTATTTAATATTTTATACTCATCTTGCATTTTTAAAAAACCTATTTAGAGGCTAAAAATTTCACCCATGCCGGGATTCGAACCCGCAACCTCTGGCTATCCGTACCAGCGCTCTACCAATTGAGCCAATGGGCGACTCACGGCATCAGTGAAATTTCGAACCTCTTTACAATATTCTCTGTATTACGTACAGGCAGCGATATCTGACTTAAGCAAATTGCATTACTTACAGCCCCGACTACCTACTTTGCAGTTAGGTTTTAACATCGGAACGATATCACTGTACCCACATGATTACACTATTTTTATTTTTAATGCACTAACCCGTGCTAAGGAACAAATTTAAAAACCTATTTAGAGGCTAAAAATTTCACCCATGCCGGGATTCGAACCCGCAACCTCTGGCTATCCGTACTCATCTTGCATGTAAACTTATGAACAGTTATTATTACCTATTCTTCTGGTCGACCATCGCCTTCTGTAGCGACGCCATTTGTACTTCAGTGTCCTTTGTAAGCTTCGTGAATAACTGGTCGATTTCCGCCGCAGTGATCTTCTCGTTACTCTGTGAAGAATAAAATTTTATGAAGAAAAAAACCACACACTATTTGAAAATCTCAAGTTAACGCGTCTACCATCGAAGAACTCTCACCATCGTGATTGTATCACCTATCTATTTTTGAGAAGACCTTCAACTTCTTCGGACAATCACGCGTTCTCCCAGCCAGTTTGGAAGCTGATGATCACCAGATAGAGGGATGGCAAAAGAGCCAGTGGAAGGTCCCCTGCAAGATGGTCGGAAGCCATAAAAGCGGCAGCCGGTGGTAGCATTATACCAGGCCGTCCACTTGGTGGAACACCGTTCGCTGTGTAAACGAGCGACCAATAAATGCGATCGTGAGAAACGAAGGAACAACGAAGCGAAGGAAGAATTCTTACCTTAATAGTAGCGCATGCGGACTTGATGGAGTTCCTCAAGTTCTGTATATTCTTCTGCGCACTCTCTTTTTCCTTCTTGAGCTGCCCGGTGACCTGCTCCATTTGGCGCAGATTGTTTTCCAGAGCGCGGATCTTGACGATGCCCTTGTATCGGGGCCGGTGCTGTTTGCGCGTCAGGTGACCGCGCACCACCTTTTGGATGGTGACTAGGCACTCGCGCCGGTACAGAATTTTGTTCTTTACTGCGGGGGAAAAAGGTGGGGTTTAGTTTCTTCTTCCGGTGCCATCTCCTATCGGAGGTCGGCGGTAGCTGCTCGCAGAAGTTGTATATTTCTGGTGTTGAACCACTCTGCTATGTTTTCGAGCCATGATGTTTTTCTTCGGCCAGGTCTTCGCTTCGGGGTTTAGTTTGTGAGGTTTTAAGTCGGCTGGGGGGCTTTGCTTAACTTTAAATGAAAGTAATTTGACGAGACCGTAGATCAAATTGGGCATGATAAATAAATGGATTTTTTAATTATTTATTCCTATTTTGGCAACACAAAGTCACAGTGTTGTAAATAACTACAATGTCAAATAAATAAATCTAATAAATACATAGACATAGATTAAAAATAAAAATGGTATAATAATGTGGGTACAGTGATATCGTTCCGATGTTAAACCTAACTGCAAAGTAGGTAGTCGGGGCTGCAAGTAATGCAATTTGCTTAAGTCAGATGTCGCTGCCTGTACGTAATACAGAGAACAGTGTAAAGAGGTTCAAAATTTCACTGATGCCATGAGTCGCCCACTGGCTCAATTGGTAGAGCGCTGGCACGGATAGCCAAAGGTTGCGGGTTCGAATCCCGGCATGGGTGAAATTTTTAGCCTCTAAATAGGTTTTTAAATACATAGACATATTAAGTTATTATACGCCCCACTTCTGGCCTTCTTTTAGAGATAGAGAGTGAGAGAGAGAGAGCAAAAGAGAGAGAGAGAGAGAACGAGAGTTTTATCACTCCGCATGCCCTCCGCGGATTAGGGATTAGCGCTGAGGCATGTGGATCTAATGAACTTGAATAAGTCAAATACCGGTAACTTCTTCTTCTTCTTTTCGTGTCAGCGATTCGACCAGTTTATATTTTTCTTGCCCAATAGTTGGTAGGGTAAATTTAGCGGTAACTGATTAAATTTACTTATCGCGACTAACCCCTTTCATTTCATATTTCATTTCATTCAGCTTTCATCTGGATGGAAGCGAACATTTCCTTTAAATAATGTTGAAGTCCGCCTTTGTACATTATTTTTCTCATTCTTTGCATTAGGATAAAGTCAATATATTGATATATAGTAGGTGTTGATAGAAGATCCATGAAATAAACTCACGTTTAATAATAGATAGCGCGGCGAATATGCTCTTCCGCCAGCGCGACTTCACGAGCCAAGCCAGCACCGAGTCCACGATGGCCTTCAAGTTCTCGGGGTCGGACTTCATGATGGCGTCGAACTCAGAGTACTTGCCGGGCCGGAAGAACACGCGGGTCACGCCGAACTTGTAGTCCTTGTCCGATAAACGGAAGCTGTGTAGCACGGCCTGAGGGGAACGAGATTGGAACGGATCAATCAATCAGCCTCAATCAATCAAAGAGCCCGTACTTCTTCACAGCTGGACGAAGGTCTATCAACAATCACAATTGGATTGCGGACAGACGCTGGATGAGGATAGCATTACAAGTGACACTTGTACTTGTGAGCCTGAGGATGCCTCTTGTTAGAGGCTAACCGCGTCGCGTATTTTCTCACACAAGTATTGGTGTCGGTGGTGGTGTGTTCGTGTCTTGCTTCTGCTTGAAAAAGTGGGAGGGAGGACGGTGCATTAACTAACCGCATGGTGCTTGTGGGATTTTTGGCGGAACTTAGCAAAGTAATTTTCACATTTTAATGCTATTATGGATTTCCGCAAAGTAACGCCTAACTCAATATAAAATCTGGGTGAGGATAGCCGAGGATGCTTTTGGGGAAGGCGCATGTTTATCGCAATGATTTGTAGTGCAATCTCCACTGCTGGGAGATTGCGATAAATGTAAATTATTTAATTTACAGATAGAAAGGAAGTGACATCGAAAATAAATAAATGCGGTGAGTCGCCCATTAGCTCAGTCGGAAAGAGCGCTGGCACGGATAGCCAAAGGTCGCGGGTTCGAATCCCGGCATGGGTGGAATTTTTAGCCTCTAAATAGGATTTTAAATAAATGCTTTGTAAGAAAAGCGTTTTTCTTTATTTTCCATAATGTTTTACACTTTCATCTGTTCCCGTTCTATCGATGTGGATTCTTTCTTGTGTGCAAGCAACAAATATACAGAAATAAACGTTCCTATGAAAAAAGATACAATGGCCTTATGGTTAATAAACATTTCATACTGACAAGTTTTCGATGAAGAAGAAAGAGAGGGGCAAATAATATTATAAACGATTAAAAACTGAAATTGATTGGGTAAATTTCAGAAACATAGAAGAACGCAATAATTGTTTTAGACACAAGACACTCTATACATAATAACATAGTATAAATTTACGCCTGTATCCAGAGGGGTAGGCAGAGTCCAGGGACTTGCCATAATCCTGAGAGATCATCTCCGCTTCATTATCGTTCATTAGTCGATGCACGCACGGCGGTTTCGGGTACTGATCATCTTGCAATACATTCTCTGACAATTATAATATAAAATATTCTAGAATACCAGCAGTATTTTTGATTTTACACTTTACCTCAGGGCTGCGGCAACACTGTGTTGATTCAACGAATTCCTTCACTGCTAGACAACCCATACTTTTACAACCACACTTCCATTATAGATTACTAATAATAAAAAAATACTACTTTTGAATAATACTGATAATAAATAACAGGTAAACCTACTTGAACCGCAATTATGAAATCGTTAGTATAGTGTCTGCACGCTTTATATAAAATTTCGCGTGCATTAAAACGACTTCAAAGAACATTACTTTCACTCTAGTTATAATTCGCAGTTTAATAAGCCATATATTATACAACATTATGACTATAATTACTTCACCAAAAGTGAAAGTAATTCGAGTTCATTTTTAAGCGCCTTTTGTTGCTATCTGAATAAAAAAGCTAGGCTGAAACCTAAAAATTTTGATTTAACTGATAAATCTTCCCTTTTTGTTTGCAGCGCCACCCATAAATTACTCTACTAGATTGCACGCATATAGTTATTGTGAAATCGATCGATTTTTTATTTTGCCCTTATTTTGGGAAGAAATTAATAACATCCATTTCTATGTAAGCTGCAAGTTTCCCAGAAAGAAATAAATAACAAAATCAATCATTTTTTATGCTATCACATATTATGCGAGCCCTCATAATTTTTTATGCGTTTGTCATTTTGAAACCTGTAGATGGACTGGAACAGCTTGATTGTCAGAAATGCCGACCACATTTCTCAGCACACGATAGGAAGCGGTGGTCAAGGTTTTCCTACCCTATCTAGGCTCCTTAGCTCCGAGTCTATATCAGTGAAGAAAGTGATATTTACGCCTGAAATTGTGGAATGAACTGACTAGAAACTCATTGATTTGCATTCGCTAGCGAGCCTTCTGCCTTTGATCTAACCGGCACGGTTCAGGTTATAGATGACCAATATGACCAATAGGAAGAATCCTTGGCCCACAGAATTAGCTGGCAGCCCCTGCAGTTTCGCGTGCAGGAATCTCTTGTATAGCACGACACGGCAAATAAAAGAAAATAAATGCACAACTATTTATCTTGGCTAGTGGTAGATATTGGTCTTTGCCCACTTAAAACCTCCATCGGGAGCCTAAAAATTCCTTAGGTACCCTACAGAATGTCTTAGTATCAGTTTCACTACTCAAACTGAATGACTGAACTAACATGCAGTAGTAGTCTGATGTCTTTTCTATATTGTATTTCTGTAATTATATCAAGAAAAAACCTTCGACTGATCATTAACGCTCACATGTGCCTTAATTACGAAGCTGTGTACTATCTGAATTTGGAGGAATGAAATTGGCAGTTGTGTGTACATCCGAGATTCTTCAACCCACTGAAGGTCTTGGCCGGCAGTTACTGTAGAGGGCAGAAATCCCCTATACATCTGATGGAGGCCGTTGAAGGCCGCCCGCGACGTGTAGCTCTCTTCTATGAGCTAAGCGCGGCGACGGTGCTCAGTCCGCAGTTCATAAATTCATTACCTCTGAGAATGTGTATGTGACAATTTCACTAGGTACACCAACTGAATTAGAATAGAATAGAAATCGTTTTATTCACAAATTAATTTAACACAGTACAATGATACTTAAGGCTAAGAAACTACACGATCATAAATTTTGCACAAAATAAAAGAACAATGTAAGTATGTGAAGAAATAACAAAACCAGTCATATAAATACCGTGCCAATGTACTGCGTTTGTGAAAAGGACCCAGCTCAGCATGTGTTACAGAAAGGCAACTTTCTGTAACGCTGGTATTCTGCTGGTACCTAACGAATTATTACTCATTCAATAAATCTTTTAATTATCGTTAATTACTCATTCAATAAATCTTTTAATCAATCTACACATGTGCACTATTCATGCAATTGAACGAATGAAGCGCTCCACATGTGCACTATTCATGAAATTACATAAACTTAAAAAGACATTCCTCACCTCACAGAAGGTCTTGGCCGGCAGTGACTGCAGTTTAGCGGGCAGGAATCCCTTGTACATCTGATGCAGGTCGTTGAAGGGCGCCCGCGACGGGTACCCGTGCTCCATGAGCTCCAGCACCGCGATGGTGCCGCTGCACTCCAGCTGCGTCAGCACCAGCGAGCCCTCAGTGGCCGAGCCCACCATGCGGGAGTTGGGCTTGATGCAGCGGACGAAGTTTGTGCCCTGCGGGACGGAATCCATCGTCAATGATGTATGTAGAGTCTCAATTTCACTATACGAACACATTAAACGTAGTGCATAACGTCAATATGGAATGAATAATTTACTTTGCTACAAACGAATATGCTTACAGTAATTACAAAATAAAGTGTGCTTGTGACAATTATACTTCAGCGTTTGCTGTTTCTATTGGAAACAGCACTGATTTTTAAATAACACCTCCACACCAAGTGTGAGCCGCCGCCGGTGGAACCGCCTACACGGCATGGCCCTTAATCGAACAGAGCAATATTACTGTGACTTTTCTTTACAATTTGGAGTGCTTTATCGATCTAGCCAGCCTTTAAACAGAGCTATCGTGTATAGGCTTCTTCTCACATTAACACATCCAATCTTTTCAGTCTCCGTTTTGTCTAAAAAAAATATTTTATTATAATTTATGTTTGTTTTGTTCCTTTATCGCACTACGCGTAAACCGCTAAATATAGATGCTAAGTGGATTAATAATAAATAGATAAAAAAATAAAGGGTGGCATATTCTTGATTAAAATTGCAAGACACGAACCACTATCAGAATTCTTTTGCAAATCTGATTGGTAGTGTCCAAACCAATCAGTATTTTGCTGGCTAGAATTGAAAGCCGCTTCGAACGACCGTCATAAGTGGAAAACTACTGCCGAGTCCCAAGGCACCCTTAGGAGTTAAAGGACCAAAGACGGAGTCTTCTGACATACTTACGTTTACTTTCAGCTTGTCCATTAGTTGCGTCAGTTGCGCCTGGAACTTTGCGCCGACGGAGATAAAGTTGAGTTTTCCTTTAGCGTTGTTGTTGTCCGTATTTTGAAACAGCTGCTGCACCAGATGGTTGTTGGACTCCTGCACGAGGAACTCCAGCGAGGCGTGCAGGGCGTCATTATTTTTCTCTATGAACTGGTTCTGATGCAGAAAGATAGGGGAGAATATGAATTATATTTGATTGCACAAGATACATTTATCACGTCTTTTTTTCTATATCGTCCCACTGCAGGGCACAGGCTTTTTCGCTGACGGAGAGTATGGGCTCAAATACCACACGATCCTATCGCAGCGGCATCACATTCGGGAAGTCGCTCGAATCCCGGCATTGTAATATGTATCAATGATATGTTTTTTAAGTCGCGGCTTTGTTAACCCCCAATACGGGAGAGAGGGTAGTCAATTCATCAGGAGAACATCAATTCGTTTTAATATTTAAGAAAGAATACTTACGGTGTTATAACAAACAGCGCCGGCAAAGTGACGTAGCAGGAATCCCTCATCGTCTCTTAGTGTCCGATGTGCTTTCAGACGCGAAGCTCGGGGTAGTTGCAACCTGCAATGATAGGGTTACTGCGGTTTTAAACGACTTTCTTGGATGCTTAAAGTGACATATTAGCAAAAAGGAAAACTTCGTTTACGTCGAATACCACGTATAATCTTTCCGTGATCAGGATGAGCTGAAATCTTGTCGAAGTGAATTAATTAATGATTAATCATGTTTAATTCACTTCGAAAAACAAGCGAAAAATAAATTTCATTTCATGATAGCTCAAGAGCGACGTCATTATGTTGTATGGAATAATTGGATTTGCTGTGGAACTTGGTCTATTGGTTCAACATCTGAATACCATACCACGTCGTGCGTTCAATTCCCACTAGGGCCCGTACATTTACATAGATGGGCTCAGATGTTCGTGATGTCCTTGCCTGGTTACCATAGCACAGAGTATCCTAGATGGGACTAGGATTGTGTCAAGTCACGCAACAACAGGCGCGCTCAGGTGCAGGATGGGTGACCTTCCCGTGACTACTGCTAGTAGCATTTTTCCGAGCGCTTCCGTACTTCACAAGGCACGTTATGTCGTTGGTGCCGGCTGTCATGTAATGGCAGTCGTTAAGCCATGTCAGAGACCATATGGGCGGCTTGATAACTTCTGACAGGAAGCCCGCCACTGTCTTACAATACAATCCTCCAGCAACCCAGACTTGGCCCCAGTGGAGGAGTATGGACTAACTTTCCTGCGATGCAGGACACTCGCTCCAGCAGTGGGGACATAAAAGGGTTGATATCGAGCAAAGGTACCCACCTAGAGTTGTTTCCACCCAATTCCTTGTGAACAGAGTGTGTGAAGTGACCAAACTCCGGTTTAGGGAGTTTAGACTCCTCGTCCAAAATGTGGAATATGCCATGGTTCTTGCTTTCGATCAGATCTGTGGACAATAAGTCAGCCATATAAACAACAACACTTGTTGCACAATACTGGTACCATTGAATTTTACTTCAAATTCAATGCTGGTACTTATTTTGTATGAGATAAGAGGTAAAATTTATTGATTGACTTGAAGGTCATCTAAGTATAATTTTAGGACAGGACTGTCGTTGGGCGGATGTTTTTATCTTGAGTTGAAATCTATGAACGGAAATCTAGGCCTTATCGAATGAATATACGAGTATATTGTAATCAATGCTTATTTGTAGATAAGATGCTTCTGTGATTAGGTATAATTATATTATCACCTCGATTGGAAATTCTTTGTTCGTAACAATGCAATGGAAATAACCTTCTCAGATAATGGTTCTATTAACCTAAAGTTCTCGGAAATTCATTAGATCACCTATAGAATAGTTAGGTCACAAAATCGTTAGTTGTGAAAAATGCTTATATTGTTATTGACTTGGGTCTGGATTCCCGTACTTGGGTATCTATTATGTTAATGTATATAGGTTAGTGTAATACTTGCGACTGCGAATCGCTCTCAGCCCAGCCTACGCTCGAAGGTTAAGCAACATAGGGTGCGTTCAGTTCTTGGATGGGTGACTGTATATGACTAACGCTAGTGGCATTTTTCCGAGCCGTTCCGTCCTTTGCTAGGCAAGTTAAACAGATGGTGCTGGCTGCCGTCGATATATGGCAGTCGTTAAGCCAAGTCGGAGGCCTTAGGGCGGCGGCTTGAGAACTTCTGACAGTAAGACCAGCCACTAGTCTTGCAAGCCTCCACCAATCCGGACTTGAACCCCGTGGTGGAGTATGGCCTATACTTTTCTCAGGGAAGAGACCCGTGCCCCTCAGTATAGTGATAAATAGGGTAACTATTTATCATCTATCCACTATAAGATAAGAATATTCTTTATTGTACACCAGAGCACATATTATAAAACACTATACCTATGTTTTACGTACAATGGCCCAAATATGAGGCTAAGTGCGGAAACCACAGGCCAAAGTTATCTTATAGTAAGAATTATATTAGAATTAACATATCATTGTCACATGTAAATAGCATACGTATTGAATTAGACTAAACTTGCAATGATATGTAATTGTGGACATTCAATAAAATAAATCACCGCAGAGTTTGGTTTAATCTATTCAGGACTCTTGCGCTACGGGTATGAGCGATTACGAATTATCAACGACCACGACATCGTGGACTTTCTTTCGAAATTGCAAATAATAATTATAATACTTTATTAATTTATTTGCTTCTTAGTTCATACGGGGTTACAGTCTAAGCCTAAAAATAAGTGGAATTACAAAGGGGAGATTCTTTGATTGATATTAGAGTTAGTGGCTTACTATGTTCAACCCGTAACGTCAGTAGGTGCAAGGTGCAGGTGCCCTGGTTCGCGCGCTAGGATACCTTATGTGGATTAATTTTGATTAGACTGCGACATCAAAGAAGGGTTATTGTTGTATTTGCCAGTGTCTCTTACCGATACAATCCTGGTTATCGACGAACCGGATCTCGGGTACGTTGAGGCCTTCCCGCCGGTACAGTTCCTGTTCGTTCTTCAGAATACGCTCGTTGAAGAACTGCTGCAGCTTTTCATTGCAATAGTTGATGCAGAACTGCTCGAAGCTGTTCATCTGGAAGTACTCTGGGGACAACGGCATTAGTGTAAGTTTAATTAATTACCTTTTTGAGAAACTTGCAGCTTATATCAAAATGGATAGATGTGTAACTAGTGTAACTATAAGCTAAATAAATTTTTAGCATATATAGCTAACAGACATGTGCAAGTTATTGGTTTAAATTACACTACAGCACCGAGAACGCCTCCTCGAGTGTATATAATTTAAACTAGAACATTGGCTCGCGTCGTTAGACGCTTCAAACAACGCTGAATCAATGTGTACAATAAAGAATATTCTATCTATCTATCTGAATGAGATTTAGGTTAGTTGGGGGGTAACAGTTTCACTTTTTATGAGTAATTAAAATCGCTAACTTCTGACAGTAAGCCCGCCACTGCCTTACAATCCTCCACTAACCCGGACTTGGCCCCTTGGTGGAGTATGGCCTAACCTTTCTGCGATGCAGGAAGAGACCCGTGCCCCATGTAATTTTCAAATTCAAAAACGAAATGTCACAACCATGGCTAACTTTTTTTTAAAATGTCATGCTCCCCCTTGAGATAAAAAATGACTGTCTTAGAGTTAACGGTTACTATTCACTAGCGTGCAAACACCTAAGGAAGGAAATTATTGGGGTTAAAAATGTCTTCCATGGTTGTAACTTTACGTTTTCCAAAATGAAAATTACCCAAAGTGGGGACGTAGAAGGGTTGATATCGATTCTTCACATTTATAATATTAGGAAGCGCTCGTGGCCTAGTCAAACAGAGTGACTGGAATCAATCACTTGATTTAAGCAACAGGCGCGGTCAGGTGCAGGATGGGTGACCGTCCCGTGAATACCGCTAGTGGCATCTTTTCATAGCGCTTCCATGCTTCGCAAGGCACGTTAAGCCGTTGGTGCCGGCTGTCATGTAATGGCAGTCGTTAAGCCATGTCAGAGGCTTAATGGGCGGCTTGATAACTTCTGACAGTAAGGCCCGTCACTGCCTTACAACCCTCCTGCAACCCGGACTTGCCCCCCGTGGTGGAGTATGGCCTAACCTTCCTGCGATGCAGGAAGAGACCTGTGCCCCAGCAGTGGGGACATACAAGGGTTGATATCGATCGATATCGAATAATATTAGTAGTTTAATCTCTCACCAAAACCAGCGATGTCGAGTACTCCGATGTAGTAGCTGGAGGCCTGGAATGGTATGCTGGCGTTGATGCGGTGCACGATGTAGTCAAAGAGCCGGCTGTAGACGGCCTTGGCCAGCGCGTCGCGGGCGTTGTTGGCTTCGTAAGTCTTCAAGGGAACCCTGGTGGCCGAAATATGAGATAAGATTAAATCACAAGGTTTTATTCAAAGTAGCGCAGAAACTGCGGCTTACTGAACGTTACAAATCAAACTAGGTGTCCATTTCAAAATATAGATAAGTTTAGAGAAAAAATAGACAAAAACAACTCCAAACTTTGTCTTTTCAATGTCCTTAATTAACAGAGTTTGCATTGTAGAATCATGCATTGTGCTGGCTTTAATTCCAGACATCATTGTCATCTAAATATAATCCTTTGTGTTATAGTAGCCCCTTTGGCACAAAGTGTACTTGGGCCATTCTCCACTAATTGGAAAATCGCTGTCCGTGGCAAATTTTACGTATAAAATGTTTATATTACTGAGTTCTATATATTAAAAACGATAGTGTACTAGTTATTCTTAGTACGCTATAGCTTATTTAGTAATATAATATAGTAATATTATAATAAATGCACTTTAACCACCTCAAAACACAGTCCCCTGTAGTGTCCCATTTCCAGAGTTAGAAGTTTCGTGACAAAAAAAATATTTTCTTTATTGTTATTTCCAAAGTATAAAATATTCAAGTAATACTAGAATACATTACGTATCTTTGTAAAACACAGTTATATTTTTAAGTAGAAATTTCATATTTAATTGGGTATGACAAATGTTGTCCTCAATAATTTTGATCAGTCCCCTGTTACAATATGTAAAATGCTCTGAAATTTTATTATGCATTGGCGCGGACATTTAAGACCGTGGAACGGAACGCAACCGCTGTGAAGTTCGTTCGATTGCAAACGAAGCGCGCCGTCGCTATTTTGTTTAGTGTCACCATTGCGTTCCAAGGTGAAACCACGCGTCCTGGCTGCAAGTTGAAACAGTCCACTGGTAAGCATTTATCTGATTGTTTTAAATGACTAATTACAATATATTTTTTTAAAATAATTGCTTAGCAAGTATGTTATTACGTCTGCTTCTTAAACTTGATATGCTTAAAATCATTCAATGATACTACACTTTTTACTTGTAATAGACAGTCCCCTGGCAAACAGTCCCCTGCCATCTCATGACACAGGGGACTGTTTCTTTAAGGTTTCGTCACATTTAACTTGCCAAACATACATAATAAAGGCAGTGTTTACAATAACATTGGAAATATTGCCTTTTTACGTTTTTACTCTATGCATGTCTGTAAATTTTTTTGCACGTTCTGCATCCTAAACAGCCTCATAGATTTTAACATATGATCGTTGGACATATCTCAATTGTAAGAGTGACATTGGGTATAATTTATACATATATGTATGTATGTAAGCACTTTATTGTACACAAAAAAGGCGTAATTCATAGTCGGGTTTTTATTGCTTATTAATTTAATTTGCTTATTATAGGTAATGTTCCACAATGCCACCCAAAAAGAAGCCACCCAAAACTAGAGAAGAAATATTATAACAAAAACTTACAGCTGAACGTTTGAGATATCAATGACTTCAAAATGACCCGCAAAAGAGAGAAGAAATGAAAGAAAAAGAGAGACGAAAATTAATCAAGTAGACGAAGAGGAAGGTGAATTAACAGTCACTTTTATGAAAATTTGTGACGATAAAGGCTACAAGTTCAGAATTGACGAAAATGATATCTCTGATATTACTTTTGATCAAATATTGGACAAGTTACCAAACCCAGATCTAATGGGGAGAAGGTGTTTTTATTATTTCCGATTAGCTGTACCGGTTTTTGAGAAATAAGATTATTTTAAATATTTCTCGGTGTGCAACTTTAAAAGAGATTTAGTTGAGTAAGGCGTTATGTCATTGATTAAAATTAGTCGTACTTTTTAAGTTAAATAATTCAAAGTATTATGTCAACTCAGAGTGTTGATTGTGAGATTAGATAGTACAAAGTAATGTTGTTTTTGTTGTATTATTGATTTTGAATCACAATAAAGACTGACTTTAGTGTCATAGTATCAGTTACATAAAGACTGTTTAGCAAAGATATTAATTTTAATAAGTTTAATACTCAAGTGATCTATAGGATAAGAAAAGTCGTTACAATACGTTAAATTTGTTTTAAATTTGTTGATTTATTCGTCAGAAAGACTGATTGTAAAAGTTTAATTAAAAAATAAAGAATTTGATTGCTTTCTTTCAATAAAAATTGTGTTTTTCTCCCATATAAACAGTCCCCTGGGGATTATGACAGTCCCCTGTCACAGTTTTTCAAACAATCTGCAATATCTCCCAAATAAAGAGGAAAATGTGTGAGCTTTTTAAAGATTTATATTTGATTTATAAATATCTTTCAATTTATTAAATCGTTTACTTAACACTTCCAAAAAATATGCCTGGGACAGTCTTGTATGGGCCAGTTTCCAATTAGTAGAGAAACACCCACTTAACACATTTTTTTTGCACCGCATTTCATTAGAAAAAGAAGAAAACACATTTATTACTATTATTCATTTTTATATAGCCAGCCCTTCTCTCAAAGAGTATAGGCTTATTTACCACGCGTGCCCACGGCGGATTGGCAATTTCAACCGCTAAGTTATTTGAACACCTCAGACACTCAGGTTTCCTCACGATGTATGATTTATTATTTCAACATAGATTATGTCTGTCGTACAATTGGGCATATGGCTTGAAACAATGGCAGTTAGTTAGCCCTGAGATTTCCGCACGGGCCATTGTAAGTGCAACAAGCGCTGAGGTATGTTACTTTATAACGTAATACTTCAGATTATTTTTTTTGACATATCACACAGATCTCGTTAGCCCTATACTAAGTACAACTAAATGACTTGTGTTATAAGTGCTAACTCGACGATAGATTTAATACATAGATAACATCCAAGACCCGAGACAAACTAGAAAAGTTATAAATGCACATAGTATAGAAAAAAAGGCATTGGTATGTGCCGGGATTCGAACGTATCCCACGACCTCCCGATTGAGAAGCCGGTGTTCTACCAATCATACACAGATATTCCTTAACCTGGTGTTGTTCCATACTAAAGAACCAGCTGCCATTAAAATGTATGAAACAGTTGATATTGTTTCGCGATTTAGAAGTTTGACTGTTAAGAGTCATGAGTATTGACTGGAAGGACATGGGGATTCTATAGCACCTATATGTATATATCGTAGGATTGGCCAGTGAACTCACATAATAGCGGTCCCCTTCATCCCACCGCGGGAGCTCTGCATGAGCCGCGACACCAGAGACATGCGAAGTTCTCCCGTGTCAACGCCCAGGAGAGACGCGGCCGTGCTCAGAGATCCTGTAGGGAGGGCACTTGCCTTAAAACCTGTCATTCCTATACAAAAAGCGTTTAACAAAATTCATGTACAACAATTAACACTTTAACGGTAGATGTCTTACGAGTATAAAGTTTTTATTGGTTTTGGACTTTATTTCGAAGTGCTAACTTGTTAAGGTTCATTTTATGGTGGAGACTGTTATACGGCCTGACGACTAGCTAATAATATTCCAAATATTTCGAAGTTTCTATTGCGTTTCATTTGGTGTTACCGACAGGGCTGTCTTTTCCACTGTACCTATGTTTTAACACGCTACCAAATTTAGCGCACCCTTGCGGCACGCACGCACAACCACATATCGTTTTTGAAATCCAACATCTTCTGCCTTACTCTTTTCCTCATCCCCATCTTCGGACTTCAATCGGAACCCGCACATCGCTAACATTGGCCTTAAATTCTGTCTTCTCATACATAAAAGCGTCTAACAGAAACCATATTTAACGATTAACCTGACGACTGAACGAGTCAATAATATTCCGAAGTTTAGAATCAATATGTTGCGTTTCATTAGCCAGGCGTTTTTCAGCAAGTTTCAGACTACTAGCCCCATCTTTGTTTACATAGTTCAACACAAAGCAAGAAGGCATTTATTTAATTTCGGGTTGCCTGTAGGGAGATTTGATTAAAAAAGAGCTAGGAAGAGTTAGGGCGGCGCTTGAGGAACGACTACGTGGCATTTTACACGTTTGTGACCACAGCCACAGAGCAAGGACAGTACGAGTATGTCCTGGTTTGGGGTCACGACACGTGCTTGTATCGTGTGGAAGTGACTATTATTATTAATATTTAGTTCAATTGACACAACTTTGTTAAATTTTTGTTCCCTACCAAAAACCAGTAGCGCCATCTACCGTCTCCCGCGCGTACCTTCAGTGGCAGGCTTCACTTTGCACCCGCCGCGCGCGTCGCCGGGGTCTTCCTCAAACTCGATGTTGCCCAAATGCAGTACAGCGGCCACGATTGCGAACACTGACGCCTTCTCCGTGTCAGAGAGTCCTACGCGGGACAGTGCCTGAGATAGAGAAGTGGGAATTTTGCAATTATTTCAGTCGCTCCCTACTAGAACAAGATGTTCAAAACATCACATCAGGTAGATATGGAATATAAGTCATGGAATAATCGTGAATGAATGTTGCTAAAAATCTGCCAAATGCGAGATAGTCACGAGTAAATAAGGGTTATTATCATCACATTATAATATATTAATTGCCTTATGTAATTACTTTAAACAGTTCGTTTTTTTTACATTTAAACAGACAATTGCTGTGTGGTGTTGGCCTAGAGAATAGTACCAACCCAAATTCTTCCCGCGGGTGTCGTAAAAGGCGACTAAGGGACACAAACTGGAGGGTGGGCAGCAGCGCCCCCTGCAGTACAATTCGACCAAACTGCGATACCCAACCCGCATGCCCAGCGTGGGGATTATGGGCATTACCCCCTAATGATGGCACAACCTTGCGCTCTTCAGGGGAGGGCTATGTCCAGCAGTGGACTAATATAGCCTGAAGAAGAAGACAAGTGCTTTTAATTGCCTTTTCACTTCCCCCAGGAAATTAAGGATGCACTTCATACATGATGGGGTGACTCAGGCTCCTTTTGACATGGTGGTGCTTATCCCATTAGGATAGGAAAGATCTTTACGTACCTACCTACAGTTTTCCAGTTTGGGTTATGCCCTCTCGAAGTCTGAGTCATTCGAAAGTCTTTGGAAATCTTACAAATCATCTTAATAATAATAATAATATTCATGGACATATTACACAGATCTCGTTAGCCCTATACTAAGTACAACTAAATGACTTGCGTTATAGGTTGCTAACTCGACGATACATTTAATACAATAAATACATAGATAACATCAAAAACCCAAGACAAACTAGAAAGTTCGTTTCCTAGTTTGACCCGGCCGGGGATCAAACCCGAGACCTTCGGTGGCACAGTCAGCGTGCCAAACCGCTGCTGTTGTTGTTGTCTTGGGTTGTTGCTGTTTACCCTTCAGGTGAGGGCAGATCTTGCAGGTGCCTAGTCTATCAGTTTGGGTCATGCCCCCCTACAAGCCTCATTCTTTCAAAAGATGAATTGCTTTTAAATATCAAATTACCAGCTGGAGTCTTTGGAAGTCTTCCACGTCATCTAGGATTGGGTCTCTCAGGCCCCCTTTGGCTTGTTGCTGCTTGCTCTTCTGGTTGGGGAAGATCTTCTTCTCGGAACCAGCCGATGCGAAGTACTGAGTACAACCATTCTTCAGGTACTGGTGAGAGATATTTGTGGAGTTTTAAAAGGGTTCATAGTAGTCCACTTTGGCAATATAAGCACGACAAATGGACTTGACATTATTTTGCAGTCTACTCTGCCTACTAACTACTTGGAATGTCATTCAAATGGGAATTAAATAGGTTCCTGGCGCGAAGCAGATGGGATAGCGCGAGACACGGAGTTACGTTTTTTCGATTATACCATTGGTATGCGGTTGGCGAGTATCCTACAAAAGTAATAGTTTTACAGTTCAGTCACTCCAAGGATGCCGTCTCATTTAAATTACAATGATCGAATAAAAATACAGTTAAATGTAAAAGTAAACTTAGAAATATGCTGTTAGTATCAGTATAATGGTAAATAAAATAGATAAAAATGTGATTACAACTTTAGGCAAGTTACGGTCCAGGATTTGTCAAATTTTGTTAGCGGCATTATTTCAATAACCTACATATAGTCAGTGAGTTACACCTGTCGATCAATTCCGATATCAACCCTTGTATGTCCCCACTGCTGGGGCACGGGTCTATTCCAGCATCGCAGGGAGATTAGGCCATATTTCACCACGGGGGCCAAGTCCGGGTTGGTTTAGGATTGTAAGACAGTGGCGAACCTTACTATCAGAATTATCGAGCCGCCCATAAGGCCTCTGACATGGCTCAACCATCTGTTGACTGCCACACTGTTACACCTGTAATTTTCTCAAAATTAACCCCAAGTATAAAAAAACAACTGCAGATAACCCATCACACAAGTGTTAACTTCTACCGAAAAACTCACCTGAAAATCGTCGGGTTTCGTGATCTTCAGCGCCAGCCGCATCTCCTGCGGCGCCCCGGCGCAGAGCAAGTAAAACACGTGGTAATTCCTCTCCTCGCTGCTCTGCGTGCATATCCTGGACTTCTCGAGGAGGTAGTGCGATATGTGGCCGCCGACGACCTGGTACTTGCTGTTGAAGTGGACCTCCATGAACTTGCCGAAGCGGGACGAGTTGTTGTTACGCGTTGTCTTCGCGTTGCCGAATGCCTCGAGGATCGGGTTGGCTGTGGAAGCAGGCGGAGGTTTGTTGAGACTAGACACTCCCGCACTAAGGCCGCTTGCACAGTTCCTTAAATCTAGGTTTGGTACAATTTTGTTAGTTTTTTGTACTGAGAATCGAGCTTAAATTGTTTTAAATCAGGATATGCGGGCTTGTGCACGTGGCTCTTAGTGTCCGAAACCTGCGTATTTGCATGCAACGACTAATATGAAGCAAAAGTTATGTGCCAGGATCGTAGCAAGCGCCAGTTCCTAGACTCTGCGCACCTCTCTGGGATACGGGCGTGAGCCTCATAGTTGGGGTATAAAAATATGAAATTAACATGGTTTTACGAATAATGTGCATAACTTTAGTCTTAAGAGTACGTAATCCAATATTACCTTAGTTTCATTTGTGTACTTTATATTAAATTGAAACCTGATTGTCTCAGGTATTCAAATACTTCAGCGATAGACTTCCTACCCATTACATTATTTGATAATGATTATATAATGATATATTGATTATTACGAAATAGTATAAGTAGGAAGATACATTATTTGTTTACTTAGTGACTATATATAGTGTGTATTAAAGGTGTTTTATGTTTATTTAATTACGATATACTTTTTCAATAAATATCTTTTGGCACTACGCCATCCATTATCTCCATCAGCATAGCTTATATGGAAGAAGAATAGAATAGAATAGAAATCGTTTATTACCAAAACACATAATAATTAACAAAAATTGTATCAACAGACAATCAACATTGTTTAGAAGACGTAATGATGGTCCAATAAACTACTTTCTATCAATAAACAAATAACTTACTAATTGGGGCAAGCTGACTTACCGTCTAGGATCTTCTGTTCGACGGGCCCTGCGCCCGCGGCCCACAGGTCGCAAAGGTACTTGAGGATGTACTTGGTGGACTCGGTCTTGCCGGCGCCAGACTCGCCCGACACGATGATGGACTGGGATTGCTTTAGCGACTTCATGTCGCGGAAAGCTTTGTCGGCTGCGAATGGGAGAATGGAGTTAGCGTGAGGTTTCAGTCAAATTTAGATAAGATAAGTTTTTATTAATAAAATAAGTTATTCGGTGTATTAATAAAATGCTGTGTGGTGTCGGCCTAGAGAATAGCACCAACCCAAATTGTTCCCGCGGGTGTCGTAAAAGGCGACTAAGGGACACAAACGGTCCAGCAGCGCCCCCTGCAGTACAATTCCACCAAACTGCGATCTCCAACCTGCATGCCCAGCGTGGGTCTTATGAGCATTATCCCCCCAATGATGGCACAACTATGCGCTATGGCGCTCATTAGGGGAGGGCTATGTCCAGCAGTCGACTAATATAGACTGAAGAAGAAGAATAAAATAGGTATACAGTTATGCATTTTAACAGTGGTCTCCACACTAAGCGCATAGCCTGTATAGTGGGGGGGCGTTAGAATTAGTTTGTGGTTTTACGCACGAGATTTAAACCAAAAAACTTTTAAATTTAATAATTAAACATTAATGACGAGGTGCATTGCATTGCATTGCAATGCATTTTTAAAATGACTGCATATCAAATGAAACTTTTATTTAACTTTTATTTTATTCACCCAACCGTTATGTTTTTCATTTCTTTCATCTAACAATTTGTCACACGCAATGCGGAGTCTGAACGGTCACTTCAGCTATCTACATAGTGTAGGTAGAAGTTGCCACTGGACGCTGTAAAAATCAGCCCACCGAGATACATTAAAATATATTTATTAATATGAATTTATATACGATGAATCACAGAAATAAATAAACGTAAAGTATGAACCTGGGCTAGGCTTACTTGAAAAAAAAAAACAGAAGTCATATTGAATTACAATGATTTAAAAGACCTGACAACAAAAAAAAAACAATTTTTATGTAGATACGAGTAGGTTCTTGAACTTATAGTCAATTTCAATAATAGATCCGTCCACGGATATGACTATCGATAACTAATATTTGCTGTGTGGTGTCGGCCTAGAGAATAGCACCAACCCAAATTCTTCCCGCGGGTGTCGTAAAAGGCGACTAAGGGACACCAACCGGGGGGTGGGCAGCAGCGTCCCCTGCAGTACAATTCCACCAAACTGCGATCCCCAACCCGCATGCCCAGCGTGGGGATTATGGGCATTACCCCCCAATGATGGCACAACCTTGCGCTATGGCGCTCATTAGGGGAGGGCTATGTTCAGCAGTGGACTAATATAGCCTGAAGAAGAACTAATATTTTACATAAGTTGTACTTTAACTGTATTTGTAGGAAACTGCCATTAGTCAAAACATATTGTGGTTTGGTGTTTCCCACTTCGTAATGTTTCAACACTGTGTCGTGGACCATAATTAGGTATAATGCATCATATTTCAGATTGTATTCCTAGAATTAATGAATGCAATGCTAGGTCTCAGACTCGTAGATCGGGAGCCCAAAGTCGCCGTCCGTTGGTGGACGAAGGTGGACGACATTGGTAAAAGAGTCTCGATATTACAGTGGAAATGGGCAGGACACCTGGCGAGGTGGGAAGACGGCGGGTGGACCAGAGCAATCACAGAGTGGCGGCCGAGAACGGGACGGCGGTATGTTGGCAGATCGGCAGCTCGATGGTCGGACGATAGTTGAGTTCGCGGGTACGTGGATGCGGACGACAAGGGACAGAGGTGGCACTTGTGGGAAAAGGCCTGGGTAGTGAGCAGCGGTGGGCTGATGACAATGATTCCTCGAATATGAACTCGAAACCTAAGCGAGGTGAGACCATCTCTACGCAGTGGATAAGAACAGGTAACGAACGAATCTTAACCTCGAATAAATACGCTCGCGTCGTTGATCTAGCGGTTAACACGCTTGACAAACAAAACAGAGGTCGAGGGTTCGATTCCCAATGGAGACAGCTGTGCTCTATCTGTACAAACGACCTCAGTATGGGTATTTTTCCACATTTGTAATGTCTTTGTAGGTACCATATAAAAGGGCAGCCTAGTTTGGTATCTCATGACAAATGACCTAACAGAGGCCAACGGCGCTGCAATTGCCGTAGCCAACTATTGGGCAGGAAAAATATAGACGGGTCGAATCGCTGACACGAGAAGAAGATCAAATGACAAGTGACTGCGTTGTGTGGAAGCAAAACACAGTCACTTGTCCTGGTTCCTGGATTAAAGCTGAAATTTGGGACGAATTTAAGTTAAAATGAGACCGATGTGGATATCTGTTTTCCTGCACAGCGCAAAAAGTAAAGAAAGAGTGAAGCTGTCAGACGGTATATCAATAGACGTTATGCGAAAATAAAGCGCAGTAATACCAGTATTTAACGATAACAAGCTTTGATACTACACTAGTAAGGTTGAAATCCGTACCTATTGCGAAGACATGTGGCGGCAGTTCGCCCAGGGATTTGCCCTGGTACTTTTTGATCGTGCTCGACGAGTACATGTCCTTGATTTCTCGGTAAGGATTCACCGCCAACAGGATGTTTGCCACGTATGTCTGGAAAATAAGATGTTTTAACTTCTACTAGCGGTAGAACGGCGGCCTCGGGAATCGAGAGTTCGAATGCCAGCTTGAACCAATGACTTGGTTTTTATAAGTTACATATTATTGTGAAGCTGTAGTACCTAGCAGTACCACTCACTAACCTGAGTGAAGGAAAACATCGTGTGGGTACCTGAGTGTCTGAGGCGTTCACATACGTCAGCGCTTGGAATTGGCAATAGGCGGTGGGCACGTATGGTAATTAAGCACATACTCTCCTTCTGAGAGAAGGTCTGTGCTCTGGGATCCATATAGGCTACATAAGGGGCTGCATGCAGTAACAAAAGCGCCACCAATAGCAAAGTGTCGGTACAATCTTACAATAATGTTTAATGGTGTTTATTTAAACCTAGGTACAACCAATAATTTAGGATCACGGACCTGGGACTAGGTAGCCTTAAAGCAAAAGTGCGTTAATGCTATCTCTAGTCTTATGTTTTTATTTATTTATTTATTTATTTATTTATTTAATTTATTTAATGACACGGAAATCTACAGCGAAATCAGTAACAAAAAAAACTTAACATTTATGATAAATAACATGGCCAATTACAGATTTCCACGGAATTACTTATAATTTTTTCTTATCTTGGGGCAGAGTATTTTAAGTTTTAAGGTGTTTTACATCGTTACCACAAACAAAGGAAAAGTTACAGAAAAATGACTTTAACATTGTGTTGAAGTTATTGACCCAAGTGATCCAAATTAACGATTAAAAAAAAGAAAATAGTCTCATTGTGTGGCGTGAGTGCGTGTGTGTGGTGTGTGAATGCGTGTGGTGTGTGTGTGTGTGTGTGTGTGTGAGAGAGAGAGAGTTATTTGTTTTTCATTTGTTCGATTATGTTGTTTTTGAACGTTTGTTTTGAATATATGAAAGGATCTACCTCACTAAATTGTTTATTGTACGTGTTACATAACCTAACCAGAATAGAATTTTTCGTATAATTGGTCCTGCGGAAGGGCACATGCAGAAGGCGAGTGTGCCTGGTCCGCCGTGACGTCACGTGCAGTCCAAGCTCACTCAGAAGACTCGGACAGTCTAAGGATCCACGAAGAATACTGTACAGTACC
This sequence comes from Yponomeuta sedellus, assembly GCA_934045075.1. NCBI lineage: Eukaryota > Metazoa > Arthropoda > Insecta > Lepidoptera > Yponomeutidae > Yponomeuta > Yponomeuta sedellus. The sequence goes on along the minus strand of OW203727.1, from coordinate 19,304,101 downwards.
AACATGTCTATTACGATGCGTCGGTCTTGTAGGGGAGACAGTCTATGATGTTCGCAACTCTTTTCGTAAGTGTCAAACCATTTGCCAGTTTTATAATTTAAGTAACTTATGAATTTACGTTGGATTCGTTCTATTTTGTGAATTTCAGTTATATATTGTGGATACCAAATACAGCTTGCATACTCAAGCGTACTCCGTACGTAAGCGTTGTATATATTTTTTATACAATTCACATTTTTAAAAGGTTTGCTGGCTCTTATAACGAAACCTAAGTTTTTAAAAGCTTTATCTGTTATGACGTCAATATGCTGACTCATAGTTAACTTAATAACTTACTTTTTCCTTATTCTCGACCAGACCTGACTGCCTCGTTGGTCTAGGAATTACGTGCTGGACGTTTTGGGTTCGATTCTCACTGGGGACCGCCGTACATTTGCACAAATGGCTTTAGTCTAGGTGTATTGCTATGTTTATGATGTCTTTGCCTGGCTCCATTAGTACAGAATATCCTAGTTTGTGACCAGGACAAGTGATTGTTCTGTATGGAAGTTATTTATTAGGATCTCTGTCTCTCGAACTATTTAAGTAGATAGTTTTGAAATACAATAATTGCAACTCCTCTGATCCAATAAACGTTATCTATGATTCAAGCAAATAATCGTTTAATTATTAGCGTGACGAGTTTATGGGGAGAGGAGACACAAAAACGTTGAGTGCATATTCATAAAAGAAATCGTCTAACGATACCTTATTACGTTTGAAATTGTGTCTAGCAGACAAAAGCCAATCAAGGCTAAATGACTGATGGATTGTTTGTGGGTAGATAACGCTAAGTATTGAATTGCAAAACAAATGAATCACTTGGTAGTCTGTGAAACAAAGTATGGTTTGGGAAACAGGTCCTACTACAGTATACACGGAGTTAATTACTACGGTTCAGAACTTGAAGTCTAAATTAACTTGAAGGGGTAGGTACGTAGACGGTCTAGACAAGACAAGTATGAAAAACCGGTTTTGCCTTGATAACAGTAAAGAACATAATTATGTACGTCATGAGCTGAAAACCATTAAGACAGCCTTTCAAGGAGCTATTCCCATACAACCGTAGTTTAGTTTTTAGCTATAAACGACGTGCCAGATCGCAATGTAACTTTGCTAATACATATAGAGGACACAAATCGAGGGTTGATGGTGCTTAGCGTGGGAAACAAGCTTCATCATCAACCCATTATGTCCCTCACCGAGGGGCACGGGTGTCTTCCCTGAGGAAGGTATAGGCCCTACTCCACCACGGGGGCCAGGTCCGGATTGGTGGAGGCTTGCAACACTAGTGGCTGGTCTTACTGTCAGAAGTTTTCAAGCCGCCCTAAGGCCTCTGACTTGGCTTAACGACTGCCATATACCGACGGCAGCCGGCACCAACTGCTTAACGTGCCTCGCGAAGCACGGAATCGCTCGGAAAAAATGCCACTAGCGTTAGTCATAGACGGTTTACTACGAGCGAAACAAGCTTACCAAAAATAAATTATAGGAATATGATTAACTAGTTAAGTCTTATGAGACTGTAATTTCTTTTTTATTCTAATATTCTCAGTTTTTAGCACAAGCAAACCTTGATATATATTCTCTAAACATATTGGTAAAGAAATTGGCAAAGTGGCAAATCAACATTACGTATGTCCCTACTGCTGGAGCACGGGTCTCTTCCTGCATCGCAGGAAGGTTAGGCCATACTTCACCACGGGGGCCAAGTCCGATGGTGGAGGATTGTAAGACAGTGGCGGGCCTTACTGTCAGAAGTTATCAAGCCGCCCATAAGGCCTCCAACATGGCTTAACGACTGTCATTACGTGACAGCCGGCACCAACGGCATATCGTATTCGAATTAATACCAAACTACTGTTATATGACAATTGATCTTAAGCGATGCCCTTAAGGGCTTTATGAGATTCGCTAGCGATACCATTGAATTTTAAGTAAGAATTCAATGGCGATACCAATGAAAAAAATCTTATCATCTTTTACACATTTTGCACACTTTTTATTCATTACACATTTCGTATCAAAGAAATATCTAAGTGTAACGAAAAGGCAAAAGCGAGCCATTGCAGATTAGAATAAGGACTGCAGTAATGCGTAGTAATGCAATGGGATGTCGGATTAATTGTAATGCATCTTTTGCTGATAAGTAAGCATTGCATTTGTTTGCGAATGATGGCAGTCATTATCGTTTTCCACCTCAACTGACGTACCACATACGGCAAGCCAAGTTCTCGAGAAAAATACTTAAATAAATACGATATGAATCACTTACATAAATTTTGTCCTTCTTGTAGCGGGTAACGATGTTGTTTAGCAGCGTAGCCTCATTCAGGAACATTAGTTCACCTGAGAAAATAAATTTGAAAAATAAATTGGATAACATTAAAACGATTTTTAATGTTATCCAAACCCTTTTCTTTTAATCGTAAACGCGACTGACCACAATGGTCGTCTTTTCTACAATGAGTTATTTTTTAAATATAAAAAAAATTGAAAAACGTCCTTTGTGGTTCGATACTTAAATTCTGGAAGTCGTAGGCAAAAATATTTAATTATATCTATTTCTGCTATACATACATATTGACCCCGTCAAGTTTTAGGATTAAATAATTATGGACTGAAAAAACGTAGTGTATAGATTCAGAAGAAACTATTTTCAGGTTTTGCGTTATTCCAACACACGTTGTACAGCTAACATTCCATTCGCTTCCACCCAAGCTATGCCAAAGATCAACTTAGCTTGCTCTCGTTTACGTAGCCTAGCTTTACAGCATTATTTACCTATTTTGTGACTGGTGGGACCCTTATTTAGGTCGGTGAGTCAACATTCTACAACGTCCCTCTTTCGCGGAATGAGATCAGCACATTCTTGTCACGAAGACAGCCGTCTACCACGTTACAGTATACCATACCGAAGGGCCTGTGCATCGTGCACCATATATACCAACATGCACGGTGCATACGGCATATTTAATCCAAAAACGTCTGAACTTTTTATTTCCATTCCGTCTGCAGAGGGTAACGGGCTTATTCACAAAAACACGACTCTTTAAAAAACTCGAAAAACGCTGATTAAAATAGTCTGTGGTGGAGATTTTACAAGGGAAAAATCTTCAGATTAATAAATAATAAAATCTGAAGAAAAATGTAACCGCAAATTAAATAAATTGACTCAAAGATGTGGTTTAGAGGAACCGTGTTTTTATAAATAAGATCGCACTAGTTAGCATGCTAAAACACATTGTAGATCTCAACCCTAACTAGTTAATGTCGCATAATGTGCAAATATCATTTTGAGAGGGCGTATAAAGTCAACTGCGCCCCATCTCAAACCAATTCACATTGAAGCAATTTGAACTGTTCCATTCGGCGCGTAGTTGGTTTAAGAGGAGCCCTTCAATCGTTAACGTCATCATCGTTATCGACAAAGGCCTCCCGTATGGATTCCAATTGATTAAGTAAAGTAAGGGCACGTTAAGCCGTTGGTGCCGGTTGTCATGTAATGGCAGTCATTGAGCCATGTCAGAGGCCTTATGGGCGTCTTGATAACTTCTGACAATAAGGCCTGCCACTGTCTGAGATTCCTCCACCAACCCGGACTTGGCCCCCGTGGTGGAGTATGGCCTAACCATCCTGCGGTGCAGGAAGAGACCCGTGCCCCAGCAGTGGGGACATACAAGGGTTAATATCGATATCGAAGTAAAGTTGAGGAATCATTACAATAAAATTAATATAGATTAGTTAATCAATTATAATCCGAAATGTCAAGACTCCTTCCGCACGCAAGTTGGAATGCGGAAATGCGAAAAGTTGGAGTGCAGGGGATCACACCCGAACCTCTTGCTTAATAGGTCACTTACAGTTATCATCGACGTCCTTCGCCGGGTCGCCTGCCGGGAATATGTCGTCGAAGCTGCAATTCTTCTTGGGGTGCTTGTTATCGACAGGGTACACGTCTGCGTCGTCTCCCATCAGCTCGTTGATCCGGGCCAGCAGGAACCCCTCGACGGGGTCCCGCGCCCAGACGAGCTGCTTGTCCATCGTCATCGCCAGGCCCTGGAAAAGAGGCGGAAATCAGCTTTGTAGGACTTATAAAGAGTCGGAGGAATTCAGGCAAATTCTACGTCGGAAGAAGCGTATAGGTTTTCCTTCTGAACTTCATATAGGTTTCTCTTGGTGAAGAAGCGATTAGGAGAAATTAAGACGGTGGAACATCACGTGTACTAGGGTAAACCACGACGCGATCACCAACCCGTTTGCTCGGCTATGTGATTTCGGAAAAGTCTCTCATAATTATCTCCTGTTCGTGACGAGCTGGGAGAAGATTATGTCCAGCAGCAGTGGTCGAACATTGATTTATGTCTTGAGTGTTTAATTGGGCGAGTTAGTTTAAGGGTTTCGAAAGATAAAATCCCCTTGACCAGAGCTTGGACTTGGCGATGTTGAGTTGGTTTGGATTGGATGCAAATTAAGTTAAAAAGTACCTACCGTGTTCCATAACAGATAAATGTAAAGTTAGCCTTAAAACCCAAACTTAATCATCTAAAAACACAATAAAACTACGGAAGCATTAACATTAATTAATAATTCGGTTTTTGACCTCAACTAAAACGCAGTTAGCCGCAATTCCGGCAAAACTTAACACAGAATACTACTGAATGTCATTAACTTACTTTCGAGCTAACCTACACGTAAGTATCACAATCACCTTATTGTTACATAAGTTTAATTACCTACTTTACTTGTAAGTAAAAAACAGTGGCGTCATATCCGTAACTTTGCGGTCACGGTACTCTGGATATTGTGAAAAACTGGCCAAGTACGAGAAGATGGTTTCATTCGCTCTTCGTCTACTATTTAACTAACCTGTTAACTCTGTTCTTTATTCCGAATCTGGCTAAAGATCTGATCTGACCATCACAAGAAAATTGTGTGGTAAGACAAGAATATGTGTTCAATTGATGTTATTCTTCTTTATTTTAGCGTGTCCATTTTATTAAAGTCTTAATTAGATAGTTGCGACCCAGTCTTTGCGACGCTGACATCAATATTATGAAATGTAGATAAATTCACTACACAATAGTTTAAAAGTCAAAAAACATTCTTGTTAAATGTACATCACCATATCCTGTACCAGTAGATAGAAGATGACAAATGACATTTTAAGCCATTTTTTTATCCGTACAGTCACTGAGGGGAAAAGTATGTATGCATTGCATGTAAAGTTTTGACATCCGTGATGTAAAGGTTCGTGTGCTACCAGCTGTAATCCGCTACTTGACTCGTAGCAAATTTGACGCGATAAATAAATATTTCCTGTAGTATTTAACTTAAGAAACTGAAATATATTGACTTTACTAAGTAAGTATGTAGGACGGCTGCAAAATACGAAAATTAAAAAATATTTACCGCTTTTAATTCGGAACGGTGAAAACGCTATCCGCCATGTTGGAGGCGTCTTTCGGTCGTAAACAAACATCTGTCAGCCAGAACTAGAGTTGGGTCGCGGGAATATACCCGAAAGGTATATTCCCAGGTAAATACCCAAAACGGGTAAATACCCAGGTAAATACCCGAAATGGGTATTTATGTGGGTAAATACGTTTATTGGTGTTTTCGTTCGCTAAAATAGATTGCATTACCGTTAAATCCATTTTTACTCACGAGCCTCAGGACTATATTCAATATCTTTCATTATTTTTTGACGAAAGACCGAAATAAGTATATCTCAAGAAAATAACATTTTTGTGATGGAATTATTTCATGAATTATTGAGAGATTGTTAAAGATTCTTACTTATTAATTATCCGCCCGAGAGTAAATAACGATAAATACCAGTTTCTACTGAGTATTTAACGAAAACTGACAGTAAATATTTTTAATTGGTTTTTTACAGTAAAATATTTTAGTTAGGGTCTTATTTGATCGGTATTGATGAGATCTTTGTTTAAACTTGGGGAGCATGGTCTGATGATAGCGCTGGAAGGTGTGTATGGGATCTCCTCAACGGATAGCAGCAGACCATTTGAGTTTATACTTATTCGATTAGTATTTATGAGATCTTTGTTAAACCTGGTGACAAATTCTTAGATGGCACAGCAAAGTACCCAAATTCTAGTGCCATCATCAGACCCTTCAGACACTAGATCTTCACAACGGATAGTAGGAAACTATTTAAGTTTCACCATATTTAATCTGTATTATTGAGATCTTTAGCAGAACTTTCTGATAAGATCTGATTACGGCAAAGTAAGGTGATTAGTTAGTTAGATCTGGGAAAAAGAACGTGGTTACAGGATCTCCTCAACGGAGAACCTAGAATGATTCATAAGTATTCATTTATTTTATGATATTCATTTATTTGATTTCAATAAAATCAAATTATTACACACCCGTATCGCGTACGCAGAGATCAGCGTTTGCCACTTGCCATGATCTTGACAGATCTTTTTCGCTTTATCAACATTTGTTACTCAAAATCAAATTATTGAAATATTTCTGCAGTATTTCAAAAGTTAGTCTAAAATAATGGAGTCCTAGTAAAGAATAAATATTGAATTATATTTCAATTGGGTCAGATATAGTACATTAAACAACTAGGGTGGTAATACAAAGAAAGGCCGAGATCGCAGAAGTTTGCGGCCCGAGCTGCAAGCGAGGGACGTAAATATGCGATCGAGAGCTTTATTTATTACCTCCCGTATTGTGTACATCTTTTTATGTCTACACTTGGCCAGAAAGCGGCTTTTTTCGTACGCGCAGAGTGCGGAAAAAGCCACTTTATTGCCAGGTGTGGCATAAAAAAATTTACATTATTGTATTATCATTTGATTTCTCTATAAACATGGCAACATTGACAAAGGATAAATAACAAAATTTCTGTTTGCTCAAATAAGTCATTAACTTATGAACCTATTTAGAGGCTAAAAATTCTACCCATGCCGGGATTCGAACGCGCGACTTCTGGCTACCCGTGCCAGCGCTCTTTCCAACTGAGTTAATGGGCGACTCACCGGCATCAGATGTCGCTGCCTGTACGTAATACAGAGAATAGTGTAAAGAGGTTCGAAATTTCACTGATGCCGGTGAGTCGCCCATTAGCTTAGTTGCAAAGAGCGCTGGCACGGATAGCCAGAAGTCACGGGTTCGTTTTTAGCCTCTAAATAGGTTTTTAAATTTGTCCTTAGCATGGGTTAGTGCATTAAAAATAAAATTAGTATAATCATGTGGGAACAGCGATATCATTTCTATGTAAAACCTAATTGCAAAGTAGGTACTCAGGGCTGCAAGTGATGCAAATTACTTCAGCCAGATGTCGCTCCCTCTACGTAACACAGAGAATAGTGTGTAGAGGTTCGAAATTTCACTGATGCCGGTGATTCGCCCATTTACTCAGTTGGAAAGAGCGCTGGCACGGATAGCCATAAGTCGCGGGTTCGAATCCCGGCATGGGTAGAATTTTTAGCCTCTAAATAGGTTCATAAGTTAATGACTTATTTGAGCAAACAGAAATTTTGTTATTTATCCTTTGTCAATGTTGCCATGTTTATAGTGAAACCAAATGATAATACAATAATGTAAAAAAAAAAATTGACCCAATTGAAATATAATTCAATATTTATTCTATACTAGGACTTCATTATTTGAGACTAACTTTTGAAATACTGCAAAAATATTTCAATAATTTGATTTTGAGTAACAAATGTTGATAAAGCGAAAAAGATCTGTCAAGATCATGGCAAGTGGCAAACGCTGATCTCTGCGTACGCGATACGGTTGTGTAATAATTTGATTTTAATGAAATCAAATAAATGAATATCATAAAATAAATGAATACTTATGAATCATTCTAGGTTCTCCGTTGAGGAGATCCTGTAACCACGTTCTTTTTCCCAGATCTAACTAACTAATCACCTTACTTTGCCGTAATGAGATTTTATCAGAAAGTTCTGCTAAAGATCTCAATAATACAGATTAAATATGGCGAAACTTAAATAGTTTCCTACTATCCGTTGTGAAGATCTAGTGTCTGAAGGGTCTGATGATGGCACTAGAATTTGGGTACTTTGCTGTGCCATCTAAGAATTCGTCACCATGTTTCAACAAAGATCTCATAAATACTAATCGAATAAGTATAAACTCAAATGGTCTGCTGCTATCTGTTGAGGAGATCCCATACACACCTTCCAGCGCTATCATCAGACCATGCTCCCCAAGTTTAAACAAAGATCTCATCAATACCGATCAAATAAGATCCTAACTAAAAGATTTTACTGTAAAAAACCAATTAAAAATATTTATTGTCAGTTTTCGTTAAATACTCAGTAGAAACTGGTATTTATGGTTATTTACTCTCGGGCGGATAATTACTAAGTAAGAATCTTTAACAATCTCTCAATAATTCATGAAATAATTCCATCACAAAAATGTTATTTTCTTGATATATACTTATTTCGTTCTTTCGTCAAAAAAGAATGAAAGATATTGAATATAGTCCTGAGGCTCGTGAGTAAAAATGGATTTAACGGTAATGCAATCTATTTTAGCGAACGAAAACACCAATAAACGTATTTACCCTCATAAATACCCGTCGGGTAGATTCAATGGGAATATTCCCGCGAATCTACCCATTTCGGGTAAATACCCGGGTAGAATCACAACTCTAGCCAGAACCAGTGGACATTGATTATTATATGATTTACATTGAAGTGATCTTCACGTAAATACACCCGAGTTTAAGTTGATAAAGTATTGGGGTCTCTTTTGGCAAGTTTGAGCCAATGTTTTCGTGTGTTTATTTCACTGGGTACACGAATCCACAACTTCCCGGGGTTCTTTATTGACATGTTTTTGCATTATCGAACAATACAGTAATGATAATTGCTATATTTTGCATGTAAACTCGACGAAATCATATTTCGTCGTTGTTATTTCACTATGCTCACAAATCACTGACAGTTGTTGAATGTCAAACTTTGTTTACAAGACTTCAGGTCTTCAAACCATAGACAGGCAGCGGTTTCGATGGTTTTTTTTAGGAAACAGTGACTGTGTCTCGAGATAAAATATGGTTCAGACGATCTCGCAACGGGTCTCTAACAAGGCAATACAGAAAAGTAAACAACCACAAGAAGTGTAACGGTCGCAGACGCAATCTTACTAAACGGTGAAAGTAAATGGAAAAGCTCTGATTACTACAAACAGCAATCACTATTGCAGCTAGTGAGCGAGAAAATATCTCTTTGACAACAAGTATTCAGTTACAGAAGGATTCGATAAACGATCAAGATGCAATATAGGATGATGACGAAAGAAATAATATTAACACCATAAAAAATAAGGAAATATACGTTCACATTGATACACAGACTCCAAACGGTATAAAAGGCGACTTTCTAATCCATTCAGCAGACCAAAGTAAACGTTAGATGACATGAGAAAAGCAATGAATATGAAAGAGACAATAACGTAAAAGTTATGAGCGTGTATAATATGCGAGGGTTATGCGCTCCGCCGGTTCGTCACATAAAAAGCCGGTTCGTAACATAGAAAGAAGACACTGTTCTGTCAAGAGACATGACAGATTAAAAAGTGGCTTCAGAAAGCACTAATCCATTTGAAGACCAACCAGAACATACAAGTTGTAAAGAACTATAGGCCACAAAAACTCTGAGTACGTTACTCCCAAAATTATAATGAAGACAGGGTTTATACAAAGAACAATATACTATGACAAATGCGTTACGTAAAATAATAGAACATGATGAATAGACGTCGTTTAGAACTGGTTCAGTAATTAAGTGCGAGTAAAATAATTTCGCAACTTTCAGATTCCGCGAAAATGACTTCTATCAAGAAGGAAAGCCTCAGTATGGACATTAAAACACTATTCTCGTACGAAGTGAATTATAGGCTAGAGAAACATAATGATAGATGCGAAATTAAACATCTCAGATACATTTCTTGTCTAGAACGCTGGGTTGAACGGATGTAAAAGCTGGTGTAGATATAGAGACGCATCATAATCATAAATAGCGATACATGTGAAACGAAGACACCAATTTTATTATGGACAAAGACATGAATATTCAGAAGACGTTCGGGACAACCAACTAATTGAAAAAATAAAAAAATATATAATTCTTGACCTCAATCAACAGATTTATCTATGTTTCGCGTGCTGAACATCTCAATAAAGTTGCAGCAATTAACATTTATCCATAGCAATGATTGAGAGTAACGATTGCTAAAATGAACGCATGACTGCACGCAAAAATCACCGTAATATTCTGACTACATTCACATTCAGAAGCATGAAGTAACTATGCACATTCAGCTATATTTTGTCTGAAATATCTAAACTTCTAAAGCAATGGGATGATAACTGGGAGGCTATATGAACGATTCCACAAATTATTATATAAATAGCGAATCATGATATCCCCATCAAATTGCTTCCAATTCGGGTCATCAAGGTAAAGCTTGTCATGTCAAAACCCAGTGCCTTCCATTAGTTTTGACGACCGTTGACCTCTGACATTTGGAATGGTTGCCGCCAACAATGGCGCTATCTTCTGTGTACATTACATTAGACTGACCCCATAACCTGGAACGGGCGCGCCTAAACCATGCCATTTCTTCACAAATAGCTAAAAGGCCTTTCTATTTCCTTAGAGTGATTGCCTTGGACTAAACAAAGAATAATGACCGAAAGAAGATTGAAAACGTATCAGCGGTATATTATATTGAAATAATTATCTTCTTACAGACTGAAAGCACAAATCGGGATTAACAAAGTACTCTTCTTTTTTATGCCTTTACTCCTCCGGTGAGTCTAGTGTCGACATGACTTTGCTAGTACTCAGATACTGTGTTAGATTTTTTTTTAATTTAAAGCCAAACTAATATTTAATTATTAAACGACGGTTTCTGTTGAAAATATCTCGCAGCAGATTCAAACAAGGAAAATTTCGTAAGCCACCGGTTTGCACGCTAGCGACAATGGCTTTCACAACGTTTGGCTACAAAATAACAGACTAAACCTGATTGTTTCGAACAGAAACAAAAAGTCAAATTATCGACTACCGATTTGACCCAGACTATAGAAATCCCTAATAAAAGGACCAGTAAAATGCTACTCAGAGGCTGAAGAATAACAAACTACAAAGGCGTGGGATTCTATGAATAAGTACGCATGTAGAAACAGCTGTTATAAATGTAAATATTAATGTTGTTGAAGTATTTACTTAGTAACAGCGGCAGACATCTTTGACATTTATATAGAATTATTCTAAAAAGCGTGAGTCACGCGGGCTGTATACAACCTAATTGACATTTACGAAGCGGTTCCCTCGACCTTAGTTAGGGGTCTGGTTGCAATTTAGTTGATTCACTATACAATTGCAAATTGTAATGATAATTGTGTGTGTGGCTAAAGCCCAATTTCAGTCTGCTTTTCCTCGTTGCACTTTGCCAGACCAGTTTCAGACGCAACATTCATCTACATGCAATATTAAATGCACTCTGATTAAATTTACTACAGCAAGAAACATAGCAATTTGCGAAAACGTTTTAACACTAAAAAACCAGTCTACGTGCCTTCACTGTTCACAGGTAATCTCTTATCTTATCAAGACCAATGTTCAATACCAGCGTAAGGTCCTATTGTTGCCACAATCAATTTCAATACTAATTGTTATCCTTTGTCTCACCTGAACAACGTGCCGCCGACACAGAAAATCCCACTAAAACATCAAATGAAAGCACAACACGAAAATTCAAAAGCAAAATCACTGAGGCACTAGTGAAAAGTGTCAAAAGAATGCGGTAAAGTAAGCATGGTAAATTGTACGTTTGCCGAACGAGATAGCGCGCCGCAGACTGGTTGTGTTGGTGAGTCGGCGCTCGCGGCGGAGGCGACCGCGCGAGATTGCCCGCCCGCTCCGCATATCGCGAGCTAGGTGTTGCGTGTACTATACAATTATTACGATAGCACCTGTTTTTCTTAGCACTTCTTTGTTATGCGCGTTATGTTTCCAAGATGTTGGACGGTCTCGTGTCAGGGCCGGGCTTCTGGCCTGCTCCTATAATACACGCACCAAATTCTCAACGATTCGAATCGTTTAACTGTCAAATTAGAAGGCGATTTGACAGTTAGACGATTGGAATCGCTCAGGATTTGGGTGCGCACGTTTAGGCTCCTGGCCTAATTAGGCCTGGCCTAATTAGGCCTGGCCTCGTCGCGTCGTACTACTCATATTAACAACGGCTAGTTTGTAAAGCCAACCAGAAAAGCGAATAACAATCCGTAGTCATAATAGCTTTAAGAGTTCAGTTGTCAGTCCGTGCAATATTTTCCATAGATATTCATATAAACCTACCAAATTTACGGACCATCGTTACTAAGTGTGTTCCAACTACTAACAAGCCAGTCAAGAGCCTAGCAATTTGTAAAATTAACTAGTTTCTTTGTTAGCAAGATGACGACCTGATTTGGTCCTCAGCGAAAGGCGCATCGGCTGGTCAAAAAACCGTTATGATACGTTCAGTGGGCAATATTTTAACTAAAAATAAAATTGCAGCCGAAAGTGAAGCAATGGCGAATAGAAAACGTAAGAATTTCGTAAATGAGAAAAAGAATTTTTTGCTTGGCCGGCTGTCTGGAGCCGGCCAAGCAAAAAATTGTGGTATTAAAAGTCAAGGCTCTCTCAAATTAAAACAAAGTTAATTTTTCGTTAATCCACCACTGTTTATGCTATGAACGCAACATTTTACATGTCGATGAGTCTATTAATATTATTTTACGATGCAAAATTATGTTTTAGACTGAATATTGTACAAACCGAGACCACGAGTGGTGGAAAATGGATAGATACAGTCGTTTGCAATAGAATCCAACAATCATGTAAACAAACCAAATTGTCACGATTACTCCGTAATCACATACATTTGACGATCAATTATGAACATAGTCTGATTTCAACGAACGCACCATTGTTTTCACATTATCTTCAACACGATTTAACTTGTATTTATAAGTTAAATTTGTTAAAACATTTGCAACGTAAAAATTTCGAAGTATTTGACAAGCTGTCATCTTAGTTTTTTACTCATCGAACTCTATGTCATTGAAAAGTTAGTGTTGTTCGTAATCTGAAGTTATCTTTTATTTTTAATTTAATAAATTATTTTAATTTAATATTATTTGAATACAATAAAACTTTTTTTTCAAGAGCTTAATATAATTAACCAAAACGGATTGTATCCTAAGCCATAAAAATAATGGTTAGTTTTTAAAAATTGACAGGTGGCCATTTTGTTAGAATTGTCATTCACAGTCATTCACTGTTCTGTGGGTTCGCTGTGCATTAGTGTTTTCTGTTTCCGTTTTCTGTTTCCGATTTCTACGACTTTGCATTCTCATTTTGGACTTTTGTTTTGCTTTACGATTTGGCTGGACATATTTTTCTTGGAACGACGACCTTTGCACGGCATCACGGACTTTGATATAGCATACGATTGGTATTTTTTCTCAAGGAGTAATCAGGAGGTAAGAATGATTTAGATCTATTACCTACAACGGAAATCTATTAGACGCACTTTAATATTGTATTGCCCTCGTAACTAATTATTTGAATAGATCACAATTACTGAAATGTATGTGTGTAAAATTATATTTGTTTTTAAGGTTATAATGAGCGAGCCGCAGCCAGGTTCGTCGGGGACTGCTCCGCCGCCGCCGGTCAAAAAACCAAAATTGGCTGTTAAAAAACAGTTATCGCAAAGGGAGAAAAAAATTTTGGTGAATATTTATAATCACTTAGAGAAAACCTCTCCTACATACCCATCAAAAATGGAATTATATAAAACCACCTCAAAAATAATGGACGTCTCAGAATATATTGTTCGTGACGTAATGAAACATTACACACAAAATCAAGAAGTACCCCAGCCTAAGGTATTTATAATATTAACTTAGCCAGCCTTTTTTTTACTCTTTTGAGCTTTACTTTATTTGTTTTGTTATGATTTGTGCCATTTAGTATTCTCTGTCTGTTTTTTAGGAGAGACCTGCAAATCGAGCCATAATTGATAAGTTAGATGATTTTATCTTATCTGCAATAAGAAGAAAGGTTCATAAATTTTACTTTGATGGGGAATTGCCAACCATTGCCAAAATTTTGACAGCAGTCAATGAAGATGACAGCCTACCAAATTTTACATTCGGTACAATGTATAGAATATTGAAGAAATTAAACTTCACATACAGCAAGCGATCAAGAAAAAGCATTTTGCTAGATAGACCTGACTTACAAATTTGGAGGGTGAATTATTTGTTGAAAATCAATGAATACAGGAAGCAAAATAAAAAGATTTATTATTTGGATGAAACATGGCTTAATGAGGGTGAGAGCTTTTTATTTATTTAAATGCTTAATTTTTTTTTGTGTTCCGCAGGTTGCTTAAAAACATTTGTTTGAGATAATGGTGATAGATAAGATACTTATTTCACACATTATTTTAAATTTTGATAGGTTACAGGTTTGCTTAATTTTAAATATAAATAATGTTTTTATTGACATAATTATGTATTTAAAACTTTTTTTTTTACTTAGGGCACACCTGCAATTATGTGTGGATGGATAATGACATCAAGAGTAGTAGACAGGCATTCTTGGGAGGCCTTTCAAGTGGCTTAAAAAATCCTCAGAAAGGAAAGAGGCTGATTATCACACATATAGGCAATGAAGATGGTTTTTTAGAAGGCGCAGATTGGGTTTTTGAAGCAAAAAAGTCAGATGGCGATTATCACGGGGAAATGGATGCTCATAATTTTGAGAAATGGTAAGGTTTCATTTGTGTATTTTTGTATATTTATGATAACACTATATAAAATTAATATTATTGAATATAAAATTACATTATGACAGAAAATTATCTTTTTTGTTTCAGGTTTAAGATGGTTTTAGACAAAATTCTGCCGGGATCTGTAATTGTAATGGATAATGCTCCATACCATTCTCGCCAACTCAAACGAGTGCCCAACATGAGCTGGAGGAAGGATGCTATACAAGAATGGTTACGTAGCAAAAATATAGCTTTTGAAACAAGTGAAATAAAAGCACAGTTACTCACAAAATTTGATAAAAAAAATTATGTTACAAAATACGTTGACGAGCTCGCCGCATCGAAAGGAATAACTGTGCTTCGCCTTCCTCCCTACCACTGCGAACTCAACCCAATTGAGCTCATTTGGGCACAGGTTAAGTCGTATGTTGGGAGAAATAACAAATGTTTTAAAATGGCGGTAATAAAAACTTTATTGAACGAAGGGTTGGCGAGAATCGGAGCCGAACAATGGTCGAAATGCGTAAGTCACGTCCTAAAGGAAGAGGAAGAAATGAAAAAGCTCGACGGCATTTTAGACACGGCAAGCGATGACACAGTGGTTCCATTTATAATTACGGTCACCGGCGACACTTCTGATAGTGATGATGACGAAGACGAAGATTTAAATTTGTTTTAATAAACACTTTTTTCATATATAATCAGTTTTATTTTATAGTCTATGGCTTATATATTTAATCTATTTAGTCAGTTTTATTTTAGTACCTATCCTACTATGGGCCATAGTCTATGACTTAAAATTAAAATAGTTAGAAAAATAAATTTAATTAAAATTTCATTAGAACACTATGACATCACTATGGGCATAAACAATACGCTGTCAATGTCAGTCCGCCATATTTGTTTACGTGATTGTTGGATTCTATTGCAAACGATTTTAGTGCTGTCATCTATATTCAACTATAATAATTAAATGGAAAGAAAAGAATATAAAGGCAAGTATACAGTGAATTAAAGTTGATAATAACAAACTCCAATCAAGTCAAACAAACGACTTTTTCAAGCTGATTCACTAGCCTGGAAAGCACATTATGTTACGTAACATATCAATTATGCATTAGTTGGACGATTAGACGTCTGGCACACACATGACTTGTGTGAACCGCCTTCTAAGCTTCAGAAGCTCCGAGGCTCAGATAACGTTCTTCTGTGCTCTGAGGCTTTTAATAAAAAGAAAATGGTCTGGATGGACGTCAAGTTTAAGTCAGTAGTAGTAGTGAGTAAATGATGATAGCTTACTGCCAGATAAATAGAAATGAAGACTAACTCAACCAGCTTTTTCGCCTGTCCTTCGATAGACGAGCTGAGATCGCATCTTTTTTTAACGGACCCTCCCTCTATGTTGGCGTCAGTTATCCGTCATCAATCTCCATTGCCAAGGTTGGTCAAGCAAAACACGTTTGCCTAAGTTTGGTAACAAGAAGACAAGTCGTTTTATGGTATGGCTACCACATAGAGGCAACAATAAGCAACTAACGAAGGAATGCTAAGATAACAAGATTGATGACACGTTTCATTAAGGAAAGCTGGACAATTTATTGTGGGCAATTTTCTATGAATTTGGTATTACAGGGTAATATACTATTAAAATAACGCATGAAGGGATAACATCACTCTATTTTGATGAAACGTCAGTTATTACGATGAATCACAGCGACTTACTATGATTCGTCGTCCACAAGGAAAATTTCCAGTTATTAACATCAAGTGGAGATGGTATGGTATGAACGACCTCATTGACTTTTGTATGTACAGTAGGCAAAGGGATTTTACAAGAGCACAAAAAAATATGATGCTCGAGACGCGTGGCTGGCCGGGCCTTTACAATAACTAGTTCGGTCGCCTCCAGCCTCCACGATGGGTGCAAGCAACGGTCCGCGGACCGGACCGGTGCGGTGCTACAGCATCAGTCTGGCGTGCGTGAACAAAGAAGCTTGCTTCAAGTAGGTTGCCGGCTTTAATCAATCGGAATATGGCTTTTGAACTGTTCTTTAGATATAGTTTGTCCTCTTGTAAAGACTGAAACTTAATTTAAATTTGACGTCGTTTAGACTTGGCCATTGCAAGCCTGAATCAAAGATTATAGTTTCTAGGTATGTTGACAACATGTAATAGATACAATATTATGTTCAAAACAATGTAATGTTAACGGGTAGTTACGAATGGATCTGATAGTTGGCACGAAACAATGAATTTGCGAGCCAGCAACATGGAACATTCTCGCTTCCGTTAACTTCCGCGGTGTTTTACATAAGCCTCTTGTTATAATGATAACGAGATTAGGAAATAAGGAAGAGTCCGTTACAGCAAAAATCTAAATAGATCAGCTTATATTAACACTAGGGTAAGGGATTATTGGATGTTAGCTATTTGTAATTGGATGTTAGCTGTCTTGCACAAAGTTCAGCACAGTGGCGGCAGAGTGGGACAAACGGCAAAGCAATGTGAAGAATGCTATTGATCTCTATATTCGTAGGATCTTAAAATGCTGTTCGCATCTTAGAATGCTGTTGATCACAAATGAAGTTCAGAACTACAGATGTCAGTCAGTCTTCAGATGTTATACAGGGAAAAGTTAGGTAAAAATAACAATGGTTGGAATTCTGAATTGCACACCAGTCAATTTACACGTAATTCCATCGCGTCACGAATCTCACGACAATTCATCATGATTTGTCCAACAATAACTAGAGCGAACATAATAGGAAGAACTATAGAAATTTATACAAAGGATAGCAATAAAACTTATGTTTTCCTACCAATACGATTATCTGTTGCATTGCCTTCTGGCCCTGTCTTAACGGTCATTATTTCTAAAGTATGGAACAAAATCAATCAAAAACCTCTACTGTTGCAAATAAATTTAAAAGCGTGTCTATAACAACTTCCATCAGCGCAGCGATCGATCGAGCCAAATGTCAAGGCCGGCAGTGGTGCATCGCAAAAACAATTGACAGTGGCCGGTCTCAAATCAGCAAGTCAATGAGGTCAATCTGAAGCAATCTGGGGCTAACGAGTAAAGCCTTCCCCAGACTAAACAGTTATCAGTTCTATTTGTGACCAATCAACTGAGATGCAGATTACTCATGTTTGAATAGCCTTAACGATGACGGGGTAACGTATCAGGGTTAAATCAATTGATCTTGGTAGATATAATAGGACCTGGCTCCCCCTGATGACGTCAGAATAGCAGATGGATATTGGAAAATTCTATAAATAGAAACGGCGCACTTGAACAAGCCAAGCAACTTTTCTAATATCTAAAGTACAATATCTCTACATAAGTACTGTGAGTGTTCACTGGAATATGGTTGACCATATAAAAGAATAGTCTTGTTTGGAATCAAGTTAGAGTGTGTGTATAAGGTATTATATGTAGTGTTTTGTTTCTTGTTATGCTTTATTGCTATAAACAATCTTGACCACAAAAAGTTTCACTCAATCGGTGGATCTCGCAGCTGGTTCCTCAAATACCCAAAAACCACAAAAAAACACGTTTTCTTTCATTACAAATTCATGATATGCACACGATTATGAGTCTGCACGGTCTAGTTCGTACGAAAACTGTTAGATTTGGCATAGTTGTGCATAAAATATGGGACGAGAAGGCTATTTCACATCTAGTCATAACTTTCTCTGTCGGTGGAAAAACTTCAGATTTCAAGACTAGTATTCCATGATCTTGCAGGTTTGTAGCGGAACGCGTAAACAGTCAAGACTTCCTAGGTCCAGTTGCAGCTGTTTTGTACTGTAATTTACAGTGTAAGAATTGTATGTCGAGGTCTTAGCTCAGGATCATCCCGTTACTAGTCCTCGTGCCGCAGCTAATCTCTCTGGGTCGATTGAATAACGGTATGTTGTAAAGTCGCCAAGAGCCACTGCGTATCATCGTGGATCGGCATCGGGGATTTATTAATGGCATTCGGGTTTGAGTTACCTGTCGCTTTTCGAAAGGGAACGGGAAGGCGGCGGATTAATGTCAAGAGATTTAAAATCGCGCTCGTAGGACTGCTTTGCTTGGAAGTAAACGGACGCGGCGCGCGGTGTACCGTGTCGACCAACACAGAAGCCATGCAAGAGCGATCGATATCGTATAACGTGGGAATGTTACAGAAATTGTACCTCGACTCTTGGAATTAAGGTCTTGCGTAACAGCAAAAATTACTGCATCGTTACATTCCCATTTCATCTAGACTAATAAAAATACTGTAATTAACGACCGCCAATTTGTGGCCGATCAGTCTCTTGATAACTATTGCGTCCCGTCCATCTTATGCAACGGTTCTTGGGCGATTAAATGAGAAATCTTCGCATGTATCGGAAATAGGAAGTTTCTAAAACTTTCTAGCGAGCACTCGATGGTTATTATGTATGATGCTGGACGGCGTCTCTGCTTATTAAAGGCAAAATTGCAATATCATTTAGGAGACTGTAATACACTGAGAAAGCCTGTCAATAAGGTGTTTGTTAGGCAATGACCAAGTGTTGCTTTGAATCAACATTGGCAGGTTGTTATAGGGCCAGCCAGACATCGTAGACAGACTTCGTAGGTTTTATACAAAATCAATAACCGGTTCACATCGGTGTCAGCTTCTTTGCAAGCGGCAAACAAAATCATGCTAAACCTAGAAAATACATTCCATAACATTCATCTACATGTCCGATAAGGTTAGTAGTTAGTAGTTTATAGTTTAAAGCCAAGAGGTATATGCTAAATGTAACCTTTATTAACTATGAGTCACTACAAACACTATCTCGGTTTGTGGTGTCGTCGCCTGATATGAGAAAAAAGATTTCTAGCAAGAAAACCAAGGCTTTTCTTCTATCGTAACATGCGACTGGAATATGCATCGCATTTATAGTAATCGCAGATGCCATTGAACCAATACATGTACCGAATCAGAGTGAGAACCCATGAATTCTTTTGGTCACCTCCTTATTTACTTTTGTTATTACTTGAATTTTATTACCATATTTTGCGCTTTTGGTAGCTTGAAAAATCATCGTGTTATCAGTGACATTTCTATTACATATTTTATTGTTTCTTACTTTGACTTTATGATATTCAAGGCGTAAAGCGTCAAAAGCAGTACCCATCTTTAATATTTTCTTCGGGTTATACGTTAGAGTGATGCTCTTAAATAGTTGTCTCTTCCAAATTGAGCATACAAAAATATGTCTACTTCTTTTTTTAGTTAAACGTCTGCTTAAAGGTTACTGACGGTTATTGACTACGCCCACCCAAAAATCCTTTCGCTATAGCAATACGAATAACTTTGTTTACGGCAGGTTTTCTAAAATTAGCTAAGCTGACGAGTTTGGCTTCCAATATACATTATATAATTTCTATTTCACTTCAAATATCATTATAGGGATAGGTAGTTAAAACATTGGTATTCAATATCCATAGAACAGCATCATTACAATTTGTCCTGCTACCTATTTAGGATCACTTATTATGGTTTTTATTTAATTTTTTTATGGTAACCAAGAAAGTACTCGTACAACACCATATGAGTATTCACGCTGAGCACAAATACTGCTGCTAAAGTCGGATCCAAAACTTGTGTGTTTTGTGTTAGCCGCTACGCAAACGACGCAGTCATGGGCCATGACTGCCTCGTTTGCGTAGCAAAAATCAGCCATGACTCATGGCTGATTTTGGTTAGAACCAATACTTCAAATCAACTTCTGAGATTAATCTACAGAAAGTACTTGAAGCCTCTTATGCAAAATCACCATAACTCAGCCAACATTACTCTATAATATCCCGATATCCAACACACGCAAAAAAGACCCATACCGTTCAGAAACAAAATGAGTCCCGCATTAGCGTACGAGTCAGGGGTCGTACATATCCGTGTTTCCGCTGTGCTGTGCGCCGGCGCGTGACAGCCGCGCTTCCGGTCGGGGTACTGACATGGCCGTGACTACCAGGTGTCGTATGGGCATTAGGTGGCGGGCGCGTGTCCCTTTCTGCCGTTGGGAATCGGACAGAGATAGGAGCCGACTGATAATAAGGACTGATAAAAAGTGGAAAATACGACGTGAAAGTATAGTTTAACGATTTGGGCCAAATGGAAGTGACTAGCAGATGCGTTGAGTTGAACGAAGATAAGTAACTAAGGAAAATCTACTCATGAAACTAGAATGTATTATGCATAGAACGGCTATCAAAGCTAGTTAGATACTTTTTCATACATTGTACCCATGCAGTTAGTTTGTATCTATAGTTATCAAGAAGGTGCAAAAACTTTCCAAGGCCTTTGAAGATAACTTGCATTCAAGGTAAACATTTTTAAATGCATTTGCTTCCTGAATACCCACGTATGCATTACGTCACCCAGTAATACATGTCCGACATTTAAATATGCAAGTAGCTAATGAAACAAAGATACCGTTGGGCGTATTTTATTTATGGAGCGAACTGGGATCTCACCTGAGACCGAGTACAGGCACCTATTATAAGGTAATGAATTGATAATCACGAAATTTTAATGTTTTATGTTTAAAATTATTAGCATGCCAAAATAGCACTATTTTTTGCCACGATACAAAATATAACAGTTAAATTTCATTTTCGTTTTAAAAATAGCTATCATAGTTGCAGAGCTTGATTATTTAATTTTTTTGCAAAAACGTTCTATAAAAGGTGTTTTGCTTCCATTAGAATCTCTTGTCCTTGTCCTCTCTTGTCCATCGTCTCTTGTTGGCTCCGGGTATAATCCCCTTTGCTTTGTTAGTCGGGTAAAAATAGGCTTTAAGATATTATCTAAGGCCTGCGCACCTCAGACGAGGGACTTTTGCCCCTTGAGGACAAAAGTCTCTGTAATCTCTGTGTAATCGTAAAAAATATCCTCCGAGTACTTGTCGCGGTCTCAACGCCTACGGAGTGCGGTCATTTGTTCCCCGGAAATTGAGTGAAGCGTACGCTATGGAAGCAAATATTCTGAGATTACATTGTGTTGTAATTTACATGAAGTTGAAAAAGAAAAGGCGTTTTAAAAGAAAACACCGAACTTTTGTCCACTCTGGTCTCTTGATTTCCTCAGTAACTTGAGGGACTTTTTGTACGGGGTACTTTTAGTCCTTCGTGTGCGTTATTCGATACAATTTATAAGAGATCTATATCGACGGACAAAAAAGTACCCGGGGGATAGTCCCTCGTCTGCGCAAGCCTTTATTGTACAAAAAACATAATATTTATAAACGTACATAGTACAATTGGTGGCCTTATTGCCAAAAGAAATTCTTTCAGACAACCTAAAGAAAGAAAGTTGCCAAGGAAATAAAAAGACCGGTAGCCAGTGCAACGTTTAATTTGGATATAGATATTTTAAGTACTTAATAATAATACACATATGTATAATTTTAGACACAAGGAAAGTATTAACACCGTTACACAGGAGGACAGTTAAATAAATACTTTAATGATTAGAGAGATAAATATAGATCACGAACCCTACTTTTAAAGACAGCTGGGGAAGAATCACAACCGATCATTCCACAGCCGGGCGGCTTATACGTTAAATGAGTTGCCCAAGAATCTTGGCGAGTAACTTGATGTCCTCAGCATCAGAGTCAGGTCGAACGCAGTTCCTAGCTGTGGGAATCGATCGATCGATATCAACCCTTTTACATGTCCCCCCTTCTGGGCCACGGGGCTCTTCCTGCATAGCAGGAAAGTTAGGCCATAATCCACCACAGGGGCCAAGTCCGGGTAGTTGAAGGATTGTAAGACAGTGGCGGGCATTACTGTCAGAAGTTATCGAGCCGCCTATAAGGCCTCTGACATGGCTTAACGACTGCCATTACATGACAGGGCCATGGGAATCGCGGTCTTTGAGATAAGTTTGAGAGGCTAGATTGAGCAGTACTGATTAAAATACAGAGACGATGTCAGCATTCCTACAAGGTTTTTATGTAATTGAAGCACAATGACCTCATTCTGCTTTAATTATATTTGAAAAGGGTCTGCAGAGTGCTGAGTGATCTATACGCTCAGGCGATTTTTTCTACGGTGTAATGCGATCACACGAACTGTCAAATCAATAGGTAATTTGACACTTCGGAATCATGACAATACATAGGCCATAATACAGTGGACTGTTACGTAATAGGAGGGCAGAAGCTGCAAAGCTTAGATATCAGTTCGAGATATGATATGAAACTACATTCTATTGTAATTAATATAATCTGTCTAGTAGGGAACTTGCCTCAAAATGTTTTTATACCATGGAAGACATAAAATCTGAAATAAAAAAATAACTATTCAAAAGTGGGAAAAAATAAGGTTTTCTAATAATACAAATCTCATTAGATTTTTTTCAGTGTTCTGTAAATGTTCCCTAAATTTTACTAGACACATTATATGGCGATAACAACAATATGTGACGTCATGGTCAGGCCGACATATAAGGCGCGTTTCTAAGAACACTTTATTGTAAATAAAATAATTAAATTTCTCAGATATATCCTAACTAAGAAGTACAATAAGTATCACTAAAAGTGATTTCTTCTAGACAACCTTTAGATGGACCTAACACCTACATTGGAGCAGGGAGTAGACAGGTTATATTATGAAAAGTATGAGTCGCAGAGCAAAACTTTCCAACAATTTTTTTAACATGGCTTCTCAATTTGTTAGGTTTTTTTTAACATTTTTTGTGCAAGTTCTTTTCTGTTTTTTCTATGTTGTTATCTGTTGGCCTATTGACGCTGTGCTAAGTGAGTGAAACTTGTCGCCTTGATTTTTCCACTAAGGCCATACTCTATCGTCATAGGCAGTAATTAACTAGGTGCTGTGTTGATAGCAACCGATTAAGCCGATATTAATGTCTGACTAACAAAAGGTTTGTACGACTAATGTATGAAGCATTATTTTATAGGTATGTATGTAGAGGAAAATAAAAATTACGTATAAGTACACTCGAGGAAACATAATTGTGGGAAAGAAAAATATGCAAGAAAATGTCTAAGAAGGTAAATATTGATCGATATATCAGAGTTTTAAATCAAATATATTGAATGCTCCTTGTAGGTGGCAGTCGGTAATAACATTATCTAATCGCGAGTAGTTACACATTCTCGCCGCCAGACTTTGTTACAAGTGTTTCGCTGACCACGCCTTATAATTACAATGAAAGACATTACCTATTACACAAAAAGTTACAAACATCATTTATTCAAACATACGAAGACATCATCTCACAAATGATCAGATTTGTCGCCTTGTACCGAAAGAAATACCACTCTGCTGACCCTTGTTGGTCCCGTATTGGAGGGATATGACGTTCTGACCGGCCTTCAATTGTTCTTCGGAGAATTCCCGAACGTTCTTGTCGGCTTCTTTGGGGCCTATCGAGGGCTTGCCGTAGTTTGCAGCCTTCCTCCCTAGGGACTGCAGGCAGATGATCACGGAGTACAGGTTCTGCTTCTCCCACAGATCAATGGTCTGGAAAGTCTCTTGCGGAGGGACGCCCAGCTTCTTTGCAGCTTCGAGGAACGCGTTGATGTTTTCCATGCACTTGAAAGCCATGGTCGACTGGTTGACCTTCTTCACCGAGCCTTCTTGAATCGCGTTGACCAGTTTGCAAAGTAGGGTACCATCCTTAAGGACTTCGTATAGGTTCTCCAAGTCACCTGAGGTGTTGGCCGGCTCGCCAGTCAGGGTCTTGATCCACTCGAGAGTTTCTTTGGCGATATCGTCGTTGTATTTGCTTTGGATCCGGGCCTGGGCCTCGGCGTTTATGCCGGCTTTCGGTGCGCGATACTCCGCCATGCTCCTACTTTCACAGATACTTGGGTACTGAACTTCTCGATACCAATATCTACCAATGATAGCGCTATGTTGATTGATACTATCGCCCCATTATCGCTTGAGTTTTACTGTTATTGCGGACGATATACTCATTTTATCATTTTAATAGGTGCCTGCTTTAAAACAGATTATTTAGGTCTATAGATAACCATGACGTTATTGCTTGCCTAGGTAGGTATACTCCATTAGTCAAGCATTTTTAACCTTAATTATGATTGCTACAGGTTGGAGTTATTTCAAAATAAAGGATTCGCTTAGAATGTTCTGTTTTCGCGTACGTTACTCTATAAACAAATTATGATAAATGGGTTATAAATCTCTATGGTTAAAGAAAAAAGTCACCTACCTCAAATATCACTGACAAGCTCACAGCAGCATGAAACTAAATTCTTGTTCGGCAATTTTATTTCCACTTGAAAAACTGCAACAATGCTGCCAAATATTCCTTTGTCTCGCTTTGCTATTTGCAATATTTATTGTTGTCTGCGAGTAGCACACACAATAGTGGCAAACTGGTAGACCGGGGAGTGTACACAATAGTGTTCTGCATTATCTTTTTTCAGCTGATAACAAGGTAGATGGTATCTTAAAACATTGCTGAATTTGCTTCTATCTAATCATACATAGTTGTGTTCTATGCCGAAAGTGTTGGTAAATCAATAATTTTGTTTAAATATATTGAATTCTGAACTTTGATAAAAGGGTGATTGGCCAACAATATATTTTTTTATTGACCTTTGTTTTCTTGTCGTTTTTAACATCTGGTAACATCTGGCTGTAAGGTACCTACCGAGGTGTATATATAAATTAAGTACTGAAATTATCAGTAGGTACCTACCTTAATTTTAATATAATGTACTCTAGAATGGTAAATGTTTACAGTTTTCATAAATCCGTAGAAAATTCTAAAGCTCAATGAATCAACATCAACATTGTCAATATCAATTGTAATGTTGATGTTGATTCATAAAATTAGATTTCAATGCTTTGTCTGACTGAAGTGTATGTACAGTCTATTTCTTCTTACTTGTCCAATTTAGTAAACAAGATTCTACCCTTAAACTGTAACTTTTTAGTCCAAAACTGCCATATTTCCATAAATTAAGTAACTTGGAACATTCTTTTAGATAACACGCTGCCAATTTTATAAACATAGTTCATGAATTTGCGAGAAAATGTCTAGTTTAGGCATCTTATCTCAATTTTAAGGTTCAATCTTGTTTACTAAATTGGACAAGTAAGAATAAATAGACTGTATACCCACTGGCAGTGCACCAGACTTGCACCTATTTTGTATAGAAACAGAAATTGGAATGAAGGAAATGGTACTTCCACAGCTTGCAAGGAAACTGCAGTACTGTAGTCAGAATTAGCTCCCTTCATGTGATGTCTTTACGTATCACTCTCACAAGAGATGACAAGAGAGTAACAAATGTATTCTATGTAATTAATTTGTAGGTTCCTCAAGAGTTTCGCGAACTGTTACCATGGTTAAGACTTTATTATATTTAAAAAAACCGGACAAGTGTGTGTTGGGCTCGCCCACTGAGGGTTACGAACGAATTTGTATGTACTTACATATTATTAATAGTTCAGTACTCAACTCTCTCAGTTTTGTCAGAGCTATTCCCGAATATCAAACAATTCTTTATGATGATTAAATAACAAATGTATAGTTCAAGTTTTTTATCTGTAATTGTAGTAAAAGGCGATAGGTATGTATCACTTGTCAAATTTTATAGTTCTAGGTCAATATAAAGTACCCTATTTGGATTTCTTAAGTATTGAAATGTAAGTTTTTTAATAATGGCGAAAATGGCCGTAAATATTTTATTTTAAACAGAAGTTTATTTATTTTTAGATATTTTTCGCAGCTTCTAAGAACTTTAGACCTGAGTATATATGGTTTGGTTTTATTTTCAACTCGATACCTCGGCGCGTGTCCAAGATAAAGAGACTTCACAGACGGATGGGCAGACTTAAAAGTGATTTTATAACAGTTCCATACCTACTAAACCACTACTTGTATAACATTACTTAGATTTAAGAATCTTGGTTGTAATATTTTTCTGGTTGTGCAAAAAAGTGTTCTCTATCTATCTATCTAAACCCTAAAAACTCGTCTAATGCGAATTACTCGTGCCTATAGGTAGCTGAGCATGAAAACCTTTGCAGTGGTGTAGTATTTTCACCCAATTGCAAAGTTTGTGATTAAAAAAATTCTACCATGCAAGGAGGATGCAGGTATCCTTAGATTATTAGATGAACAACCTTGCCAACTCAAATCATTCCCAGGCCTCTATCTCCTCATTGGCCTGGATTTTTATAGCCCATGCCAAGAGACAAATGGATTTCTACATTGAATCTTTAAGAATACATATAAAATAAGACAACATATGAAAAAAATTAAAAATACAGAGACTATTCCACTAAACTTTTACTGACCACTATTACTAAAGCCACTAAAGAAAAATAATTTTTGAGTACTAGGTCCCAACCTGTGAGGAAAATTTCAATGATGGGAGAACAGTAATTGCAATATATCTAAACCGACCTACCACATGAGCATGACATGTGTAAAGTTCAGAATATTAGATATTCCTGAAATTAGGTAGTCAAGTGTTTAAAAATGGTCTGAACGAAACCGTAATAAATCATCAATTCATCACACTTCACACTATGATTAATATTATGAAGGCGAAAGCTTGTGAGTGTGTATGTTTGTTACTTCTTCACGTCTAAACGGCTGTAGCGATTTTAATAAAATTCGGTATGCAGTTAGCTGACACCCTGGATTAACACATAGGTTACGTTTTGCTGCGGAAAAATATCTTATTCCCGTGGGAAAATAGATAAACCACGGGTAACACCGCGGGGCACAGCTAGTTTCATCGATACCTTGGCGAAACAAAAAGAAATAGTACTAAATACACGTTTTCTATTCTATTCTAAAAGTTAGTATAGTAAAATAGTATGTGACTGTACATACTCTTTGATTTAATTCATGCTAAAAAATATAATTTGTGCTAATACTAGTAGTCTGGCTAATACAAACTTGTAACTTACCTAAAATATGTGCAATATAAACAAATAAATAGGATTTATCAATTGTCCATTTCTACAGCAATAATTAATTTGTAAGTTTTTTGTAAAACACAAGCCAAACCCAAGTTTTGTTGACAAGACCGAGCCACAGCACAGACTAAAATTAAAATACTAGATAAATAAAGAGACCAGCATTGCCAGCGCTAACGGTCTAAATTACCCACAAACATAACCAAAAATCCCCAAGATGGGGTAAATAATATCGATATTCCCCACAAGTTTTCAGCAGGGAAATAAAGGTACTGGCCATTTAAACCAAATACATTTATTACATAATGCTAGTATTTAATTATTTTAATCAATGTATTGCATGCAACTCTTCATTGTGGCGCCGCGCCAGCATCGCGCCCACGGCTAGGGCCCTCGCCATGCTCAATAAGTTTTTAATCGATATCCAACATGTCGATATTTCTGTTGATTCTATGTCATATATTGTAATTCATTTAAGATTACACACAATTTTTTGTGTAAAATATTTAAGTAACATTATGAGCCAAACCAAAACGGTTTAGATGTAAGTTATTATTGAATATATCAAATAAATTAATAAAAAGAAGTAACTGATAATCAAAGCAAGTAATTTTAAAACGGCTAACATTCAATACTTCGGCCAGATGTCGCTACCTGTACGTAATACAGAGAATAGTGTAAAGAGGTTCGAAATTTCACTGATGCCGGTGAGTCGCCCATTAGCTCAGTTGGAAAGAGCGCTGGCACGGATAGCCAGAGGTCGCGGGTTCGAATCCCGGCATGGGTTAAATCGGTTTATATCTCTAAATAGGTTTTTATAACATTTAAAAGTTTATAATTTACAGTTCGTAATACAATATTTAGGTTCGTAATACAATAACGCCATTTAGGGACTCTTATAGGAAGCGAACATCACAAAACTTCTATTTTAAAGGACATTTAATTATACCTACCTCATTTATTAGACAGTGTCTTCAGAGACAGATCCAGTTGACAAATTGGCCGGCTCCACAGAACAAATCCGCCTCATATTGCAAAAGTCGAACCGGTACCTGTTTTACAGCTTTTAATAAAAAAAATATTTAAAAAAATAAAAGAACCCGACTGCAGTGATAAATCAACTGAAAGGGAAAAAATAAGATAATTTTATTTTCAAATGCTAATGTCGAATCAGAAGAGTTCATGCTGCTTTACTTGAGGGACCAAATAATATAACTTTATAAGCATTATTTGCTCAAACTGTTGCATTTATTATTTTATATAAAATGATGCAGTCGGGACCCATTAGAGGACTTTAAACAAACAGTAATGGGTCAGTAAATGGTGTTAAACTATCTAGAATATTTGCAAAGGAAACGACAGATTTTTTTCTTTATTATCCTTACATAAATTGTCTGTTTTTTATATTTATTTATTTTATTTTATCTTTATTTTAGAAACAAACAGTCATTTAAATGCAATACAAATTATATCTTATGTTAAATACATAGACCTCTAGTTTCTCATAATTTCAAATGCAAACATTTTTAAGGTAAGTTAAACATCGGTCGGAGAAGCGCTCCGAAACATAATCAGAAATTACAACTATAAAAACAAAAATAGGAAAAATAAAAACCAAACATACACAAAAACACTCCACTGAAACGCTCATATCATTCCAATTAACAACATGAATTATTTATTATAACACACAACACCACTGCCCATTTTTTAACAGAAATAATAATGAAGTTGATCCATTAGGTAAAATTCATAATAAGTAGTAGATAGATACCTACTTCATATAAATTAAAATACCCACTTATTAAAACTCATTATAAATCTTAGACTTGACATTTTTCTTAAATTTACTTAAACATGGATTAAATATATCAACATCACTTAGCTTAGAATTATATAAGTCACAGGAACGCCTCAGAAAACTATTCCTTGTGTAACGAGTTCTACATTGAGGGATTGAGAATAAATCTTTTCGGCAACAGCTTCTCTGTTGTTTGCGGGGTACACGAAAATTTATTGCATGAAGTAACGCGGGGGAATCAACGAAGTTGTTTAAAATTTTAAATAGAAAAACAGAATCAATGACATTACGCCGCTGCTCTAAGGGCATGATGTTATATCGTTTTGCTGCCGTATGATAATCCGTAAACATATGACCAGTTCTATAATCTAACGATTTCATAAATTTATTTTGTAATTTCTCTAGCCTGTCAATATGAAACTTAAAGAATGGATTCCAGACAGTACATGCAAACTCAAGCCGACTACGGACATAACTATTGTAAAGCAATTTATACGTAAGTGCATTTCTAAAGGGTTTTCCTACTCTTAGAATAAAGCCTAACTGTTTAAACGATTTACGGAGTATCTTATTAATATGAGGTATAAAGGTGAGCCGAGAATCAAGCGTGACACCTAGATCTCTTATTTCTTGAACTTTTTCTAGGTTCTTATTGCATAGTTGGTAATCAAAGGTTATAGGATTAGCTTTGCGACTAAAAGTTACTACGTAGCATTTATCAGGGTTTAAAAACAAATTATTGTTACCACAGTATCTTTCAAAATTACCAAGATCGTTTTGGAGCAGACAACAGTCTTCGACAGTGCGAACTACTCTAAATATTTTTGCATCATCAGCATACAATAATATGCTCGAACTATCTATAAAATCGGACAATTCGTTTAAATATAGTGTGAATAATAAAGGCCCTAAGTGTGAACCCTGTGGCACACCAGAGGTGACTAATTTGGGCAAAGATTGATAACCCTTAACCACAACTGCTTGGCTTCTATTTTCAATGTAAGATTTTATCCAACGGAACAGATCACCGTGTATACCGAGTTTCCAAAGTTTATTAAGTAGCGTATTATGGCAAATTTTATCAAACGCTTTGGCAAAATCGGTATACACGGCGTCCACTTGGTTTGTATCATCCATAGCGTTTAAAACAGCTTCTGTGAACGTTATCAAGTTACTCTCAACACTACGACCCTTAAGGAAACCATGTTGGTTTGGGGAAATTATACGAAAAACTACCCTAGCCAATTCATCGGAGACGATTTTTTCTAAGACTTTGCCAAAATGGCATAGTTTAGAAATAGGCCGGTATTTTTCTATGTCTTGGCTAGATGGACCACCTTTCGGAATTGGGGTAACCCAGGCCACTTTCCATAATTTCGGAAACTCCCCTTGTACCAGGGATTTACGGAAAATAAATGTAACTGGTTGTGCCAATGCCTTAGAACATCTAGAGATTATAACAGGATGAATCCCATCTGGGCCAGCACCCTTATTAATATTAATTGATTTTAAGTATTTAAAAACCAACTGCTCATTGATATCTATAGAAGATATGTCCAAAACAGCACCAATAGGCGTATCTAAATCCTGAATCTTAACAAATTCTAAAGAGGAGTTTTCAAATACAGAATGAAAATGTTCATTAAATAGGTTGCAAATGTCGTTCCCTTCAGAGGCTGATGATCCTTTATAATGCATAGTTTGTGGAATATCAGTACTTGAGAAAATTGATTTAACGTAGCTCCAAAAGAATTTCGGATTTTCTTTAATTTTTTCCTCTGAAAAGTCAATATATTTCCGATAACACTCCTTTTCGACAATTTTCACTCTCCGCCTAAGAATTGAAAAACTCTCATAGTCCAAAGGGTTATTGTAAGTTTTCCATGCCTTGTGAAATTTATTTTTCTCTTTCAACATTTTAATTAAGAGCTTACTGTACCAAACCGGGTGGGAGCCTGAGTTTTTCACTTCACGACGTGGAACAAACTTTAATATACATTTATTTAAGATAGAATAAAACATGCCGACACATTCTTCTAATGTAAGGTCCATGAAGGTAAAATTCCAGTCCGTATTAAACAGTTCCCGACTGATCTCGTCAAAGTTAGCTGAACGAAAATTGTATATATATTTTGTAGCGGGCTTTAATGGTTTCTGGTAGTCCAAATGCAAGCTTATTTCAAGTGACCCATGGTGTGAGTCCTCGCAAGTAAGTGGATAAGCACTCTGCTTAACTGAGCAACTTTTATTACTGATTATTAGGTCAAGTATGCGATTATTTACATTAGGTATTAGATTAAATTGATGGGAATTAGTTAAAGACAAGAAATCGCTTATTAGCTGTACTTCCAGAGTTCCTTGCTGTAACTCGGACGGAACACCTTGTTTATTAGAGTTGACCCAAATTGCATGAGTAATATTGAAGTCCCCAGTTATCAAAAATATATCTTGTGGGCGATCATTAATTAAATCACTCGCGCAGTCAAAAAACGCATTAAGTCCCTCGCGATGGCCAGTGCCGTGCGGTATATAAATACAGGCGATATTCAAGAAAGGACCATTAGCGTTTCCGTAGGCAGCCATAGGCAAGCTTACCCACACACACTCAGCAAGCGAGCGCGGCGGGCATGGCCAGTCGCGTCTCACAGGTAGGTAATCCTTCAGAACTGCTATAATCACACCGCCTCCGCGCGCCACACCTGTATCGAGATCGGACCTATCGCATCTGTAAACAAAGTATCGACTATCGAAATACTCTCGGTCAAAAAAGTCTTCTGTCAACCAGCTTTCCGTTACACAAATAAAATCATAATTAGATTGGGATACTTGAGAGAGAAAATCGTGTGACTTTGTGCGTAGACCCCGCACGTTTTGATAATAACCTGACAGGGTTTTATGGACCGACATGATAGAAATCTGTGAAAAGTTTAAAATTATATTTACCAACAAGGTGCTCAAGTACATTTATATTTAGTTGATAAGCCACTAAGGCGCTTCTGCAATGACTATTAAAAGTGGTTGTAATATTCAATACATAGGTACTATTTTGTAATAATAAGTACACAATACAGTAATAAGCAATACACCATGGTATCTCCACTGAAAATAGGCATTTTTTATCGGTTTTGCGTGTTTATATAGCCTAAAAACGCTCCACTGCACCTAGTTATTTAATGTTAACGATTGTAGGTGGGGACTGGAATAGTCACGAATTATCTCTTCGACCTGAACGGCGCTCAGCTTTCGACATCTCCAGAGCAGAATTCTTCGTGCTTGCATTGCTGGGCCCAGTCTTCGGTCTCGCTAATTACTGCGAATAAGGACTTTTAAATGGGAACATAAATGGTCTGAGCCGCGGCCTGTACAAAGGCGCGACAGGTTTCCTCCTAACAGCAACTTTAAGTAACTGTCGCGGCCTTCGGCCGCGCTAATAGTCTCTCCATTTGGCATCAGCGTAAATAGAGCTCAGCATTTGGAATCGCCGTGGGAGTATTCCTCTAGCCGCTTCACAGCCTTCGGCCGTGCCGCGACCTGTATTGAGCTCGGCCTTCAACCTCGTCGCGGCAAGTTTCCTCGCACCCGCATGATGGGGCTCGGCCTTCGGCCTGGCGTACTTATTTAGAGTTGTGGCATGGGCGTGGAGACATACAAAATCTTGGTTTTCTGAATGCCAAAATATTACCGGTATTAAAATGAAACTATAACAAATTCATCTTGAGGTGGCCCCCTAAAGCATTGAACATTTTTACTGAATATTTAGGTGTAGATAAGCAATCTTTGGTCTCACAAGTGAACAGGAAACCTAACACAAAATCATAATCTTATTTTCGAAGGAAACGAGATAACATTCGTTAAGATGAATAGAGCTAGAATTTTTTAAAATTTCATGGGTCCTACGATACGAGGTCACGGAGGATCCGTCTTCGGTTACCAGTGAGAGCGTTCAAATATTTTTTATCATTTATTGTTTCTTCTTTGAACCCAGCTTGTCTGACTATGACCGCACAGGGGAAAAGGAGTTACATGCTACACTTTATATATTTTGTTCAGTTACTTTTGGTCTAAGTGTCAGTAGGAAATTAATAACCAGTGTTAAAAAATAATTATTTTTACCCCCTATGAGGTTGATATTTCTTAAATTAATGAGATAAACGAATGGCGTAGAAAGAAATAAACACTTTATAGGCATTATTTCTTTCAGCACATAATACCGTTTCTATAGACGGTTTGTTTACATGGACAGGACAGGACAGGGTTTGAGCAGACAAGAAGAGAAACGTTGTTTTAGCACGACAGCACGTACTTAGGGATCTATTTATTGAAGCAATATGAAACTTACTAAGGATTACGGATTAGTAACTGTACTACTCGCACCACAGCGCAAAGCGAGGTATATTACCTACGTCACTAGTCGTGCCAATTATTAGTGGTCAGTCAGTATTGGTCGAGGTGATTCGCAAACGCTCAAATACTATCCAATTTTGTTTAATATTATGTAGGGCCTTCGGACAAAACCATACCGCAATTTAGAACACAAACAGCGCCATCTGTGGTTGGGTAGAGGAACTAATGCTACAGTACTTAAATTACTTAGAAGTGAATATTATTTGTGTTGCGTTTGTTCTCTATTAATGCTGATTTAATGTAATCAACGACACCCGCAAAATTCTCTTTTAAATACTTTGCACGTGTTAGGCGTAGTTAAACAAAATTATATTTTTTAATTAAATGAATGATCTAGAAGGATCAAACCACTTTATAGGAATTATTTCTTTCCGCTTTTGTACCGATTCTATAAATGGTTTGTTTACATGTAGACCAAAGCCGAAATTATGTATACACATGTATTAGAATAAATAA
Source organism: Yponomeuta sedellus (assembly GCA_934045075.1). NCBI lineage: Eukaryota > Metazoa > Arthropoda > Insecta > Lepidoptera > Yponomeutidae > Yponomeuta > Yponomeuta sedellus. Next base: position 19,269,596 of record OW203727.1, on the reverse strand, counting down.
AATATAGCAGCGCCATCAAGTGGCTAAAAGTGGTACTTTAATTGCTTAGAAGTAAATGTTATTTTATGTTCCGTTGGTTCTCTATTAATGCTGATTTTATTTAACCTACGTCATCCGCAAAATTCTGTTTTAAATATTTCACACCTGTTAGGGGTAGTTCAATAAAATTATTAGTATTCGAATTCAATAAACTAAATATAACAGCGCCATCTAGTGGCTCCTAGCTGTACTTTAACGCAGCTTCTTAACGAATTTTATTTTTCGTCACGGTTCTGATCGCATAATTATGATTTTATATAGCCTATGACACCCGCGCAAGGATGCCGAATCGAATAACACCTTTTTTAACAAAATCTGACTATTGGTTAAGGAGTTATGAGGGAACATAGAATCGGACATACTTACATACATACATACGCAATAAACACATTACCCTCCTTTTGGGCTTCGCTGCAGTCGGATAAAAATACAATTGATCGGTGTTTTCGTGAGCAAAAGTGTCAAGGCGTTTTTATTCGTTCTTTTTGTGGTTTTATCGTGAAAACTAAGTGGAATTCGTGTAATATGGTAAGAAAACCAATATACCAAGTTCTAATAGGTTTATTTGACTATTCCATTTGGATTTTCTTATTAGAAAATCCAATTGGAAAAACTACAAAAAAAGTTTTACCGAAGTGCCCGGTATTTTGTAAACGTCTATTTTTAACTGCTTATTTGTGACTGTTTCGTAGTTTTTTACATATTATGTATGGGGTACTTACATATATTCAAGATGATAAATCTTTTTACAGAACTAAAATCAGACGTAAGTTACAAAAGTTCAATTCAATTTTTGGCGAAATGCCAACCAGCCGTTGTCGACTATTTCTGCCAGAGTCACGTCTTGATATGACATGAACTAAAAAAATATACGCAGATTTATGGCGCATCGAGACAAAATTTTATGGTAAAAGCTCCTTTTTGCGGGCTTATCGTGCAGAGTCGTGCAACAAAAATCATGCAGGCGAATCTCTAAAGACATATGACAAAAAGTTGCTTTTTTTTCTGGCAACTATTTACATATTTACAAAACATGTAACGAGTAACATTTATTGACAGACAAAAGACATCACAATTTAATTTCGTTTTCCCCAATTTTTATAAGTATAATAAATAGATCAATAGAAGACGATAGATATATTAATAAACAACCAAAGTTTATAGGAAGAGGGATATTAATTGAAGGAAGATACATATAAATATTTAAAGAGCGATTATTTCTGTGACAGTTGAAAAAGGATATGTGGTCAAGATCGCCATCCTCAAGCCCGCATTCGCATAACGACGAATCTCGTACTCTGATTTTATTTAAAAAACGGGTGTGCAGCAGTGACCAATACGCAGCCGACAGATTATAAAAAACTACTCTCTTACCTACCTTCCTGAATCTAAAAAACCACGGTTTGGTCTGGATAGACGGTTGGACTGTGTAAAACTTGGAGCCCTTAGTGCGACTACTCTCCTGCCACAAGTTCAGCCAGGATTCAGCAAGTTGGTTTTTTGGTAAGCAGAGTAAATCATAAGCGTGGTGCGTGACGTGTTTTAAATCCACCTCATGTCTACTTGCATGTTTGGCTAGAGAGTCCGCATTTTCATTCCCCACTATACCCGAGTGTTCAGGGATCCACACCAGAGTCACCCCAAGGTTCCTACTATTGCAGTTAAACAAGGTCTTTTTAATGTCTAAGATGATTCTGCTATTGACTTTGCTCTTGAGTTGACTCTGGTCCAGAGCCTGTAGACAGCTAAGTGAGTCCGTGAAAATGACTGTTTTTTTAATATTGTGCGATTCCGGAGATAGTTTAGATGCATCTGTGAAGAACCTTTGGGATTCACTCCAACGGTCCTCTACTATTGAATTAAAAATGGTGTTAGCCGCAGGGTTGTCCTTAAAAATACCAATGTTCATAATTATGTTAGGTTAAATATGTAGGATGTTGAACTTGTATTCGAACTGGGGCATCGTCACCGCCGTTATCAACGACTTCTTAAATAGCTTTAGGCGTCGGAAACTGTGGAGGGTAATTGGGACTTCTCTGTTTTTCCAGAAGGAGCATGTACGGGTCAAAAGATCAAGTTCCTGTAATTTCTGAGGGAGAATGTGTGAAGATCTGGAGAAGGCCCTGACCATGAAGCGGTCCGCTAGGTACTGCCGGCGCAGATGGAGGGGGGGATCAACAGCTTCGACTTAGAGGGCATTAGTAGGAGTTGACCGCATACATCCCAAAATTAGTCGTAGGCACTTATACTGTATCCGATCCAGTTTGACCAAGGAAGTCTTGTTAATCGGTTCCGAGGCAAAACAACCGTAGTTCATAACGCTTCGAATTAGGGCGTTATACACAAGTTTCATACAGTATGGATGAGCTCCCCACCAGACACCAGCAAGAACTCTCAGGATAGAATACACTCGCTTACATTTTTTGTCAGGAGTTCTATGTGGTGGACACCTGATAGTTTAGGATCTAAGTAAACGCCCAAAAATTTTACTTTGTATTTTCTGGGAATTGTATCATTGTCAATTTTGACTTCAATATGGGGAACATTGTTGGGCCTTTTCCTAGTGAATATCATAAGATAACTTTTTTGAGCCGAGAGATAGAGACCATGGCGACTAAGTCATTGGCCAAGCGAGCTGAGGGATAGATTTAAAGATAGTGCTGCATGTTCAATAGAGTTGTCTGAGACATATAGCGCAACATCATCAGCATATTGAAGGATCTGACAATTATGATTGAGGCTAGAGCTGATGTCGTGAGTGTAAATGTTAAAAAGGGCAGGACTCAGTGCCGATTCTTGGGGCAGGCCTTTACTCAATATTCTGCAGTCAGCTTCATAGTCAGGGACCCAGATAGACACGGTTCGTGACATGAGCAGTACGCATATGCAACGGACCAACTTAGCAGGAACCCTCAGATGCAGCAATTTTTGCCTGAGGACCGAAAGTAGGACGTTGTCATAGGCAGAGGAGATATCTAAAAACACTGCTACTGTCGAATCACATTTGCTCAACGCTACTCTGACATCTGTGACCAACACTGACACACTGTCCATCGTGCTCAGATCCTTGCGAAAACCAAATTGCGTTTTTGGTAACAGATTTCTACTCTCTATGAGCCATTCGAGCCGATTCTTCAAAAGATGTTCCAATACTTTAGAAAGAGCTGATGAGAGAGCAATGGGTCTGAAACCGTTAGGGTCGCTAGAGCTTTTACCGGGCTTCAATATAGGCATGATTAACTGCTTCTTCCATGAGTCCGGAACAAAGCCAGCATCGAAGTATTTATTTGCGAAGTTTAAGAAGTAGTTTAGTGTATGGGGACCTGATTTTACTAACAATGAGTATGGTAGCCCATCTTCCCCGGGAGCTGTATCCTTTACCTGAGAAATTACTGTACTCAGTTCCTCTAGAGTGAAAGGACCGTCAAATGGATCCCGAGGCCTAGATATTGCGAGGTCTGGAAACCGCAGTTCATCTTCAGCAGGTACATAAGGGGGTGCTAATTTAGTAATAAAGGCTTCTGCGACTTCTTCGGCAATTGCATTCGATGACTTAGGTGTAAAGCTATTTCTAAATCTATTTATCTGTTTCCAAACTACTGTGGGCGGCGTGGCCGGAGAGAGGGAGGTACAGAAGGAAACCCAGCCTGCTCTCTTTTTCCTACGTAGCGCTCGTTTTGATTTGGCCAGAAGTCTGCGGTACTCGATTAGATTACTAAAAGTGAGCGATTCATTGCATTTTTTTTCGGCCTCTATGCGCTCCTTTATCAATTGGGTGCATTCTTCATCCCACCAGGGAGGGGACGGGATCTTACCAGAGCGGGGTTTTTTGGTCGGAAAAGCCTTTTCTGCAGACCTATTAATAGCGTCTGTAAGAACATTGTAGGAGCAAGCCAGATTATCTTGGCTGGTAACAGCTATATCTTGGACTTCTTTTTCCACAAGTTCAGAATAAGTTTCCCAACCTTTCTTGGTCAGACGATATTTAAGCAAGGGTTTAGCTATGGTCTCTGGGAGGGATTTGTGAGGTAAATTAACCACGATTGGAAAATGATCACTTGCATGAGTAGAATTTAATCGGTCCCAGTTACAGCATGACCCTAGATCTAATGAGCAGATGGTCAGGTCCACACAGCTCTTTCTATCTCCAACTTGGCCTCTGCGTGTAGGTCTTCCGTCATTCAAAACACATAGACCAGCATTGTCAATGACCTCGACCAGTTCCTCCCCAAAAGAGTCACAGTGATCCGAACCCCAACGGTAATGGTGGCCGTTGAAATCACCCATAATGATAGATGGGCCTTGTAACTGAGAGAATAGAGAACTGAGCAAAGGAATTAAAGCAATTTCGGGGTCTGAAATATTAATAGAAATAATAGTAATGCCTAAGGCTTTGATAGCAATTATGTTAATGTTATCCTCATGCATATCATTTATAAAGGGAAAATTTACAAGGGAAAAGGGAATTCTGTTATTGACAAGAATGGCGCAAGCGCCATAATTGTAAAATCTATCACTACGAACACAACTGAAATTATTTACACTAAAATTGAATCCTGGCCTAAGCCAGGTCTCACTGAGGCAGCAAACAGCTGCATTGTAATTGTTCAGGAGGTAAACTAGCTCATGTTTTTTGTTATTTATGCTCCGCGCGTTCCACTGAAGCAGTGAAAGGGGAGTATCCATCTTGAAGGATGTTGAAAATCAAATTAAGTTTATTGGCAACGTGGTCCGGTAAAGAATTTGAACAAAAAGAGAAGAGAGAAGGGAAATCAATGTTTCCATTGGGTTATTATTGACCGGTGTCGGATGTTGGGCCTGGCTGAGAGCACACCCATTCTGGGATGGAGAGAAGGAATAATCCTGAATTACGGCTTGGTGGGCATGTCTGTCATAGCCAGGGGAAGGAGGGGAGTGGGGCCTAGGCTTTAGGAGGACAGTTTTTCTGTAAGAATGCTGGGGTGAGTGTTGATATGTTCTTTTGGAGGGGCCAGGCTGAGAGTCTGAGACTGAGGGCTGTTGTAATGGCGCGGAGGAGTTGATTACTTACTGCCTTGGCATATTTACGGGAGATAGGAGGAATCTTTTTGTTGGCCTCAAAATAAGACATACAGTATTCAGCCATCATACTTTTGATGGCTGTTTGTCTTCCATACTCTGGGCAGTCCTTACTGGTAGCTGAATGGTTGCCATCACAGTTGGTGCAAGTGAAGTCACTGTTATTAATTGTACAAACATCACCAGGGTGGTCAAGACTGCATTTGCAGCATCGAGGTTTGGACCGGCATGCAACCCTAGTATATCCAAATCGGCAGCAGTTAAAGCATTGTACTGTAGGGTATGTGTACAACTCAACCTCTAGCGCTGAGTAACGGCAGTATACTCTCTTTGGTAGTACTTGCCCATCAAAAGTTAGGACTACTCTCTGACTCAGCTTCCAAACTATTTGCCCCTCCTCGCTATTTGTTTTCCGATTCATACGTCTTACTTTTAAAATATTGCCGCATCCAGATGGTACCTTGACCAGGTCCATCATCTCCTCGTCAGTGAAGTCAGTGGGAACACCCCTTACCAAGCCCATGCGCGTTATATTAAATTGAGGAATGACTGCTTGATATTTATTATAGCTCAATATAGGGTTTGATAAGAAGGCATTCGCATCTTCTGGCGACTTGAACTCAACAGATACTCTGTTGCGTCCAATTCGCTTGATGCCATCAGTGAGAACGTTAGAGATGTTGTGTTTGATCAAGAATAAGCCGAACTTGACATGGTGTAGTGGTTCCTGATTTTTCATCGGTCTCTGGGCGGGAAACGTGGACAATAAAGGGCGCTTTGTCCAAAACAGAGTACTTTTTTCTAACGTCCAGAGTTCTTGTGGTTTTAGAGACTTTGACTGGCATTTAAGTGGGAGAGTCGGTCACTGCTGGGCGTTTCCTATTTGAGATGTCTGCGGTATCCATCGGCTGGGACGGAGAGGCATCTTGAGGAAGGGAAATTGTGCACACTGGTTTGGTTCTATATCGGGAGGTTTAGGGGGGATCCTATTGTCATCCATATTCGATGAAATAAATGTTAATACTCACCAAATGACTGCCTTGTTTACTTATATAATAGATAGGCAAAACAACACAGGACAAGGACAACAAGTAAAGCAAACAAAAGGAACAAAAAATAGCTAAAACAGTAAGAATTCCGAAAGCGCATGTGCTAACCAAAGACAGCGACGACAGAATCCTCGTTACAAAAGTTCTAGCAATGATAAGAAGTTGGGGTAGGAGCGCGACTAAACCGGTTTTGGTCACGGAGATTCTGCCGTGTGAGCTAATACGAATCTAATTGAGAATTTACAGGTTAATTACGAACAATAACACATCATCGGTATCGATACATCGTACCAGAGTCGAAATTTTCGTAATACGTCTGGCAACACTGGACACTGTCCATTCCACAGAACAATATTTTTTAATTCACACAAAAATCAAAGTTTTCCCGCTCTTAAATACGTCACCCTAATTTTCATTTCGTGTGATAATGTTTTTTTTTATACGTAGGTTGACCTCATTGAACTGAACCAAAATATTACCTACTCGGAGTCGGTAGAAAAGAAACAATAAGGAGTTAGGAGAGTGTTTCGCTTGTGATTCTAATTACATACATGTTGCTCCCACAGGTTAGTCCCGAGGTCGACACTACATTATTCACCCTTTATGTAGATACCTATATGAAAATCTAAGTAGGTACTTATATAAAATGTGAAACTTATGAATAATTTATTGGTACATATAGGTACCGCTACCGCTAGTGGCATTTTTCCGAGCGCTTCCGTGCTTCGCAAGGCACGTTAAGCCGTTGGTGCCGGCTGTCATATAATGGCAGTCGTTAAGCCATGTCAGAGGCCTTATGGGCGGCTTGATAACTTCTGACAGTAAGGCCCGCCACTGTCTTACAACAATCTTCCACCAACCCGGACTTGGCCCACGTGGTGGAGTATGGCCTAACCTTCCTGCGATGCAGGAAGAGACCCGTGCCCCAACAGTGGGGACATACAAGGGTTGATAACGAACATATAGGTACCTACTACAGGGACTTCGTATTTGGTATCAACCAATTAGAATACAGATATATTAAAATCCATCTATCAGAAACTTGAGAGTATATACTCTAAGATCAGAATACGCACGGATGTAAATTTACATCCGTGAGAAAACGTAATTCGTTTCTGAAGACATAAGGTGTTTTATAGTTCCCACTTTACAATCATGTTTTTTTACTCAAAGTGAAAAGTAGTGTAGGTATGGCTCGGTAATAAAACCGGATCGGGTATCAGCTATATGCACGTCTTGCCTAAAATAGATCGTATTATTCCCTAGTCATACAATCTACTATTATTTATCTGTACCACATTTTTGGCGACCATTGATCCCTGTAACTTGGAGGCGCACTAATTTGGGTTCTTCCACGTAGTCAAACTATTTTGTCAAACTGATTTGACCACTTGGAAAATTCGTTCCTCGTGGTCAAATTAAAGTAATGATCCTTCCTGTATAAGATTCTACATGCGGAAAAGTACAGTCAAACCATAGTGAAACTATTTTGTCGACCTGATTTGACCACGTGGAATTATGTTTCCACATAGTTAAACAAGTAAAATGCTCTTATCCGTGCCGACCAACTAAACTGATCAACTAGTTGTTCCGATCGGAGCTCAGTACGTGGTTTTATTCCTGTCGGACAAACTACTCAAATCAACCCTACTAAGCTTATAAATATAAGAGTTCCCAACGGAACAACTATAAAGTCTTATTATTTATATGGGGTAATGCCCATAATCCCCACGCTGGGCATGCGTGAGTATAACTGAGATCGCGAATCATTAAAAAAAATACTTTTAAATTCGAGGATAGATTAACTATTTATAAAAATTAACTCCTACATTTCCGTGAGTGCCTAGTACCTAAGTACTTTTTCCAACATCGAAACTCGACTCGGACTAATCAAATATACAATATCTACCCATGACTTCATGCAATCCCAGTACTTTATTTCTATAATGAAACGGTAACAATTAATATGGTTGATTTGAGAAGTCCGACAGGAATAAAACCACCTATTGAGTTCCGATCGGAACAACTAGTTGATTCGTTCAGTTGGTCGGTACGGAATAAGGGCATTTTACTAATTTGACTATGCGGAAAGATAATTCCACGTGGTGAAATCAGTTTGACAAAATAGTTTGACTATGGTTTGACTGTACTTTTTGGCATTTAGAATCTCATACAGGAAAAATCATTACTTTAATTTGACCACGAGGAACGAATTTTCCACGTGGTCAAATCAGTTTGACAAAATAGTTTGACTAATTATGTGGAAGAACCCACTAATTTAGGTATTACGAACACGGGAGGGAAAGAATTAATTTCTGTCCAGTTAGTTGTTCAAACAATGTTCGTGACCCATTACCTACTATTACTTTGTGGTCCCCTAAATAGATCCAGACTGACAGTCTGAGCTCCCAATAGCAAAGGCGAAGTATTGCTATTAGTAAAGTGCCAGGAGTATTGAGATGGGCGGTATACGGTTTTAAGTACACACACAGTCAACAGCACATTATAAAATAGTCAGTTACATTACACTTGCCACTAAATGGTAAAGGTTGATGAGCTGGCGACTGTCCAGATATAACATTGTAAATTATTATTAATTTCAAATTTAAATAATGAAAAAAATTTATTAATTTCAACACAGGTTTAATGTAGACAGGTATTTTTGGTTGTCTATTACAAATGCTCGCGTTGATTGTTCGTACGTCACTTAAGCAGGTTCTGGCAGAATACCAGCGTCACGAGTTGTCCACTGACAGCCCGGGACATACGCTGAGTCTAGAACCTTTTCTGGTACCACGACACACAGCGCCTACACCAGCTAAGCTCACTTTGCCACCACGGCTGTATGAATTTAACTATTATTTTAGTTATTGATACTTCTTACCTTAAGTGTGTTCTTTATCTGGCCATGTTATTATTTTTAAGATTTTATCTGTGTTGTGGTATTTGAATAAATGTTTTTCTATTCTATTCTCTTCTAAATTAAAGAAAGGGACTGGACTACTTTTTACTTTTTTTAAGCTACTCCGGCTGTCAAATGCATTAATTTTTTGACACTTAGGAGTCGTCTAAATGCTTCACTCGATAGAGTGGAGTGCTACGTAATAGGAGGGCTGGACTTGGCCCCCGTGGTGGAGTATGGCCTAACCTTCCTGCGATGCAGGAAGAGGCCCGTGCCCCCGTGCCGTGTTATCAACCCTTGTATGTCCCCACTGCTGGGGCACGGGTCTCTTCCTGCATCGCAGGAAGGTTAGGCCATACTCCACCACGGGGGCCAAGTCCGGGTTGGTGGAGGATTGTAAGACAGTGGCGGGCCTTACTGTCAGAAGTTATCAAGCCGCCCATAAGGCCTCTGACATGGCTTAACGACTGCCATTATATGACAGCCGGCACCAACGGCTTAACGTGCCTTGCGAAGCACGGAAGCGCTCGGAAAAATGCCACTAGCGGTAGTCACGGGATGCTCACCCATCCCGTACCTGACCGCGCTGTTGTTGCTTAACCAAGTGATTGATTCCAATCACTCGGTTCGCCTAGGCCACGAGCGCATCTTACAATATTGCCGTTTAAATTGTATACAATAATGTAATACTTCACCTAATAAATAAGCGTATGCGTATGACAGTTTGGAGTAGGCTAAATTAGACAGCTCCATACAGATGAGACTTAAGTGGTCGCACCCCTGTTCGGTTTAGGTAGACCTTTTTGTTGCACGTAACGTAATTGCGCAGAGTGCGTGCATTTAATATGAAGGTTAATTTTGTAACGATAATTCTGAATGATTAGAATAGAATAGAAATCGTTACAAAAGATTATCATTACAAAACACTTTTCCATATTAGATATACCTCTAAGAAGTCATGTGGGCCTGGGGTCTGTTTCATAGAACCACAATGCATGTAGATTGCAACGTCAATTATCTCAGATTAACAGACTCTGCTACGCATGTGCCCTGAATTATCATAACTACGAATTGTAGTTTTATGAGGTACCTACCTACTGTCTCAATAAAACTGAATCTCTCTATATTAAGTGGAAATAGTTCTATCTACACGTTGATCCGAGGAACTAATTCGAGGTGTTTTTAGTTTCAGACTATTCCCAGTGTTTTGTAGGCAATTCTAAAATATCTGCCGTTACTAGAATAGGACGTTTAAGAAATTAAATGAAAAGGTTTTATTCAAAGTAGCACAGAAACTGCGGCTTAATGAACGTAACAATTCAAACTAGGTGTCAATTTCAAAATCTAGATCATTTAGGAGAAAAAATGGACATAAAAACTCCAAACTTAGTCTTTTCAAAAGTCCTTAATTAACATAGTTTACAAAATTATTATAAAACATAGAACTCATACATTGTACTGGCTTTAATTCCAGACCTCATTGTCATCTAAATAATCCTATAAGTTATAGTACCCCTTTTGGCACAAAGTGTGCTTAACATAATTTTTGAACCGCGATTCAGGCAAGCTTAATATATCTTCAGGGATTTTATTATAGAAGCGTATACAATGCCCCATGAAGGATGTATTAAACTTTGCCAGCCTAAATAGTGGGAACAAAAGTTTATGTTTATTTCTAGTATTTACATTGTGTTGGCTACCTAAAGTTTTAAAGTTACTGATATTTTTCCTAAAGTAGGTACATAATGTTTTCATATAAACTGACTGGCAACTGTCAGGATGTTAGTTTCTTTTAAGAAATCTCTTAACGAATCTCTACTAACCAGCCTATAAATGAATCTGATCGCTCTCTTCTGCAAGACGAAGATGGTCTCAATGTCTGCTGCCCGTCCCCACAGTAGTATGCCATAGGATATAAGACTATGGAAGTAACTAAAATAAACAAGCCTAGCAGTTGCGACGTCAGTTAGTTCCCTAATTCTTTTGACTGCATATGCTGCTGAACTAAGCCTATTTGCTAATTTTTCTATATGAGGACCCCATTGAAGCTTTGCATTTAATTGTGATACCTAGAAATACAGTTTCATTCACAAGGTCTAATTTGTCATTCCCCAATAAAACATTGCTGTCTACCGTTTTGACATTTGGAAGAGTGAACTTTATACATTTCGTCTTTTTTTAATTTAAGAATAAGTTATTAGAATTAAACCAATTTAGTACCCGAGAGAGAGCATTATTTGAATTGTCAAGGTCATTTTCTTGTCTCTTAATTTTAAAAATAACTGACGTGTCATCTGCAAATAATACTATCTCTGACATATTTTGAACCATGAACGGCAAAACATCAGTTTTTTTAAGCTTTAGCTTTTTAAACGATTTAATCACGGTATGGGCTTCAATATAGTCGAACGAAAAATCATGATGGCATGGGGGGACATTGTCTTTCAAAATACTTTCAGCAAGAGCTGGAGAAGAGTCTAAAGCAGCTGTCGTTACAATTGGAACATTTGTAAAGAATTGTTCAAAAACCGTAGCAATGTCTTTATTTGAGGTTATTAATTTATCATCTATTTTAAGTGAAAGTTCGCGATCTCCTGATTTGGATTTACCGGTTTCCTTATTTATAATAGCCCAAATTGTTCTGGATTTATTAGACGATTGAAGGATTTTTGATTTTATATGCTCACATTTTGCTTTGTGGCAGACGGCCTTAAATAATTTTGAATATAGTTTAACATACTGTATAGAACTGGGGTCATATGTGTCTGTTTTTTTCTCATATAGCGCATATAGTGTGTCCCTGCTTTTTCGGATGCCGGCAGTAGCCCATTCACTAAATGCTACTTTATTTCTTTTTGATGATAACTTTTTCAATTTAAAAACTTTTTCAAAACTATCTAAAACAACTTTGAAGAAATCTCCATAATGAGCATTTGCATTAAGGGTCTTATTATTTTGTGTAGGTAAGCTACTCTGTAAGTCATTTCTAAATAATTCCATCTTTTTTGCTGTCATGGGCCGATAAATTATATCTTGGTCGTTTTTTTTTAAATCTGCTTCAAAGTGGACAATTTGACCATTGTGGTCTGACTTTAAGCAAGTTACTGTAGAACAATGCGAAAATTCACACTCGCAGAATACATTGTCAAGACAGGTGTTTTCGGTAATCCTAGAAGGCTCTAAGAAAATATTAACTAAATTAAAAGACTTGAAAATAAGTTTTAATTTGTTATTTAAAACGGAGTCTACAAGCAAGTCAATATTAAAATCTCCACAGACTATAACTTTCTTGCTACTACTTGAAGCTACTTTTAAAACATCCTCTAGTACGGATTCAAATAAACTGTAGTCACCACTGGCGGGGGGGCCTGAGGGCTTAGTGCGAGTTTTTTAACTACTCGATCGCGTTAACGTAAACTCATATTTCTATGGCATCGAGGAAGCGCCGCCTAGCGACAAGTATGGAAATTAAAATTGCTGAGTGCGAGTTGTAATGGTTTACGTTGAGAAGTGAACACGTTTACCAGCCAAAACACGAATAAACGCGAGTGCGAGTTGTACTGTGACAGCGTTTTGCTAGTTCGAACGGTTAACTTACTCATACTCACTACTCAATGCTCGATTAACGCGGTAGTAAAGTTATTCGATTGGATCTGTCAAACTCGCACTAAGCACTCAGTATACGCTTACTACAATATGCTTAGCCAGTTCAACACATGATAGTTCTACAACTTTTTCAACAGAAAGTCTGCTAATATCTTTTCGTTCTTTATACTTCAAACTACTATTTACTATTATTAAAGATCCACCATGCAATGCAGACTTTCTATTAAAGCAACTGGCTATTTCATAATTATTTACAGAAAAATTCATTTGGGACTCTAGTAGCCAATGCTCAGTGACACAGAGTACATCTACTCTATGTTGTTCTAAAAATAACTCTAATTCTAGTAATTTACCAGAAAAACCACCCTGTAAATTTTGATTAGCTAAGATAAGTTTTTTTAAGGGGGGCTTTTCTGTTGCCTGCGCTGATAGTTTAAATCAGCAGTCAAGCTTAACCTACTTACTTATACTAGGTTTTTTAAAGCCTCAGAGGTTTAAGTGTAGAACTTCTACAGTTAGCAACTTTAGTTGGTCCCTGTTTTATTGTCTTAACAATAATGGGGTCATAAATGTTGAATGCCAATAATTTGGCAATCTGTCGTTTCGAAGAAAGAGGCACATGCATTGTGTCCCTAGTCAATATAAAGTTTCGAATAAAATTATTCGTATCAAAATATAATACTTTGTCTCGATGGCCAAAGGTCATATTAAACAATAGCCGATTTAACTTATCTAACCGGGTATTTTGTGTCTCTGACAGAGTTTTTGAATAAGGGAAAGCGCAAATTACAATTATTTCTTGCTTGAAGAGCAACTATAGAATCATAATAATTTGTCAAATCTTGTTGCTGTATTCCTGTGCTGTCCCCTATTAATAACACAACAGTAGTATTATTATCATACTCCTTACTAAGCATGCAGTTAACTATTTGCATGTAAGATGCATAGGGCATACATATATTTTCAACATGTTATTTTAAGAAATTTGCCATTGAGGTAAAAGGGTGTTTCCTTAATAGAATTTTTGCGACCCTCAGGACTTTTTTCAATTACAGTGAATGGAACCAGGCGAAACACGTCCTACTACTAGTTAGTACAATTACGGTGTTTTTTAGAAACACTCCGTACACGCAGCATAATAATTGTGGTAAACTCTCTCCTTTGTCTCTACCACCACTGACACTGCGTTTAGTGTTTTTGTAAATAATATCTATAGTTTTTTTAGTAAGCCGTATTTGTGTCCCACTGCTGGGCAAAGGCCTCCCCGTGAGCTTCCACTTCTTCCTGTCTTGTGCAGTTATCTCTCATCCGGGAAAGAAGGTTGAGAGATCATCCCGCCCCATCACCGCTATGACCGACCGCGTCAGCGAAACCTATCCGTCGCGCGTGTATTCAGTGGCAATTTTCGCCCATCTGTCTGAACCCACATTAATGAAATGGCCTGCCCAGTTCCGTAACAATACCATTAATTAAAACTGTTTTTATACGGATTTATGCTCGTTTATTACATTTTTACAATTTTCCAACGTTTCGGCACTTTTTCAGGTGCCGTGGTCCCGGATGACTGAGGTGACAGGTGTCTTTTAGAAATCATTAACGGTTAGTTTACTACCCTCGGCAAAAATTACAAAGTTAATTATGAAGTTACGTTCCAAAATAGACAAACCAATTATTTTTTATATAAAGTCAACAATATTGATTATTAGTAATTGAAGTTAAAATTAAATTTATAAACTAATTACTTTATATGAACTTAAAGATACCGATTATTAATTGAAATTAAATTGATTTTTTATATTATTTATTCTACAGTCACACTTCTAGCAAGGGGGTCTCATGCACTTAAGCACTGGTTCCCATGCTACCGGTATGTTCCAACCACGATCTCTATTAAAATTTGGATGCCGGCGGATCTCTATTGCCTCACACCGCATCATCACATTGCCTCCGCCGGCATCCAAATTTTAATAGAGATCGTGGTTGGAACATACCGGTAGCATGGGAACCAGTGCTTAAGTGCATGAGACCCCCTTGCTAGAAGTGTGACTGTAGAATAAATAATATAAAAAATCAATTTAATTTCAATTAATAATCGGTATCTTTAAGTTCATATAAAGTAATTAGTTTATAAATTTAATTTTAACTTCAATTACTAATAATCAATATTGTTGACTTTATATAAAAAATAATTGGTTTGTCTATTTTGGAACGTAACTTCATAATTAACTTTGTAATTTTTGCCGAGGGTAGTAAACTAACCGTTAATGATTTCTAAAAGACACCTGTCACCTCAGTCATCCGGGACCACGGCACCTGAAAAAGTGCCGAAACGTTGGAAAATTGTAAAAATGTAATAAACGAGCATAAATCCGTATAAAAACAGTTTTAATTATGTCTACAGCTCGTGTTAACCTTAGAAAATACAATACCATTAATCTTTAATTAATGGTATTGGTAATGGTAATGGTACTGGATAATCATGTAAAAACCAAAAACAATCAAGTGCAGTGATAAGACATACACGTATCAGCTCTAAGCTGCTAGTGTATCAAATAATAATAATAATTATTATTAAATTTGATGGTTATAATCGTCTATGACAACTAGGAACTGTAGTTCTGTTAAAAAGGGTCTCGGCCCAGTGGGTCGAAACACAGAACGAAAGCGTGGTTAGGAAATATTGGATGAGAATAAGACTAGCATAGCATCACTCTTCGCTGATGATAGCACTATAACTATTTCTTGTAAAAACCCAATGTCATATGAAAGAGATGTTAATGAAGCAGTTTATGATGTTATAACGTGGTTAGGAAATAATAACCTAATGATTAATATTGAAAAAACCAAAATAACCCATTTTTCTCACCGAACAGTAAACAACAGAATAAACGCAAAGTATAAAAACAGAGCTTTGACGAATGTAACTGAAAATAAATATTTAGGACTGATCATTGACAGTAAACTTAATTGGAAAATTCATACGCAAGAACTATGTAAAAAACTAAATACATCTGCATATGCTTTGCATAACCTGGGTTCAGTAGTTCACACCGAATCTCTTGTCATGGCTTATCATGGGCTTGTAGCGTCCCACCTGCGATATGGTATTATATTCTGGGGAAACGCTACGCAAAAAGACATTGTATTTCGAGCACAAAAAAAATGCTTACGGCAAATGTTCCGAATAGCACCAGACGTTAGCTGCAAACCGTATTTTAAGAAGTATACATTATTGACATTACCGTCGATTTATATTTTAGAATTAGCAAAATTTGTAAAAGGTAACCCAGAGTTATACGAAAGATCGGACAGACAAAACAGACGGGACTTAGATAAAGTTAAAGTACCCAAAGCCAATACAGCTATGATGTACAAAGGCATTTTGTGTATGGCACCATTGATTTACAATAAAGTCCCAAAATATATTAGAAATTTAAATTATAACTTATTTAAAAGGAAATTAACCGAATACTTATTACAGAAATGTATTTACAAAATAAGCGAATTTTTGACTGCCAGGTAATCTCGATGTCGATAAAATTGTTAACCTATTGTGATGTGTGACATAATGCTATATTCTGTAATTAATTTCAATTTAATTTTAATTATAATTTGTATAAACTAATTATTGACCAATTACAAAGTGACATCAAACTAATAATTTATTTGACATTGTACATAATTTTGTTTTTTTATATTTGTACGCCGCAAGGTAAAATATGGAGCACCTGAAAGTTTTTTTTTACCTACAACTGTACGCATTACGATGTTTGTACCAACCCATATTTCACAAATAAAGTATTTGTATAAGGTCTTGGTACCACCACCACCTTTGATTTGTAACGAATGGTATGCATTACTTTTACCAGCATGACACATTTGGGCTTGAGTTGATATACCTAGTATGACCTAAGCAGGTAATGTTGTGGCAAGCTTGGGTATTTACATTGCACCGACCTTTTGAGTAATCAAATCACTGTGCAAAATACTTACTCCATCAAATTAACATCGGTTAATCTTATGGTTATGGTTTAAGACGTTTATTCTCATAAGAACAATACATATGTTCACTTAAAATGAGAATTATTAATTAATTAATTTAGTCAACATGCATGAGCTTATAAAATAGCAACAGTTTATATTATTATTTAAGTAGACAATAGTTCCATATGTGGGTAGCTGTCTTTCCAGCTTATGGCTTACCTCTTCTTTGAAATAATGGAGTTCCCTAAGTGTGCGCTGCCGTCCGATAGAGATCAGAGGTTCTATTATGTAAGTATCCACTGGGTTGAGTGATATTGATTTTTACTTTTTTTAAGCTACTTCAGCTGTCAAATGTATAAATTTTAACACTTTAATTCGTTTAAATGCTTAACACGATAGAGTGGAATGTTACGTAATAGAAGGGCAGGGCTGCGTTTCATTGAACTACCAATTCATAGTTTATTGTGACATTTCGATGTACATTCCGTAGCAGTCTTCCTACTTGTTAATCTACGGGTTACATCGAATTGTCAGAGTAGGTAAACCACGAATTTTAATTCTATGAAATAGGGCCCAGATAGAGCGTCGATGCGCTCCTGTTTTCTCTTCTTCGAACACTGAACTTACTAATTATCTTCTTTTTATCTGTGGTTAGCACATCCACAGAAATAAAAGGAAGGTAAAAACAGTTGAAAAATTGTACATTGCCTAACGAGGATAGGCCGTATCGTGTATTGTCACAGTGTGGTCACAGTACAAGTGTGCCGGCTGTCCGATTATGGGCCTTACCGGTGGAGGTGCGGAAAGCCAAATCTCTTCGCATTTTTAAGGCTATGGTAAAGGAGTTCTATCACGCTAGTACACTGTAGTAATCCGTAATATTGATCTGTTGTTGTTTGTGTTTTTTTTTGTTCTTTCAATATGTATATTTTGTTACGTGTTTATGTATTTATATAATAATATATATTTTTTATTAAGTAGGTGTATTTATGTAAATTATTTGTATTTATCTGTTGATAACTAAGTATACGTACACTGTTGTTTAGGCATGTATTCATTTATACCTTTGTATAATCTTGTTTTTTTGTACATCTACTTCCTTTTCCAATATATCAGTCCAGTCCATCCAATGTTTGTCTGGAAGAGATCACTTTTAGTGATAAGGCCGCCGTCTGTACTCTTAGGTTAAGAAATATCTGTGTAATTTCCATTTTGATGTACAATAAAGTGTTCTCTATCTATCTATCTATCTATCTACAAGTATCGTTGTACATTTTTTCGAAACTGCCGACGCCACACATTATGAATACGCCGACCAAATAATGCATAACGGGGTTACCTATATAGAAAAAACAGCGAAGTGCGAGTTGGATTCAGCGAGGAAGGGCGTTTGGCATAATTTGAAAGCGTTCATAGCGCTATTTAAGTAAAACATGCACGGGAAGTATGCCGGGATTAGCTTCGCCATACCAAAGACCGACACGACTTGGCCGTCTTTCCACCAGTACATTTTTCTTCAACTACATTTCGTTAAGGCGCTTTGGAGTGCTAATTAGCGCCACCAATGGATTAAAACTCATAACTTGTTTTATAATACATTGTTAATCCTAGGTTCTAAAAACAGTTGTCATAGTGATTAATATTTATGATTTACTTTAAAAAAAACGTAATCTAAAACAAGCTATAATTTTTGTTAGCGTTCTGTCGTTCCAGCAGCACCACAAAACGTGGGACTCGCATCGTCATGCTACCTATACTGGACTTAGTTACTTACAAAATTCGTTATTGTCAAAATTAATAAAAACACGATTCCTGTGAAACACGCCTCAGAAACAGATAGAATAATCTGTCTTTACGTTTTTCCCTTTACCACAGACTATAAAATACATTAGGAGTGTTTAAGGGATTGTGTTTTTATAAATAAGACCTTTCTCTCTTAGATCCTAAACCGCTAATGCACTTCGACCGACATATCATCGGTCCTGAGGCGAGTTGATAGGCGTCAAACGCCCGCTGTGCTTGTTGCCGAGCGCATATTATTAAAAGATGTAAACAAATGTTAGTATGCAAACCCCGCCAAGGCTGTACCGCAAGCACAACAACGAGGAGAATTAATTTTATGTCACCCAGTGAAACGCACTAGAGTAGAAGTTCAGCTGAAGCCAATGTCAGCGGCGGGGCGGGGGCGGGCGCATGCGCAGGACGGCGCGCGGCGGGGCGGGCGGCGCAAGCGGTGGGCGGGCGGCGGCGCGCGCGCGGCAGTAGCGCGCGTGCCCTCGCGATGGCTCGGACGCTGGTGGCCCTGGCGGCCCTCCTGCTGCTAGCAGCCGCCGGCGCGGACGCGCGCAAAACCGCCGGCGCGCGCAACGTCGAGCCCCAAATCGAGGAGGTCACCGCCAAACAGTTGGACCGGTTGTTGGAAGACAAGGACTTCGTCGCGGTGTTCTGGTGTAAGTGACGAGCCAGCGGCATTCGCCCGCCGCCCGCGGACCGGACCGCGTCTCCACTCGTGTTAATTTTACATGAAACTTTCAAAACTCGGATCGGCTGGCCGGCGGCCAGGCGGGGGCGAGCGTCACCGTGTCGAAACGTCTGCGACGGCGCCCGTCCAAATGGGTTATCGCCGAGTTAATGATCTTCGATCGAGCCACCCTTTGGAAGACCGATCGGCTCCGGCGGGCGGCTGCGCCTGCGCTGTGCCGCGCCACACTCATGCATGATATTTTCGAGTTAATGCGGTCGGTCGTGAAGCGCCTGCGCCCGTGGCCACGCGTCTCGGGCTCGACATTTTGCAGTTATGCAATAGCAAGCTGCGGAGACAATAAAATGTAACCCAGCCGCCAACCGCTACCGCAGCCGGCGCGGCCTAAAATGGCAGCGAGTCTCATTTTCCACTGTTTCCCCGATGTTGCTCTACCAAGGTTGCAAGGCGCCTACGCTTTCAGCCCAGCTAAAACGAGTATCCTAACATATGTGCTGCCGAAATAGACTGTAAAGCCTGTGAAACTATTTGACCAGAATTTAAAGCTCCCAATAGTATTTGACATAGCTAACTAGCTCCGTTATCAGGAGTATTAGCTGACCTTTCTGTTGGCATGTTGTGAGTGCAATGTTTTTTGTATGCGTAACAGCAAAGAAATTTAAGTCGTCTGCTAAACACTCAAATGACCCATCAGTTAGCTGCACATGTTATCTCTAGTATAGAAATAGATACATCTCGCACTCATTTGAATGATGCAGTGTCTGTCTCTAGCTAGACACAATAGGTTCAATAAATCACTGTCGAAGCTCGGCACTGTAAGGTTTGTGCTTGGCTTTAGCAGCGAAAAGTTCGGGCTGCGTTACTTGCCAAGGAGATGCTACCAAATTAACAGTTGGAAATTTTATTGATGCCTCCAGATGTATTTCGTTAGCTGGAATTTAATCATTCCAATCTCTATAGATTTAAATAACAAATTGAAATGAAAAGAGCCTTCAGGCAGTCCATGAAGCAGTTTCTAGACCTCAGCCTATTCCAAACAAAATAGTAATGTAGGAATAATACTAAAAATAAAACATCCTTCATCAGTTGTCTAGAGGAATTGAGAAAAGATAAGATTAAAAAAAATAAGCCAAGTAGTTACAACTGTTCTTTTTGGAAATGATCCAATAGAGCGTATCTTATCAATTTAGCTACCTACTAGTTGATTAACGAAATGCCCGCTTTTTTCGTAACAACCGATTAAATTTACGCAATTGTATAAAAACTGTGTTAAGAGGTAGGTATTGTTAACCATTTTGTGGAGGAAGAAAATAACAGGTCCAGAATCAGCTTTGCATTAAGTGTCTGATATATTCTGGGAGTGCTATCTCCTCGGAGCCTTTGACCTTCAAAATACGATTTTTCTTTTAAAGAAAAGAACTAATTTTCTCGGCCACCGCACGACACTGCTCAAAGCAATAGAGCGAATGTCATGCCCATAACATTAACTCTTCCATTATGGAGCTCATGAGCTGTGAAATCATAATATTTGCCAAGTGCAAAGCAAGGAACGGTCATTTCTTTTGTTTGAATTGGCTATATTTTTCCAAGTGCTTGCTTGGAGACATTAGTACATCAGGGTATCCTAGTTCTAGATTGGATTAATAGATGGAGATGAACTAAATTTCTAAAGACTAATCCTTGTCCGGATTCATGCAATGTTACGTTAGTGTGGTTCCATGACTTTTGGAACCACACTAACGTAACGTGAAGAGCAAACACAGTGGGATGAAAATATAATTGAATACACTGAGTTGAGGTTAGTGCTAATAAAAGAATCTATAATGAAGAGATTACGTCGAGACAAGCATTATTTACTTTGCATCATTAAACTCGATTCGACGAATTTTACTGTCTGGAAAGTATTTTGTTTGCATGAATCACGTTGCGACGCCTCGTGGACTGTAATAGTCTTGGTTAGTGGTCACTCTAATCCCAATATTACCAAGCTTTCAGACACTTTTGGCTCGAGCAAAGCAGTAAATACCACGTGGCCAGGTTTAACGGTGGCTTAATTTACCGTGAGGGTTACCGTAAGCCGCAAGGAAAATAACGTAGATCAGACGAGGTCCCAATGTTATTTCTCTATTTCCTTGTGTCTTTAATCGTGTTCACACATCTCTCGTGATTTTTGCTAGTTTGGATTGGACCAGAAGGATTGTTGTTGAATTGGAAAGCTGAGTTTCTAATACTCTAGAGTATCTATAGACTACGTCTTTGTGAGGTGAAATCTAATGGTAAAATGCACACTTCTAAGAACAACAAATAAATAAAGTTTACATAACGATCACTGTCTTATCGTTAACAACGACATCTTGCAAAACGGTAAATGTTTGATAAACAGACATAAACATAGGCTCCCTATATCTGGATCTTTATATCCGAGTTTTAATTTTGGTTTACAGCGTTATTTCTAAATTATGTACACACCCCAGATATATTTGTTTGTTTTTTTCTTATTTTTATGTTTCTAAAATCAAGTTTTCCTAGCTCTACCAATTTGAAGCCTCCATAAATCATATACGGTCTACATTGAAGAATTTCCATTATATTTAATAAAAGGTTTTCAGTATTATCTATAAAAGTAACGGGGTAAAGTGCACCTATGTAAGAACATAAAGGTTGATGATGTACGTATCTAAGAATGGTACACTTCAGTGAAGGCCAAGTTCGTATCTTTTAATTAGTGCGAGGGGAATTAGTTAAGGGCCTTTCTATACAATATCATAAGTGTTTTCTATTTTTTTCGTTAGCCCCATTTTTCTGAAATCTCGTAACACCTTACAACCCACTACTTGTGGATACTTGTTTCAAGAGATACTAATTGGATAATTTTCTTACGCAATAGTAGCCTAAGGGAAAGATCCCTAATAATACACATTCGTTCACTACTGGACATAGTGGCAGTTTCTGAATTTCGATAGAATTTCGCTAAGTAAATACTTAACTAGTGCTGTCTCTACGAATTTCTCAGTTGTTGCTGACCGGCCAATCAACCTTTTTAAAGCATTTTACTTTTTGATAGCGTTTAGTATTATTATGTCGACTTTTTAAAAGTGGAACAATGTTATTGTAAAACAAGAAAAAGACTGATTAAAAGATTCTTAAGAGTTGAGAGGATCCTTGTTATAAATAATAACAACATAATTATATACGCATAATAGTAGGTACTCGGGGCTGCAAGTGATCCAAATTACTTCAGCCAGTTGTTGCTGCCTACAGAGAGTATTGTAAAGAGGTTCGAAATTTCACTGATGTCGGTGGTCGCCCATTAGCTCAGTTGGGAGAGCGCTGGCACGGTTAGACAGAAGTCGCGGGTTCGAGTCCCGGCATGAGTGGAATTGTTAGCCTAGAAATAGGTTTTTAAAATTGTCCTTAGCACGGGTTAGTGCATTAAAAAGAATATGAAGATATATACGACTTCGAAATCACTGCGTTTAATTTGTTGATGTCAACTGTATTGTTCCAAGGGTAGAGTAAATAGAAGTGTGTCAAAGTCCAAAAGAAAACGTGACGTAATTTATAATGTGTTTAAAATGAACAGAATAGAATGAAAAGAAATAATAAAATCGACCAAGTTAGAGTTGGACTCGCTCAACGCACGTATTATAAAATAGTTTAGGAATCGAGTCTAGTAGTTCTTCCGAGGTTTTATTATTTAATTACAAATTTATAATTTTCAGATTTATCCCTGTATTTGTAGTATAAGACAATATTACTTACCAAATTTAATCGTTCTGGGTCGACGGGAAGAGGACCTTTATGAATTTTGATTCCCTTGAGTGTCTAAATATACGTTTTCGGTCATAGGTAACTTTCTTACGTTAGAAGTTTGATTTTAAAGATGACAATGAATGAAATGTGGAAAAAATTACCGAGTTGCTTGTAATTTTTAGATAACACTGTATTTGGGAAGGAAGAATTTCGTCGCGATAATATAAATGGAGAATATTTCTTTATGTTTCCTAGATTGGGTCCCACTGCTGGGCAAAATAAATATTCTTCTTTATTGTACATGGTATAAAACAAGATGCTTAGTTAGTAAAATTTGCGGATCTTGGAGATAAAAACCAGAATTACTGGAATTTTATAAGTAGAAGTTTCAATTTTAACAAAAAACAAGATTTTATCTGTCCTTTAGGAACACAAATAATTTTTTCAACCACCACGCGAAATATTCCAAATAGAAAATATTTATTTGTCTTGAAACATAGTAATCATCCACAAGGCATCCACAATCATCCACATCCATCAAACATAGGCACAGTAATCACTATACTATGTGTATAGAGCATAAGTTTATTTAAAAGCATGTTAATTAAATATGAAGGCAAAAGGTGTGCCTCGGCTTGTTACTAATGTAGACCAGTCTGTAATTAGTTGCCGATTTTCAGGCAAGGCCTATTCTGAGCTAAGTTATACCTACCTAGGTATAACTATAATAATTATGACGATGAAGAACACACGCGGGTTTTGTATTATGTGTCAAATTTCGGTTTGGATCTGTCATTATAGATCCAAACCGAAATTTGACACATAATACAAAACCCACTAGTCCTCTACTAGTCCTTGAAGTACACTAAGGATTCTCTGTGCAGCAGCCATTTACGACATTTATTTCGAAATGTTGAAATTGTTTCACAGGAAGAAAATAGTCCAATTTTCAACTACCTCATATTTTCTTAACTAAACATATTTGGCACTCGGTTATTCTCAGCTACTATTGAAATTGAGTCTTTCGGTTTATGCAATAAAATTGGCACGTCCAAAAATCGACTCCCAGAATCAAGGAAGTTTTCAGAATAAACTGTGTGTCGGCAACCTAAAGAGGATGTCTGAAGGTCGTAACACACTATGGCGGCACGGCTCCAACCCAGCAATTAACATTTGATTAAAATTTGAGCATCGATGTAGTATATTTTATGATGCCACGTAAAAACTCCGAAGGCATGGCAGCGCGCTTGCCGCTACCGTACCACGCAACTAGCAGCTGGCGCGCTTCAAACGAGCGGATCGCATGCTTCCAGTGCTCTGTCTGCGAGTGCCAGCTAGTCCTAGTCGTGTTTAGTCAGCAGGCTTGCACTCTGCAGTCGGCGCGCATACAGGGAGCTTGCACCTCGCAGGCTAAGCTTGCTGACGGCTAGCGGTAGCTTAAATTCCTAAATGCGTGTGCTGAGTCCTAGCGGTGCTGGTATAATGTGCCACTGGTTCAATGTAACACTGCTTACGCGGCAAGATTACATTCCGAAATGATCCTAAATCCTCTTTCAGATGCAAGAAGCTGTGTGACGTGTGATAAGGTGCTGGAGGAGTTGGAGAAGATAGACGACGACACAGACACTTTCGGCGTCGACTTCGTCAAGATCAACGACAAGCGGCTCGCGAAGCAGTATGGCATCACGAAATTCCCCGCCCTCACGTATTTCCGTGAGAAGGAACCGATCATTTACGACGGTGAGAGAATTGTCTAAATGTGCAAGATGTCTGTGACGCAGTAAGGCATAAACTGGGACACATATTTATTTTGCCCAGATGCAACGTGTTAAATTCTGTACATTTGAATTCTACGGGCAAGTCGCGGTCTTTTGTCTAGTTTTAAAAAATGCAATTTATCAGGACACATTTGTTCCCTACTGGTTGTCAGTGGAAGTCAAGGCACATCGCGTGCATTTGTTAAGGTTACTGATCTCCATTTACTTTCTTAGAAGAATTGATAATTAAAAAGTCTATTCAAATTTAATTTATCCAAGCCATGACCAAGTTGTCAGTGAGAGAACCACCTAGTTGCACTCTCCCATAAAATTATGAGTAGGGAAATGAATCTACAACGTGTTATTGAAATAACCAAGAACCTTGAAACTGTTTCTTTAGTCGATATCGATTATTAAACGAATTCCAACAAGTAAAAAATCAACAAATGGATTGTGTCGCGAAAAATGAAAAAAGAAAATTGACAATTTTAAAGCTTTACTTCATGGAAGTGGTGCTAGAGAAACTGAAAAAAAGATTTTGAGATTATTTCAATAACAGGTAAAATTTCAATGTTGTCCGAAACACTCTAGTTTAATTGCACCGATTTAGATGCTTACCTCTTCTAATATACAAAAATCTGGTGTGATGTCTGTTACCGAACTTCTTCGATACGCCTTCACCGATTTTAATGATTTCTTTTGTACCTATGTATTTGGTAGGTCTGAGAATAGTTCGTAGCTCAATCACTATGGCAAAACAACCTTTGCCGATTCGGCTAATAGTTTATAATTATTTTTGTCACGACCCACGACAGGGGTTTTGTGAGGTAGAGTTGGGGACCAGACATTTGTAGAGATATGAGGCTGTGCATAAACGACTGAAGAAGCATTGGAATCTGTTCACTTGTAATTTGAGCGAAGGTGTCACGGTTTCAAGACTAGGCTTGTAACCTGCAACTTTGCAAGAAATAATGGTTAAATTGTAGAAAATAATGGACTTACGTCTCTTGTTTAGACTATTTAGAAGGACAAATTAGAACTTTCTCAATATTTGCTAGCCCTTGGCATCAATATTTTATTTTTTAGGAGATCTCATGGACGAAGAAAGCGTCCTGGATTTCCTGACGAGTTTAGAAGCAATGGACCTCCCAGACCGGATAGAAGAAGTCAACCAAAAGATACTCGGCAAAATCATCGAAGATACTGAATACGTAGCCGTGCTGTTCTGTAAGTACTGAGCTTGTCTCGTGTTTGACGCTTCGATCTTCGTCGATTTAGCAGTCAGCAACTGTGGTAAAATTTGATTCATTCTTCTAACTAACATTTGATCGATCGATATTGACGATAAACAAAACTGTACAAAAAACTATTATTTAGAACACTATCCCTAGAGCAAAAGTATATAAATTTCAGTAACCATTTTTATTACTCGATCATCGAACATAACAAGATCAAGGTAATCTATCATTGTGGCGTGTGTTTTACTCTTTTTCTCACTGTAGGTCCTGATCACAAATCTTGCGGCCCGACGAATAGTAAGTAAGGTTTCCAATCAGCGGCATGCAATTTTTTATGTCGGTTTGGCTGTAACTCTTCTCCGCTTTGTAGAATAGAATTTGTGTAATTTTATGTTACAGATGTGCTTCTTGCATATTATTATCACAAACGCCACTTCAGTTGGGTTACATTAAAAATATAGTTGCGATGAAAATCGGAACTACGTGTCGGAATCAAAGAGCATTCGCATCGCGATCGGATAATTTAAATGAAGATTCGATGATGAATACAGATAATTAATTATTTGGCACACATACGGCAACTGAGTGCTGTGACTCACTGGGAATACCAATTCCGAACAATAAACCAGTTGGTGTGCTTAACAATTCCGACAATAAGATTGACAACAAATCTCGATAGAATTATTGTAGCTAACGAATAGTCAGTTCATTTGTCTGTTAAAAAGGGAAGGCAGAATCAAAAACGCGTTTGTATTATCTGGCCGTGCGGCGAGCTATTTCGGCTGAGCTATTTGCGTCCCGCGGACCAGCTCACATGGATTGACGGCTCGACCTGTCACGTCCATGTAGACGTCACTGAAACGCTCTCAGCCTCAGAAAAAAAGAACAAAAGATCGTAAATTCTCCATGTGGTTCTATGGATCTTTTATAGCTGTTTTAACAACTGTTTCGTCTGCGAGGCAGGGTAGAAATGGTTCTAAATTCGAACCAACGGTGACCTTGACCCAAATATTATGTTGAAACTTTTTTCTATGCGCAGACGCAGTTTACGTTCAAAAAGTGTTTACGATGTCTTTTTATTTTTAACACTTAGTTCAATCAGTTGTGACATTGTGACAAGTTGTGATGAACTTCACGTTTGTCCAAAACTGTAGGTACTATTGAATCTTTATCTGGTATACCCGTGTATAAGTCCAACATAATTTGCTAACTATTTGTTGTAGTTAAACACATCAAAGAGTTTTAATCGAACAGGTTTTTCGTATCAACTTAGTTGTCCTAGATTGATGTCGTCCATATAGCGAATTGCTAATAAGACACAGTTTGTCCCCATTAGACACTTAGTAAGATGATGATTAATACTCCCTTTATCACACAAAAAAAATCACGCTTGGAAGAATACCTTGCACGCACGACATTAGCACGCATACTTAAACACTTTATACACGAGTATGTTTATGCTTCTACTTACACTCAACATACAAAGTTATGCTTACTTTCACTGCTTCAATATTCCTTCAATACGAATCATGATTATAAAACAAATAAAACACAAACATGCACCCAAATAAAATAAAGTAACCCAACACCTACAGAGTCGTTTAGGTGTTAATATTGAACTTCAAACGTTACAGACAAGCCAGAGTGCAAGAAATGTGCCAAAGCTTTACAAGAATTAGAAAACATTGACGACGAAGCGGACCAACTGGGTATTGGTTTCGTTAAGATACATGATGAGGAGCTGGCCGAGGAGTATAGTCTTGGAGAGCTGCCAAGGCTGGTGTACTACAGGCATGAAATACCTATTATTTATGAAGGTTTGTGAATCAGTATTTTTTCGCGTCCGTTTGATGACGTTGACCACGTCTATGTTACGAAATTTGATATAATGATTCGGTCATCGCTTCGTATATCCCAGATCATTTGAAGTATCCAATGCACCGTTACAGATTGTCTCAACCTATTTGCCAAAGAATTATTCATTCGTCTATCATTGTATCATGCCTAGAAACCATCTGTCTAGACATCTGATATAATTAGAAGGTATACAGGGCGTCTATCGGCTATGCCACATGGAGGGAAAGTACCTTGAATATTGTGGATAGAACATTTTACTAAAAGAATATATTAATTTAATTCAAAAAACAATTTAAACTGCATTGACAGATTTTTAAATTATGATATGGTTAAACCGGAAATCGTAGACGAGAAAAAAAAATTATCCTGTAGCTTTATCATACCGATCGCCAAAGACCGATGCCTTTCGAAATATTTTTTAAAATAATGTGTTTTATCAGTAAAATGTTCCATCTACAATATTCTAGGTACTTTCCCACTATGCGGCATAGCGGTGGAACACCTTGTATATTTCATTAAACTGCACTTACATTGTAGGAGAGCTTAGCAGAGAAGAGGATGTGCTGGAATGGTTGATCGCCAATAAGTCAACTGGTGACGAGGAAGACGTCATCGAAGATGTCACAGCTAAAACGCTCAACACACTGATTGGGAACGTGGACAACCTTGTAGTTTTGTTCTGTAAGTTAGCTTCTTTTTCCAGTCCCTTACCATCATTGGAGATTGTGGCAGTCAGCGCTTTAGACATATAGATTTTATTGCACATAAAAAGGAAATTACACAGATATTTCGCTGTAAAAAGACTCCTCCTCAGAGACAACTCAGATTAGGTGATGTAAACCTCAGACATCATAAGATTATTTGTGTTTTCCGTCACTCTTCAGATGATAATGACGATGAAGAATCGATGACCGTGCTGGCTGAGTTGGAGAAGATCGATGACGACTGCGACCGCCATGGCATACAGTTTGTTAAAATCGACGACGAAAAGGCAACAGAGTCTTTCGGAATCGACAGCGTGCCCGCGATCGTCTACTACGAGAAACAAATCCCGAATGTTTACGATGGTGATTCTTTATTTTTAAAATTAGTTTACAGCGTGACATTTATAGCAAGAGCTAAACATTTATTTCTAACTCGTAACAGACTGTTTATCAAAGTTTGGTAATTTATCAAGATAAATTACCAAAGTAGCGAAGTGTTAAAGTGTAGATGTTTAAAATTATTTTCGTAATTTTTCAGGTGATCTCGAAAATGAGGAGGAGATATTGGAATGGTTGGTTGGACAGTTGGAAAAAGATGAGATCGAGGATGTGACCGACGAAATGTTGGACCGTCTTATCAAGGACGGAAAAACTGTTGCTGTGCTGTTCTGTAAGTAGTGCTAACAATTTATACATTTCGCGAGTTATAAGTAGGTTTTTAAAATAAATACGTTTCGCTGATTCCAGATGACAACAATGACCGCAAGTCCCAAAAGGTCTTAAATGAGCTGGAAAACATTGACGATGAGTGTGACGCACTAGGCATTGCTTTTGTTAAAATAGACAACGATGAAGAAGCTAAAGAATATGGCATTGAAAAGCTACCTACACTTCTGTACTTCGAAAAGGGTATACCGACCTACTACGAAGGAAATCTGGAAGAGGAGGAAAAAGTTCTCGCGTGGCTTCATTACCAAACAGAAAGTGATGAGATTGAAGATATAACTGACGAGATGCTCGACTTGATTATTGAGAAAATGCCCTACGTCGCTGTTCTTTTCTGTAAGTATTTTAATGTTCACTCACTGTATAGTATTGTTGACATTGTTAGTATTGTTGACATTGGCCTTGGCATCCCAGCGTCGAACTTCTAATCTGCCAATCTGCTATCTCTGCAATCTGCGAAAAAATCTGCCACGATTTTAAATTACCTTTCTCGCAGGCATTTACTAGAGCAACGGTCCACCCCTAAAGTAGCTAATAGTAACGAATCAACTATACTCTTGAGAACTGACATAAAAATGAAATACAGTCCTTCAAATCTCTTTCAGATGACAAAGACCAGAAAAAGAGTCAGAAAGTCTTAGCTGAGCTCGAGAATATTGATGACGAATGTGATCAAAACGACATTGCTTTTGTAAAGATCGATGATGACAAAGAGGCCAAGGAATACGGTATTGAGACCATTCCTACCATGGTCTTTTTCGAGAAGGGCATTCCTCACATTTATGAGGGGGATCTGATGAAGGAAGACGATCTCTTTGGCTGGCTGTTGCATCAGAAAAGACACAGCGAAATTCCTGAAGTTACCGATGAGATGATGGATAAGCTTATTGAAACCACTCCGTATCTCGCTGTCATATTCTGTAAGTAGTACGTTTTTTACATGGTAAAAACAACGATGTGCATCCTAATCTAAGACTGATACTAAATCTTATTATTTTAGACGATAAGGAAGATAAGCAAGACATTAGGATCCTAAATGAACTGGAGAACATAGACGATGAACTAGAAAAAGAGGGCATCGTCATCGTGCGAATGGACAATGAAAACGAAGCGAAGGAATTCGGTATCGACCATCTGCCAACTTTGGTCTATTTCGAAGAGAACATCCCAGCTATTTACGAAGGGGACTTGATGAATGAGGAAGAAGTACTGAATTGGCTCATCGAGCAAAAGAACAGCGCAACCATTGAGGAGGTCACTGATGAGATTCTCACCGACTTAATTGAGGAGCATGAATACGTTGTTGTGTATTTTAGTAAGTATTTTGTTTACCGCTTTGTTTATTTTAGATTGTCACATAATCTAAGCGAGATATTGTTGGTTGGTAAAATTATGTATTAATTAAATAGGAACAGCCAAGAAGTTAATAAGCTTCTTAATCTATTATAATAAATAAGAAATTACTGTGAAACAAAAATTAAACACTTTCCTGTGACTGTTGAACAAAGGATTTTTTTAATAATTTCTCCGAATGACTCCTCGATTTAATGATTCTGGACATTTACAGGTGGCCAATGCGAAGAGGGCGAAGAGTGCGACAACATCTTGGACGAATTGGAGAATATTGATGACGAACTGGACGAGACTGGCATCATTTTCGTCACTACCGAAGACCTCGTCCTGGCCAAGAAGTACGGAATCAAGACCTTCCCTACTCTGGTCTTCTTCAGGAATAAAGATCCTTTGATTTACAAGGGTACGTAGTCATGTCTAAATTATGACTTCTTCATGCAAACTGCACATGGAAAAAATAATGTTACTTTTTTCGGAATTTGCAAATATTTGGACCAGACAAAGTACTAAGTACTACTACGAAAATAAGATTAATATTCTTATTTTATCTTTATTGTAGATACACCAGAGCAGTAGATTTGGCAGCTTTGTTTCTAAAAGCAATCTCTACCACGCAAAACTCGTTTAAATGGATTTTAGTGAAAATAAGCACTCTGGTAGAATATGCTCTGGGTTAGAACATAGGCTACTATACAAATTTAATCTTGTATCCGTAAAATGTCCATCAGATAAAGGCTTAATCTCAACGAATGGGTAAAGAACAAAAACTATGTATACAAATTTTGTATCCGTAAAATGACAATCAGATAACGGCTTGATATTCATAACGACTGGGTTAAGGATAAATATCCATCGCGAACAAAATATGTTGGCAGTAATAAAGCAAACATTTTCTCTGGTCCTTTCCAGGTGACATTGAGGACGAAGACGAAGTCCTCTCATGGCTGACTGACGAAGACACACTGGAGATACCTGGCAAGATCGAGGAAGTCAACTCGAGGATGTTGGAAAAGATCCTCGAAGAAAACGATCATGTTGTTGTATTCTTCTGTGAGTATATTCTGTACTGCGCAAATGTGTCTAAATTGAACTTGAGCCTTATAACGTCCGAAAACTATAAAAACTTTGGCTTTTGCATTTACGTAATGAGATAATTTGTACAGCGTCCAGTGGCACCTTCGCTCACACTAGACGGGTAAAGGTGCCATTCAGTGCGCTGCCGTACCTTGGACATTGTTTTGTTTTGATGGAGTAAGCTTGCCCAGCACGTATGACATCCTGAGAGTTTAAGTCGGCCTAGGCCGCAGGAAAGACAAGTCAATATGTGCGTTTACAAACAAGCCGCAGATTTCCTCACTATATTTTCCTCGGCTACCGGTATTGTTACTACAAATTCGCACAGATCCAAAAACTATATTATGTCTTGAAATAACCTCTGATTTGATATGTTTTTAAGTTCAATAACACTTTTATTAATACAACAGGCGCAAAGAGACCTGAAACTTTACTTGTAATTTCGTTACAGATCAAGAAGGCGACAAGAAGTCCCAGAAGATCCTTAGCGAGTTAGAAAATATCGACGACGAATGTGAAGAGAAGGACATCGATTTCGTCAAGACATCGGACGAAGGAATCGACAAGGAATATGACCTCTCTGATATGCCAGCTCTGGCCTTCTACAGACACAAGTTCAGGACAATCTACGAAGGAGACTTGATGCACGAGGAAGATATTCTGAAATGGGTGTTGGAGCTACATGATTCGCAGCCGGACGTCATTGAGAACGTTGACCGGAAGACGTTGAAAGATCTGATTACTGACGTCGAACATCTTGCCGTATTTTTCTGTAAGTATCTATCTTTCTAATGAGCCCATAGGCAGAGCCCACTATTGGGCATTGGCTTCTCCTCTTTCACGCCAACCCATCCGGTCCTTTGCTAGTATCAGGTTGTGTATAAGAAATTAGT
Organism: Yponomeuta sedellus; assembly: GCA_934045075.1. NCBI lineage: Eukaryota > Metazoa > Arthropoda > Insecta > Lepidoptera > Yponomeutidae > Yponomeuta > Yponomeuta sedellus. The sequence continues at coordinate 19,237,121 of OW203727.1, read as the reverse complement.
CAGCGGCATAGCTAGCGAGTGTGACAGCCAAGGCGATGGCTGTCACACTCGATCGACGGTGTCACCCAGGACGAACATTTTTACAATCTACAATTTTGGATTGAAGGTTGGATTAAAGATGCTACTATGCTAGTGTAATAATAATTTTAAGAATTGTGAGTATTAACTGTCAGTGGGCAGACCAGCAGCTCGATGGTCCGACGACATTGTTGAAATGAAATTAAAAGGTTTTATTCAAAGTTGAGTTCGAATTCAAAGTTGAGTCGGCGGAAGGTCCGTGGATGCGGATGGCACGGGACCGTGAGAGATGGCATCTGGGGGAAAAGGCCTATACCCAACAGTGAGCGGTGGGCAGATGATTATGAGTATTAACTGGTAGAGCGGAAAAATTAGGATGGCCTAGAGGTAGGAAATTATGGCGAATGAAATGGCGTGTCTTGAGGTAGGCCTATGTCTTTATATTATGTTGTACATAAACCTTAAAAGCCCTATTTACGAAAACACTATCCCTTAAAACAGTAAAATAACGCAGTCTTAAATAGTCTGGGTAGAGATTGTACAAGGTAAAGACATAACCACAGATTAACTAAACTGCTTAAGAGGAATCGTGTTTTTATTAAGAATAAGAATAAGGTTTTCTGTAAGCGGTGGTAGCAGGAGGTCGCGGGTTCGAATCCGAGGGTGCAATAAAAGTTTATTATAGATCGGAAATAATTATGAAATAGCGTAAGCTATAATTATGTTAATTTGCGAAATAAATAAATAAACAATAGCGCGCGTAGGGAGTCAGTTTTTTTTTTGGGATTTCCAAAGTATTCGTGCTACCAGTCCAATGACTCAGATGTTTTGTAAGTTTTTATTTTTTCACGGTCGGAAGTTACCCTTTCACTGATCACACGGACAAACTGTGACGCTAGTAAAGCCTTATAAAGTATGAACCATTTTTAATGTTTAAGTTACTTATCTCGTAAAATATTATTTTTCTGTGTCAATACCCTTACTAGAAAATGTCTAGAATTCAATGGAAAAGCGATTACGAAATTTTTGATTATGATTGATTAGAGTAACTTGATTTTCTTTTGAGATCTATACTCTAAGCATAACATCAAAGAATACATAAGCGATGCGAGTTTATCCGATTATATAGCCAACCAGATAACCTCGAAAAAAAAATTGATGACTTATTTTTGTGAGTTTTTCATCTATTGTATAAATACAACGTGACTCCAATCAAATGTTGAAGCCTGTTCCCATTCCGATCGTAAGAAAACTTGAGTGCCTGTGGTGTTTAAAAAATTCAGCGCTTGAAATTGCTAATCCGCGGTGGGAACGCGTGTTAACTAAGCCCATACTTTCTCTTTCTCAGAGAAGGCCTGTGCCCTGCCGTGGGACATATATAGGTTACATAGAAAAATCCCATTCAAACAATTTTTTTTACAGATAGTGAAGACTGTGACACTTGCGACGAGGTACTAGAAGAACTGGAGACGATCGATGACGACACTGACAAACAAGGAATTCAGTTCGTTAAGTCAAAGGACGCTAAGTTAGCTTCGGATATTGGTATTTTCAGCTTTCCAGCCTTGGTATATTATGAGACCGGCGTCCCTATTATGTACGACGGTAAGTGTTATTTCATGACTAGAACATGAGCTTAACATATGGAAAAACTAAGAAGCCAATTTAAATTACTTATCTTGTATGCTTTAACACAAATTGTCCTTTTATAGGTGACTTAACGAAAGAAAAAAAGGTTCTTCAATGGCTTATAGATCAGAAAAGTAAGAATCCACATCCATTTATACTAAAATAATTCTTGATAATAAGGTATTAAGGATATTTTTGTTATTGTCAAAAAATTACTATTCGAATATTTGTCGAAATATTCCGTGCATGACATCATTCTCAGTCTATAAGATCTTTAATTAATTTTACGCCTAAATGCTGAATGTTTGAGCTATGTCATTTTGCATGACAGTTACTAATGCCTGCAGGTGAAGATAGTCCTCGACAAAATAAAAAAGCTTTTACTAAAACGAAGGCCAGTGCAGATGGTGATAAAAAAGCCTCGGGGAGCTCAAAGAGTAAAAGCGAAACCGGCAAAAAGGATATCGCCCAAAAAGCTACCAAATCAGCTCAATGGAAAACCGTGGGGACTCTGAAGATCAGATACCCCGGTGCTGCTAAAGTCAAGTTACCAGAGCGTGGTGTTAAAAGTCGTAAAGTCGCCAATGACGATGCGGATGACAATGACAACGACGATGAAGATGATGATGACGACGACGACGACGACGATGATGATGATGACGACGATGACGACGACGACGATGACGGAGACGATGATGATGAGGACGACGATGATGACGACAATGATGATGATGACGATGAAAATGATGATCATGTAGATGTTGACGATGACAACGATGACGATGATGACAACGATGACGATGAAGACGATGATAACGACAATGACAGTGATGATGACGATGGTGACGGCAGCGAAAATGATGATGATGATGATGATAATAATAACAAAAGACCACAGAAACGCAGAGGAACTGAAAAACGGGTAATTCGTCGAGCTGATAAGCAACAACGTCGTCGAGTTAAAGATGATGACGATGAAGATGACGATGATGACGACGACGACGACGACGAAGACGATGATGATGAAGTCGACGACGATAGTTTTTTTGGTAGAATAAAAAGAATGTTTACAGGTAATGAATGAGATGCATTGGACCCCGAGCGAGAACCTGCATCGAGGCACGGATCCCAATCACACATCTGCATGGTCGTAGTCCGCATGGACCCTGTCAGCCGTCGCCTGCAGTCATTCGCGAGCGCTTGCCAGTTACAACACTTAAATTGTTACTATCTGTACTAACATTCCATCTAGATCTAATAGCGCATACAAACAACATGCATAGTTTTAATTTCCAGTTAACTCCTTTTTGTACCTATCTTGTCATACGGGTTGTAAAACAAACCATTTTTACTGACTGCAGGCGACCGCTGTTTCTACATTGGATTGGGGGCGAAACCGGCTGTCCCAAAAATCACTTACGAACCCTACCAGTGCTGTCCCACTAAAGTTCAGAGTTCGACCAAAGTAGCGAAGGCGACGCCGACCAAGGTCCCGCTCAAGAAGGCCGTCCCCGACAAACCCAAGCCAAAGGCGCCCGAGACACCTGCCAAGGGCAAGAAACAGGCTCTAGCGAAGGCTGACAAGCCATCGAAAGGAAAAAAAGGTTCAAACGGAGATGAGAATATTTGGTGGTGGTAAACGTATTGATAGTTTCACTTGCAACAATGTCAGGCCTTGCGGGATTATTGCAAATCGGTATACAGTGCACGGGGGCGACAAGTGGACACGAATGTTATCATCTCACTATCCTTTTAGTTCATGACTTCATCTAATACTTCTCTAACGTGCCTCTGTTTCTAATTAACAATGCTAGCTTGTGTAACCTCGTGTCCCCTTGGTCCTGCCAGCACTTAACAGGGTTGAATGTTGTATTTACATGTTGCACTCAGGCTGTTTCTTCATAGGAATGTTGTAAAACTGTAACGACTATAATTGCCAAATACTTTGAAAGATCACTGCCATTTCCAGTGTGTTGAAACAGTCTTTCTTAATTGACCCTTTTCAAAATACTTATTATTTGTATTGTGCTTCGCACGCTATTATTTCAAAGAACATGAGGAGACTAAGTATTGGATTATATAGTGACTAAGAAGATGTATAAATCATTCTGTTGGTTATAATTTGATTCCAATATTTATGAATAAAATGAGATCAAACGTAACAACATTAAGGCATTTTTAAATTTAATTGTAAATTGCCATGCCATCTTGAAAGACTTATTGATTATATAAGTGTTTCATGTTCATATAGTTGTCTAGTCTTCATGGAATCTCATTATTTTGTATTAAACTACGCTAAAGATTCTTAGTATTTTAAAATCCATAAATGTTATTGTTTTATCTTTAATAAATCTGAAATTGCAATATCTATCAAAATATGCAATGTCAGATATTTTTATACTGTTAAACCTTTCGCTGAAATAACGTTTCGATCAGTGCTGACGAAGTGTATTATCAAAATGTAAGTTAATTGTTTGATCGAAATTTGGAATGGATGCTTATTTATTTTTAACGTGAAATTGTTGCGTCGGCGCTGTATCAATATTTTTTGTTAAATAATAAATACATTTTCTATTTATATATCACTATTCATTTACACACGAATGATGTCAGCATGGTATTGCTGTAGTAGAACATATGCGAGCATGATACTTATTGGTGAGTTTCCGAAACATTAAATGGATGTGGATTTCTTAATAATGCATTACACTTCGCAGAATTGAAATAAATGTGTAAAATTTTAGGAAATCTTTTGGACGAAACTGAGGTGCTAGATTGGATGATCAAACAGAAAGAAGACGAGAGTATAGAAGAGATTGACAGGGAAACTTTGTTTAAATATATCGAGTCAAAGGAGTTTTTAGCAATCATATTCTGTAAGTAATATTATTTGGTCACAAGTAAAGTAAACTATAGGGTTTTTCTTACTTCCGTGATAACTTTCAGATAAAGAAGATGATCCAGAAAGCCCGAGGGTACTAAGGCACATAGAGTTAATAGACGACGAAGCGGCAGAATATGGTATCAAAATTGCTAAGTGCAGTGACAGACTAATGGCCAAAAAATATGGATATAGGAACCCTCCTGGCATCACATACTTCAGGAAAGGCAAATACATCAACTACGATGGAGATATTGACGACGAGGAGGAATTATTAGACTGGCTCACAAACCCTGAAAACATGGAATTAACAGACCACATAGAACGAGTAAACCGTAAAATGTTCCAGAAAATAAGACAAACATCGGATTACGTCGCCGTTTTCTTTTGTGAGTGCTCCGTTTGAAATTCCCGAACATGTGTGCTAACTTTACCTTTATAATTTCAATCGACTTGCACATGTTACATGTTTTAGACAGTAATGACTGCAAACAATGTCCCAGAGTGCTGGCAGAGATCGAACACATAGATGACGATGCTGATGGCGCAGGCATTAACTTCGTCAAAATTGACGACAAACAGATGGCCAAGGAGTATGGAGTTTTTGCCCTGCCCGCCGTGTTATTCTTCAAGATGGGGTCTAAAGATCCTGTGATATATGCTGGTAATGACGAAAAAGATACCTAAGTTATAAAAATAACGTATAAAGAAGGGTAAGTAACTTCTTTTCATATTTCAGGCGATTTGTACGACGAACAACAACTGCTACAGTGGTTGTTAACGCAAAAGAATCCCGCGGGTGACGTTATAGAGGAACTCGAAGGAAAGGAGTTGGTGAATATGATACAGGAGTCTGGTTCCTTAGCCGTCTACTTTTGTAAGCATATAATTAATCTGTTAACATACATGTAAAACACTACACGACTAACACACGTAATGTGAAGATGATTTCAGAAATTCTACAGTACTGACTTGAAGCTTAATTCGATTAACTGAAGCGATTCTGTGAGTTCACTACAATAGCTTCGGAAGGAGCGATTTGGTGGTGAATTAACGTTTAATGGCTTACTGCTTTGGTAAATAACAATGTCTTGATTTTTGTTAGGGAACAAAACGTTGTGTGAAATTTGCAATACGAAAGCAATGCGAAAGCAGCTGAAAAAGAAGGCCCAAGAAGAGGAAGAAAATCCGGATCAAGAGGGTACAGCTATACTTCCCCTTAGGATCAATACTTGTTCGCAAGTGCGCCTTAGATGTATAACAACACTGTGTTATTTTACCTTTTATGATCGTATATTATTACATCGCATGCAGCATGCAGTGCTATTGTTAAAATCATCACCGTTAGTCATGTGTGTCTCATTGTATTTCTCCTAAGTTTCCTCGTTTTTCGTCTAGATGTGATATTGTGACTGTCCGTTTTATTTTTTCCCATATGCCACTTATTCCACAGGCTTATAATAGATTAGTACTTCTAAGTAGATTCAGATTACCCCATCACGTATTGATTAAAAAATACACAAAACAGTATAGTTTTATGTGAGGCATAGCGTCATATTGTTATAACAACTTAATTGGTCATAGACTTAACTGTTTCAGATGGGCCGGATTGTGAACAATGTGCGGGTATTTTAGAAGAGTTAGAAAACATTGATGATGACTGCGATAGGCACGAGATCAAATTCGTGAAGACCCAAGACTATTCCATAGCAGAGTCTTTCGGTGTAACAGATTTTCCAGTACTTGTTTACTTTGAGAGTGGGATACCAAATGTGTACGAAGGGTCCTTGGCTGAAGAGGAGGAAGTGCTGCAATGGCTGATCACCCAAAAAACCGAGGACCGTATAGAACTCATCACCAGGGTTATGTTGGAGAACATGGTGGAAGAAACACAATACTTGGCCGTGTATTTTTGTAAGTTTTGACTACAAATATTTGTGTTTGGCCAAACTAGACTAAGGCTAATCGAAATCGTGAAATGTTATAGACAAACTGAACTGCCACATCTGCGACCACATTTTGGAAGGCTTAGAAAAGATAGATGACGAATGTGACGTTTTCGGCATCCACATGGTCAAGATCCAAGATCCGCAGCTTGCCAAGCGATATTCCATCAAGACGTTCCCAGCCATGGTCTATTTCAGGTAGTCATTAACGACTTACTCGAACGCTATAAATATTTTGGAACACTGCCTGAACCGCATTTTACGTTTCAGAAACGGAAATCCTCTGTTGTTCGAAGGTGATTTGCAAAACGAGGAGTCGATATTGGAATGGCTCATTGATGACGACAATCGTGAACTGGCCGATGAAATTGAATCAGTCAATGCAAGGATGTTGGAGAGATTATTACATGAATCGACTTTGCTCGTAGTTTTCTTCTGTAAGTAATTTGCTTAAATTATAATAATCTTAAAAAACTGTTGCAAGCCCTCCCTTGCAAGAAATATAGGTAGTGGAGGTTTGTAAAAGGGCGTACGATACATTGAATTTAATAAACATGATTCGTATCTTTAACTTACTTAAAATAGGTTAAAGATACAAGTTATGTAAGTACAAACTTGCCAGCTTAGTTTTGTCGCATTTACTGACAGCTAATATGGCAGCTATTGTAACACGTTATGTTCCAGATGACGATGACGACTGCCCCGAATGCGAAGAGATTTTAGAGGAACTCGAACAAATCGATGGTGAAGTTGACCAATTCGGCATAGACTTCGTCAAAATTGCTAGCCCAGAAGCCGCCGCTCAATACAATGTCGTCAATATCCCATCTCTAATGTACTTCCGTAAGCAAGTCCCGATGTTGTACGACGGAGACTTGCATCAAGTAGACAGGATCCTCTCTTGGTTAACTTCTCAGGATGTTTTTGAGATCAAGAATGAAATTGAGGAAGTGAACCGAAAGATGCTGGACAAACTGTTGGACGAGAACGAATTCTTGGCCGTTTACTTCTGTAAGTCTAAACATTTGCTTAATTAATACTTCTACAAACACTTGCGAATTAATCGTATTGTTATTTTCCTATTTTTAGATGAGAAATCCCCAGAGAGCCGTGCTGTGCTGGAGAAATTGGAGAACATAGATAGTGAAACGGATAATTTAGATATCACGTTCGTCAAAATGCACGACCCGAGGTATGCACGCAAATGGGGAGTCACCAAACTGCCAGCTATCGTTTACTTTAGGAAACGATTCCCGAGCATATACAGAGGTAAGATACTTAAACACCATGGAATAATATTCGGCAAGACATGACATATATACGCTGTGACAACTCAGCGGACCCTCCAACTGTTTGTGTCAAGCCTTTATCATTCTGACCATTATATTTCAAGTAAGATACCAAAAGTCAAAAATAGGTAATCATGCTGGAGCTAACAAATTTATGTTTTGACTTTCAGGTGATCTGATGTCGGAAGACGAAGTGCTAGAATGGCTACGAAAGAATAGATTCAGACAACCGGAGCTAAACATTTTCATGTACGCTTTGATTGCACTCTCGATAGCCTTCGTCATGTATACGGCTTTCTTGCTCCAATGCTTTAAACCTCAGCCACCACCTGCCACGCCCCATCCAAAGCAGGCGTGATGACGATATTCAGTTCATAGGTATCGCTTGGTTTTTTAAAGCAAACTACTAAGTAATTCTCATTTCTGAAGTTTTACTAGCACTGTTGAACACATGGGTTATAATAGTACATTACACAACTAGGGTGGTAATACAAAGAAAGGCCGAGATCGCAGAAGTTTGCGGCCCGAGCTGCAAGCGAGGGACGTAAATATGCGATCGAGAGCTTTCTTTATTACCTCCCGTGTTGTGTACATCTTTTTATGTCTACACTTGGCTAGAAAGCGGCTCTTTCCGTACGCGCAGCGTGCGGAAAAAGCCACTTTATTGCCAGGTGTGGCATAAACACAATTTACAAGGACATTGGCTCGATACTTAAAGTGGACGTTTAGATTAAATCGAGGTTTTGTTAGCTATCGTTATTGTCAGTAAGGCAATTGAAAAGAAATAATTTTCTTTATTTTTACCTACGTTTTTAAAACAACGGATCCAGAATCACCGAATTGTGAAGCCAAACATTATTTGTAAACGAAACAGCGAGTCTTTAGCCTTGTAAATATTGTTTATGATAAGTCATACTCGTATTTTTAAACTTTCGAAATACTCAATAGACTTAATAGACTTTGTCAGCACGGGCGACATGAAGATAATCCGTTGTCGATAATTTTGCTGATAAACAAAAGATTATAAATCTTGATTAGGTCAAATTCTGGGGGTTTAATTCTATTGCCTAATGTCAAGTTATTGGGATCAAACTCTAATCTGATTATGTTTCGTGTGTTCCCATGTTCAAACGAACACACTGCAGAATTGACTTTTATTCAAATAGGGTAGGTCGTAAGATTTTTTAGACATAAAGCTTAAGTGACCAGTTAAGTTTCTCTACTCATGGCATTTTAACTTTTATACTTTTATCTTCCTTAAGACTGTAATGCCTTCTTGTGTTGATATCAATATCATTCTCTGATGTACTGTTGGGCTACAGTCTTGATTCTTATTTGACACCGTCTTTATCTTGTTAACAACTTTATTATAATAGCGATTTTTAGCTTTTGTTGATCCTTGTTAAGTTTGTGTTTTAGGATATAGGAGCTCCTGAATTTTGGTGGGCGCAGGGCCATTATAGAAGTCGTTATTTCCTTTCCACGACATTTAATTACTTAACTCACTTTAATATATCCATAGTGTTAAAAGAGCTCTGCCCTAGCTAAAAGTTACAGTAGCTAGGCGACTTTTAGTTTGAGCAGATTTGTATCACTTTCTAGGTACAGTAGTTCAATATTCAGGAAATCTGCAGTTGCATTGTATTTCTGAGAAAGCTAACCACTGGATGACTTCAAAATTCTCGTCTTCTTGACCCTTTTTAATTTAGCGACACATTAATAATATCGCGGGATATTTGGCAATTTCTAACACCCGCATTGTACTACTTTACTGAACAAAACAGAAAGATATTATTAGTATTGTAGTAACATGCCCTAATATATCATTCCCGCTAGTAATTTTATTGTTTTTACTATGTATATAATTATAATGATACCATCAACATGCAAAACGAATAAGAGAAAATACGCATAATCTGCGATTTTTTTATATGCTCAAAAAAAGCGAAATGGTTCTGAAAAGTGCGCAAACAGCGTGCGTGTTTGGAAAAAATATGAAGTTTGTATATAAAATGTACATAAGTAATTATTATGTGTAAAATAAATAAAAATCGTAAAACTTTGTTGGTAGTTTGATTTTGAAAATCTTATAATCAACAATTTTGTTTTGTACGGATGAAACGTTTATTACTTAATTGTAAGAAAAAATCTATAAACTTTAAAAGAAATCAGTCTTATACCCTTTCAAGTTCAAGGTATAAATATATAATTTGAGCAAATTACGTAAGGCACTTAAATACATAAAATATGATGGCGAGTTGCTATTAAGACGCGCTTTAGCTTCGAAATTTTACCAAGAAGATAACTGCCATAGTACGAAAGCAGATAAATGTATCTTTAGCTATACAATCCTAGAATAATATCCCTAACCGTCTTACCGTCCATCTTCTTAAGTTATCTTTACGTAATAACCAAGTGTACGCTCTGGTGATTCTTCAGGTATTTCCGCTTTTCAGTCTCAAAGAAGTCGACTAGGCGTCGGGTGAACTGGGCATGAACTATGTCTACTTCCTCATCCGTAGGATCCAGGTTCTTGGTTACTTCCATCGGGGTACCGACTGAAATAAGGAGGGACTATTTTTACTCCGCAGAAGGGTCATGTGAGATAGTGTTGGTTGGATGAGTATGGCCTAAAACGTGACAAGCTCTGAGAGGGGCGTGAGTCAAGCTTTGGATGAATTTCATCCGATTTTCTTGTAAATAATGGGTAGAACCACAGATTTTAGTAGAACATGATATTAACTATGAAACTTCTGGCGTCGGTCGTTACTACACATTACTACCGCGAGGTGTAGGGCTTCGGTGCAATAGTGGCAAGGTAAGCCAATTCGCATGGGCATAGATAAAATTGTCCTTAGCACGGGTTAGTGCATTAAAAATAAAAATAGTATAATGGGCATAGAGATCAACTATCAGAAAATGGCAGGTAACTTTATATTAGTGTGCTTAGGACTTAAACCCCAGCAGGGGCCTGCCGGCTGGGCATGGCCATTAAATACCAGAATAAGACTTTTTAGTCACGAGTGTAAATGCCTAAAAACACTGCATAAATCATCTACATTGATGACGATGAGAATATAAGTGAGCACTAACCAACAGTAGTAATAGGCGAGCGAAGAGGCACAACGCCGAACGAGTATTGGAACACGCCCCGTCCTATGGGGAATATGGGGGAGATCCCAGTCCAGTGTCGCACCCACTCCTGGAACCTTCGCAGGCCGCTGTTCTGCGGGTTGTTGAACGGACGGAAGACTTCTGTCTCGCCGAAGGAGAACACCGGCACTATCGGGGATCTGGATGACAAGAAAACGATAGTAGGTCTTTTTTGTGTAGCCTCGTTTTTATCCCACTGTTGGGTAAAGGTTACGTATATTTGGGAACTTGCAGTCGCAATACCACGCGCTAACCGTGATGGAAAACATCGTGAGGAAACCCGCGGCTTAGTTGGCTCCGCACGTATTGCCAAGTCTTTCCTGTGGGCTAGGCAAGGCTAAGCCGACTTTATAGGTGCTGGGCAAGTCTACACCATCTAAAACAAACAAATCTAGTGTGAGTGAAGATACCACTGGACGCTGTGTATAAATCATCTCATTAAGATACAGAGGCAAAAGCCTCCCCTTTCGCTTTCCACTCCTCTCTGTTCTAATAAAATATAGAAATACCTACACATTTTTAAAAGGTTGCAAGTGGTTATACTTAATCTAATGAGGGTAACATAGTTAACTTTACGTACAAAGTACGCTATCTGGTGGTGTTATATACATATTATATAATGTTATTTAAAAAAAAACTATACCTGTCACGTGAACAGCCATGTCCCGAAAGGCTTGAAACACGGATGTAAAAGAAATCTTTCTTTTACATCCGTGGCTAGAAACCACTCCTCAAACGTCGTATACCTATCTAAATAGTCTGTGATGGTCGAGACTTGAAACGGTAGTTGGTAAAATCTGTTGATTGGTGTTATTTATGTAAACGCGGTTCTTTAAAATACTCTATAAACGCCGTATGAAAGATAAACACCCTGTGGCTTTAGAAAAGAATAACTGGAACAGTGTTTTACAAATAACGCGGTATGTGGGTATGTACCTATCGAAGCGGTCGTGATGGAGGCTTCTCATTCAGGAGGTCGTGAGTTCGAAACCCGGCAATACCACTCGCTAACTCTCAAAGAAAATATCGTGAGGAAACCTGACTGTCTGAGGTGTTCGTGTACGCGCTTGAAATTGCTAATCCGCAGTGGGCACGCGTGTTGATTCAGCCCATACTCGGAGACAATGCCTGTGCATCGGCATCAGTGAAATTTCGAACCTCTTTACACTATTCTCTGTATTACGTAAAGAGGTTCGAAATTTCACTGATGCCGGTGAGTCGCTCATTAGCTCAGTTGGATAGAGCGCTGGCACGGATAGCCAGAGGTCGCAGGTTCGAATCCCGGCATGGGTGGAATTTTTAGCCTCTAAATAGGTTTTTAAAATTGTCCTTAGCACGGCTTAGTGCATTAAAAATAAAAATAGTATAATCATGTGGGTACAGCGATATCATTCCAATATATAAACCTAAGTGCAAAGTAGGTAGTCGGGGCTGTAAGTGATGCAATCTACTCGTACTTCAGCCAGATGTCGCTGCCTATACGTAATACAGAGAAAAGTGTAAAGAGGTTCGAAATTTCACTGATGCCGGTGAGTCGCCCATTAGCTCAGTTGGATAGAGCGCTGGCACGGATAGCTAGAGGTCGCGGGTTCGAATCCCGGCATGGGTGGAATTTTTAGCCTCTAAATAGGTTTTTAAAATTGTCCTTAGCACGGGTTAGTGCATTAAAAATAAAAATAGTATAATCATGTGGGTACAGCGATATCATTCCGATGTATAAACCTAACTGCAAAGCAGGTAGTCGGGGCTGTAAGTGATGCAATCTACTTCAGCCAGATGTCGCTGCCTGTACGTAATACAGAGAATAGTGTAAAGAGGTTCGAAATTTCACTGATGCCGGTGAGTTGCCCATTAGTTCAGTTGGATAGAACGCTGGCACATGCCGGCATGGGTGGAATTTTTTGCCTCTAAATAGGTTTTTAATATTACCGTTGTGTAAAAAATAGAAAACGTAATAATAACGAAGCCTTAGATAAAGCAAGACAAGCGAGGTATGTAAGTAAACTCGTCTATTTTACTACTTACTATTCATTACTTACTAGTACTTAAGAAAAATTCTTCATACAAAAGTCAATATATACCTACCTATATATTTAAGAAATTTTCTATTCTATGGTGTGGAGTAAAGTGTTCTAATCAATTTAAATCGCTGCTTAACGACACTTACGAAATTATGCAAGTCAGCCAACATTTATCGAAAAACCTAACATAAATTTACGAAATAAACAATTATTATTTTGTTATAGGGTTAAAAAACGAAAAATTGATGATGAAGTTTGTGGAAATGGTTTGTCAAATTCTTTTCCAGCAGAAGAAGCCATAATACAGAAGGTAAGGTTTCCGAAATGCCCGTGGAACTAAAACATGTTATTTTTTTTATTAGCTTGCTCATAAATTTATTTATTGTTTTACTTTAAAGGATAATTCACTTGTTGCTATTGTAACCGAACCGGAAACAGTTGATTCGGAACTTCAAGAGGCGACAATGACTGAAAAATCGCAAAACTCAAACTTCAGTTACGTAAGTAAAGTTGCGTAAAATAAAATATAATTTTAACGAAGCATAACGAGTTCAAACAGTTAATGTAATGTTTTCTTTATTTTTAAAGGATAATGCAAATGAGCCAGAAGAGGTGTTGGTGGTGGATACGGAATCTTCAAGCTCGATTGTAAGTATAGTTTATAATAATAAAAAAGAAAAAAAAGTGTAGTGCATAATTAATAAAAAAACGTGCTTGTCGTTCTCTCTTGTTCTTTACTCTTTCTCTCTCTGTCGCTCTCTCTCTCTCTCCCCCTCTCTCTCTCTCTTTCCTTCTTTCTCTAGATGTCATTGTTAAAAAAATAGTTTTTAAAATTAAACATTGACAAGAAGTGCTTGTGATGTGATACTTTTACGATGAATTGTATGTAAAACATCATAGGCCCCATAATATTAATTACCTAATATTTAGAAATATATTTTTTTTTCAGGAAGAACTCCTAATTGAAGGAAGACGTATAATTGATTTTCAATATTTTTGGAGTCAACTACTTCTTATAGATAAACACAGCGAAAAATTTAATTGTAGATTAAACTACCTCAAAATAACAGAAGAAAAACAAGAAGGCTATAAATCTAAATTTCATTTGAAATGTTCATTATGTGGATCTGCATTTACTTTAGAGTCATGCACTGAAGAACAGCGTCTTGATATTAACGTTAGTGCCGTATCAGGTGCAATAGTTACAGGCAATGGCCATTCAAATTTGAATGAGCTAACAGCATAATTGCTAATCTGCTTACCGGGAGAATAAGTTTTACCAAAACCGGATAAATCGATTTTGATCGTATCAAAAACAGATTCATCCAACTCCAGTTCTCCAGACTATGCAAAATGTCAGCTTTCTACTACTAATCGTCTCTGCGATAGGCCGCGGCCAGACAGACAGACAGACAGACTGATGGACAAACGGTGGGATATAGCTAAACCATAAGGGTTCCTTGTCGACTATGGAACCCTAAAAAAAGCGTTGATGGCACATGGGAGAGAACGTCTGACTCGCAAACTCAAACAAGAGGTCAAATCCCGCCGCATGGACTTAGTTTTCTATGTTACGTATATTTTATTATTTGTATTAATAATACCAATCACTAACGTTGAAGAAAAACATTGTGAGAAAACCTGAGGGTAAAAAATAAAATTAATGTTGGCAAAATATTTTCGTTTATTTATTTTCCTACTACCTGCATACTTATTATATCAAAAATCTGTTATAAGTATGTGTCATACGAAAGAAATCAGACAACTACTTTGGAGTAATACAAGTATTAAGATACGAGGGGAGGTCCAAAAGTCCGCGGAATGGAAAGGTTAGAATTTAAATATTTAATTTATTTTATTTTTTCTTTTCAACATAGTCCCCCCTAAGCTCAATACACTTTTTGGATCTTAAAATTAACTTTTGTATACCCTCGAAAAAATATTCTTTTTCTGTGCTGTCAAAATGGGCCGAAATAGCCTCCTTGACTTCTGCATCTTCCGAAAATTTTCTTCCTCGAATTTCTTTTTTCATTTTTGGAAAAAGTCTGGTCTGGACTATAGGGTGGATGAACTAGTGCCTCGAACCCACATCTGCGTAAGGCAGCCATCGCTTTGTGACACTTGTGAACGGGCGCGTTGTCTTGCAAAAGGAGAACCCCACGCGACCATTTTCCTCTTCTTTTTTCTTTGATCGCTGCCTTCAGTTTTTCTAGTAGTGAAGCATGATATTCTTCGGTTATGTTGACACCTTTTTCTTTATAATCTAGCAATAAAATTCCTTCAGAGTCCTAAAACACCGTCGCCATCATCTTGCCCACTGATTCTGACACCTTAAACTTCTTAGGGGGAGGTGTACCCTTTTTATGCCATTGCATCGACTCTTGCTTTGACTCGGGTTCATAATGATGAACCCAAGTTTCATCTCCAGTGACAATTCGGGCCAAAACACCGCTTGGTTCTTCGCCACAGACCTCCAAAAAGTGCTTCGACGCATCGACTCGTTGCTGTCTTTGAATTGGCGTAAGCATTCTCGGAACCCATCTTGCACTGACTTTTGTCATACCAAGGTGGTCATGGAGTATCCTCAAAATTGTGGTTTCTAATACTCCAGTTAATGCAGATATCTGTTTCTTTTTCAACCGGGCATCTTCCAGTACCAGTTTTTCGATTTTCTCGACGATATCCGATGTGGTGGCGTCAATGGGGCGTCCCGGGCGAGGGTTATCTTCTATTAAATCTCATCATTGTTTGAAAAGTCCATGCCACTTGTGAACCAATGTTTTAGAAGGGCATTGGTCCCCATACACGGCTCCCATTTCTTCCATTATGATTTTCGGAGTTTTTTTTGTTTGGTGAGGAACTTGATAACGGCACGATGTTCAATTTGCTCCATTTTTGCAGATTACCTCCGGATTTTCTTGTTCTCAGCAAGATAGCTCTTTGATTAATGAAGTTAGAAGGCTGAAATTTCTCTTTGTATACTCGTAATGAGTTGATAATTAGAATGATACTACGAGAGTAAACATACCCCCTCTCCTTTACTTTCATTCCGCGGACTTTTGGACCTCCCCTCGTACTTCTCTTCATAGTCGCTGTATAATACTCACGCATCTAAGACCCGCCGCGCAGGCACGCGCGGGGGGCCACGCGAGCGACCCGGACTTTATTCGTTCATCGGAATCTACCTAAACCTGCGGTGCACGATTTGGCGAAATGGCTCTTAACTAAAAATGATATAATTGATAGACTCGTAGACAAGCCACATAACGGTAAAATGGGGAAGAGCATGTTAGAAATTACTACAAAATTTTACGGATGAAATAGTTTGATTTGGTGTTGATTTTTATGATAACTCACCCAGTCTGCATCGCGAGACGAACGAAGCCTTTTCTCCTGCTCAAAATGACCTTGTACTCTCCGGGATGGGAGTCCAGGGCCTCAGCCGCACCTCCAACTATCAAGGCCACACACGTGCCTTTGCGTTTCTTTGAATCCAAGAGCTCTAATAAACTGGCTTTCGATGACGAGCAACCACCCAAAGCAAGCATAAGATCCCTGATGAACGGCACTAGGAAATGGCCGTTAAGCGTGATTATGTTGCAAGTCATGCCCGGAAAAGTCTTGTAAAAGTCCAGAGCATTGGTTCCGAATGCGCCGATGGCTCCACAGCTGACAACGCCGTGTGGAAAGCAAGCGAAGAGGTAGTTTTTCTCGGGGTTCAGGTCTTGCGTCTTCACAAGTTTGATGGGAAAATAGTCGCGATAGTACCGCCACCACGCCCAGTTGCGGACCCACTCAATCCTGGAAAATATTGCAAGACACAGAGTTGTAGTACGTTATAGAGTTTACGAATTTCAGGATTCCTTTCACACCGAAAGGAATACTGAAATTCGTGTTACCGTTTATGAATTTAGTAAATGGAAATATCTTGTAAAAACGCTAGTGGAGGCCGCCGTACTTGATTGGTACGTACGGCCTCAGTCTGAGTATATAGCCATGATGTCCTCGCCTCCTTAGGGTATCCTAGTTTTATACGACACGTGACTGTGACGTCAAGTATGTAAGTGTGAAGTGACTGTGACGTCTGGAAGATATTATTTTATTATAATTGGAGTCGGTTATCTATTTCTGCTGGTAAAATCATGTACCAATCTAACTTCAGACACATGTGCGCGGCCGCGACTTACCTTCGTCCACCGCGATTGCAGATGTCAATGTCGTTTAACATCCACGCGGCGTACAGCAACCCCACCCACCAATAGCTTGAGTACAGTAGTTTGATGAATAGAAATATGGCGAAGAATTCGCCGAAGAGCACCAGGCAGATCCATCCGGTGGCCGCGAGGGTCTGGAGGCGACGTGCTAACGGAAGGTTCACTGGGGCCCATTGCACGCCGAGGGTCTCTGATATTTGCCTGGAACGTGACAAGAGTACTAGGAGGAGAAAAAATATGACTGAAATCGGCAGTGGTAGGTACTTCCACAGAACATAAAAAAGAGTAGAAGTAGCATAGACCAAATAGTGACATGACCCATTAGTGTGAAAACCAGTTTGACCAAACTCGCACACTGTGGGTACTTCCATGCTAATGTTTAAAGTAGGGTGTCTCTAAAGTCATAAGTGTTTTATTCATATATTCTCTTATTCTTATCGTGCGTTAAACTGGCTAATCGTAGCCATCTAGATAGACGTCTTTGTCGTACCTCCATACATAACTTACGTACGCCTACATGCCAGAGGTGCAGGGACAAATCCGTATTGATATCTCTAGTTAATGCTCAACTTTGTAGTAGCCATTTTTAATGAAACTATTCTTTATTCGGTCTTTTTATCTCAGGAAAGCGGGTGATTTTTACGAATTTTAACATTAAAACTGTAGAAAGAAAGACTAGCCTACCCGCCTACCTACATTTTTAATCGCTCCTGGATTCATTCTTAATTCAAGGATCTTCGTTAATCAAATGAATCAAAATTACGTAGATGCAAAAGAGATATCTTAAGAAATTTTAAATAAGTATAATTATGTTTTTATTTTATATTTTTGTACATAGGTACATTATCTAAGTTTAATTCGATTACGTCAACCGTGTTTGGCACTTTTTAGGGTTCCGTACCTCAAAAGGAAAAAACGGAACCCTTATAGGATCACTTTGTTGTCCGTCTGTCCGTCCGTCCGTCCGTCTGTCAAGACCCTTTTTCTCAGGAACGCGTGGTGGTTTGAAGCTGAAATTTATATCAAATACTCAGGTCTACTGTCCCTTGAAGCTGTGAAAAAATCAAACTTCTAAGCCAACGCAATCAAAAGATACAGCCGTTTATGCCGCAAATTTTCGACACTTGCAAGGGAATCAAAACCTACAGGGTGCTTCCCGTGAACTCAGAATCTTGAAATTTGGTACGAAGCAACGTCTTATAGCATAGATAAAGGAAAAATTACGAAAACCATAAATTTTTAGTTACATCACATAATATATTTTTTTTTAATAATTTTAAACTTACTATCCATTTCCTCATAAACGCGTAGAGGTATTAAATTGAAATTCATACCAAATACTCAGGTCTATAATACAGGTTTGTACGGAACCCTCGGTGCGCGAGTCTGACTCGCACTTGGCCGGTTTTTTTTATAGTAGGTAAACGAACGCCTAGCCAACGAGGCGTTCGTTTACTATATAAAAAGTGTTGATCAATTATTCAAGGAGATCTTTTAAGTAAAACTATTGAGAAACGTTTATTATTTGGTAAGCTAATCCTCAATTAAGTATGTAAGAGACCAAATCGGCTAATAATAAATAACCCGACTTATATACGATACCTACCTAATATTAGTTTTAAGTAGAAAATAGCAGAGCGGGTTTATTATAAGAGTAATTTTCCGTTACTCGCGGGCTTACATTTTGGGCTTGATCGGTGGTCAAAATGACTCAAAATCTAGAATTGCAAAGAACCCAAAAGTTTTAGATCTATGGAGCATAGGAGTGCGACGACGCGAGTCGTGCGTTTTAAATGTCAAAAGTCGCGACTTTCCAGTACATTATTTGTCAAATACAACCGACCCTTTTGCGCCACAAAACGTCTTACTCTCGCCATCGTTCTACCAAGGCTAGTGATAACATAATAGAGGCTTCGAGAGAAATTTTTGTCTATTTCTGCGATCTGGTTCAATAATATGTTCAAGTTGAGATGACTATTTCTGACATGTGGTTCACCAATATGTTCAAGATGACATGGCTGTTTCTGACATGTGATTCACTAATATGATTAAGTTGACATGGCTATTTCTGACATCTGGTTCACTAATATGTTCAAATTGAGATGGCCATTTCTGACATCAGGTTCACTAGTATGTCCAAGTTGAAATGGCCATTTTGACATGTAATTCACTAATATGTTCAAGTTGAGATGTCTATTTCTGACATGTGGTTCACTAATATGCTTAAGTTAAGCTGGCGTTTTTGAATTTGTTTGCAGAATTCGCTCCTCCTATTTTATTTGAACAAATAAATTGTATCACTGTTTTGTACATTAAATGAATAAACATTTTAACTCGAGATTTTCACATAATAAACTAGTAGATGCCAATTGGAATTAGGTATAGATACCTAGTTTTTTACCAATCGTCTCTAATCTAGATGGCTATGTGGCTGAGCTCGCTTATGGAAAGATCTTGTTATAATGATGATAAATAAAATTTCAATAATTTATATCAACACCAAAGATGATGTATAGCTTATAAAATAAATAAGATTAATAAAAAAAAAAAAAGAATTTACATTCTGCTCGCTGAATGTCAATTAACTATTTAGCCGTCGGGCTGTACTTGTGGTAGAGAAAAAGGTAACGGGAAAAATAAATCAACTCTGACCGTCTTTTCTACAACCATATTATATAAACTTTCTACACATCTATAACTTATAGTAACTTCAACTAATACCTACCAAAATAGAGTTTTAACGTGTTCCCACAACTCAACCCAGTCCATAACCATTTTGGCACTTTCCTTATTTTTTTATACCCAACGGACGTGAACACAAGACCGAGTACAAAATAAAACTGCATGATTGTGTTCTATCACACAACAGCTAACAAGATAAACTCTGATAAAGCTGAAGGGACATGAATGGAGAGCTTGCAATAAAAACTATTTTGGTATCGAGAAGGCATGTTAAAAGATATAGTATCGATAAAAGATAAAGATTTCTGTCTACAACTAATATTATTTTATAAACCTGTAAATAAATAATTCTAGACACGTAGTACAAATTCGGTCTCCATACAAATGGGGGTAATCTGTAACGTCACAAATGGCTATAGGCGCCTTAATAAGTATGATGAAGCAAATCAGTTAATTTATTTTTTAACGTAAACTTACAGGAAACAACCACATAAGTATCTAAACCCTTAATTAAAAAAAAAACGTCTGTAACAAAAACACAATTATTTAAAGTTATTATTGAGTATTTTATATATAAGTAAGATTTTTCATGCTTTTTTTAACATTTTTGGGAGTTTTTCTGTAATTATACTATAATTTATGGTACTAACACAATGTCACTCCAATCAAAGTGAATAGGGGCCTATAATCTACTGCCCCGGGGGGGCTGACAGCACTCTTTTGTATTTAATGGGGAACATGCCGTAGAAATTACATAATATGTGCCATATTATGTTACTATCAAATCTATTTGGCTTAGTAGGCGTGAGTTAATCTGTCTATTGAAAGCATGCGAACTTAGAGGGACTTCATCAAAATACAGTAAATAGCAGTCATGAAGATAAATAACAGGCAAGCAGATGTTTTGGGTTTAAGAACAGAAGTGTACCAACCGGACCCCATTACTGTCTCTATTCACGCTGCTTTACAAAGCTTCATCTCTCGAAAAATCGTAGTATGTACCTACAGTCTATTTATTCTTACTTGTCCAATTTAGTAAACAAGATTCTACCCTTAAACTTTGACTTTTTAGTCCAAAACTGCGATAATTCCATAAATGAAGTAACTTGAACACTCTTTTAGATAAGACACTGCCAAATTTATAAACAATAGTTCATGATAGTTCATGAATTTGCGAGAAAATGTCTAGTTTAGGCATCTAATCTCAATTTTAAGGGTAGAATCTTGTTTACTAAATTGGACAAGTAAGAATAAATAGACTGTACCTGTAAACACTTCACATCATAAGGCGCTTACGGGCGCTAACATTTAGCCTAGAACCTAGGATTAACAATCTAGAACTTTAATCGATTCCAAAAGTCCTAGGATATTTATACCTAATACCTTCTACATTCTAGGCTGTATTTTTTAAAAATAGTTACGACAGTATTAGGACTTCTCATGTATAGTTTTTGAAAAAACGTATTATATAACAAGTTATGATTTTTATTGCATTGGTGGCGCAAGTTAGCGCCCCTAAGCACCTTAACAGCGACACGTCAATATTAAGTTTCAGATTTTCTTCCTGTACTTAGGTATAGTGTAAGACAATATTACTTTCCAAATTTCATAGCTCTAGCTCAACGGAAAGTCCCTACCCTAAATTTTGAGTTCCCTTGAGTGAATTTTTTGGCGACATAAACGCCCGTATTTTTCTATGTTGACTTAGTAGTTTATTTTTTTCAGCTTCTGGTGCTAATTTCAACTAGATTCCCGAGATTAAGGGTCGGTTTCTGAATTGAGAATTTCACCGAGTATAACACTTACCTAAGTTACGTTCTGTCACACTCTCTTCTGAGAAATTCGAAGAGACAGCAGCAGCACTACATACAGTGAACTATTTACTTAACGAAATTCTCAATTCAGAAACTGGCCCAAAGGTTCTTGACACACTAACGGACGCACGCATGGACAACTATGTGATCCTATAAGCGGGAGCCGTATACCTATACCATTTTTTCTTTTCTAGTTACCTACCGTAATAAAATACAAAAAGTATAATATTCAGTGGGGTCCCTATTCAAGAAATTCTTGTTTAGCGTTTTTGTTCTATTGAAAAAACTGTGATACATACTGTCAAACTTACCCTCAGTTTCTCGTACTAACAATCTGTTAATCTACTGTTAACAGCTGTCAAAAGTTTTGTCGTATGCACTTTGGCAAACTGACAGCTGTTAACAGTAGATTGACGGCTTGTTAATGTACCAGAAACCGGGGCTTAGTGGGGTTCCCTATTTCATACCGAAAATTCTTTGTTCGAAATACGGTTCACCTACGAATGATACTGCGAAGCGTTGATTGTTCGACGCTTTTTTAATCCGATACTTTCATTGTTCGGTGCCTTGTTACTTCGAAAACGTTTTGCCGATGCCTCGTTACCTTGAAAAATGTTACACCGGTGCATTATATTATCGATGCTTATTTCTTCAGTGCTTCGCTGCTTCAAAAAACGTTTTGCCGAGAGTTTTACTTGCAGGAACATAATATATTATAAATTTAAGGGTTATTATTATTAATGCAAAACTCATATCCGTCTATGATAATAATATTCCCTCTCTTTGACTTTAATGCTCGTAAATTGGTCGATATCGACATTATTAGAGGCAAAAAATACTTGTAATTTTAACTAAATCTGCAGTCCGAATAAATAAACACTTCACGAAATCAGATTGGGAATGAAATGTGAACTGCCCTCGATTATGCCAATGAAAAATGAAAAGAGATTACATATGCATGGCATTAAAACTTCTATGTACTTTTATAATAATGAATCGACAATAATGATTTAACAAGGCACCGAACTAACAGCAGTCGGTGCATAAACATTCGATATAATTAACTGTCGCATTAAAAAGCATCGCAGTAAAGTTTTCGATGTAACGAGCATCGAACCAACAAGCAGTCGGTGTATAAACATTCAAATGAATAAGGTGTCGAACAATCATCGTTCGATGTATCATTCGTAGGTGAATCGTATTTCGAACAAAGAATTTTTGGTATGAAATAGGGAACCCGGCTTAGTGTAGTTATAGTGCAATTCCTATACTCGTATTATATGATATACTCGTAACAACTGACGAAAGAAACCGGCCAAGTGGGAGCTGGAGTCCCGCTAAGGACCGAGGATGTGAGAAATCGATTTTGAAAAATATGGTGTTAATATACCTAATCGACAGCACAGACCTCTATGTGCTAGTAGGTACTATATTCCGTTCTATGATAATGTTATCGCATGACGAACCATAATAAATTAAAAAACAATTTCTTAGTATATGTTACTTCTATTATTTCTGTTCTATTATTCACTGTAATTCTAGTCGTGCAAGAATAAATGTAAATTTCGACTATATAGCACTGTTAGTATCAGAGGGCTAGATAACTATTTAGTTATACATTTAACCGATTTGTTAATTAACCATTAAATTATTACGTAACTATTTGCATCTCTCTTATTCAATATGGACGGCATTATTGTAAAGTCGAGAAACAAATAGGTACCTATTTGTCCATTCCCTTTCTTTAATTAACAATCACATTACATGGTTCAATAAATTAATTTCCCATAGTCCCATATTAATCCACAGGAGAGATAATGCTATCATGGTCTGTAAGTTTTAATAAAAATAAGCATTTCGTTGCTTGACAGACTAGCTAGACCAAACAAATATTAAACACAAGTTATTAAATAAATAAAACACCAAGGGGTACTTACGTAAATATCATGTCGGTAGATTTTTTCTTTTAGATCACCCGGTATGAGTTTCCACTCGGATAGGTTTGAACTCTGCACTGCTTAATTAGGAAGTTCTTGAGACTGATCAACTGTGGCACTAGCTGGCTTTGTCTCAAGTCCGACCTTGTGCCCGTTTAAACCAAGTTTTAACATCTACCTTCATAAAAGTTTCAGTACGTTATTCAATAAATAAACAGCGTTGAAAGTGTTGCGAATGAATGATAAAAAGAACAATACACAGACTCAGTTCACGTAGGTACACATGGTATAAAAAAATCTAAAAATAGATTACACAGTTATAGGTATAAAATGAACTGAAGTAAATGTGGACAACTCTAACAGTATCACTAGATGTACTGATCATAGTTATTATAGCACGTTAGTTATTAGACTCCTCAGCTATGACAAGTGGTGACCTTTCAACGTAAGCTTTACATAATGACTGGGGGGTCACCAACCATCAAGTCGTTGATGACAGTAGGTAAATGAGACCGGGCTCGCCTGCGGAACATAGTTCCTAGCATCTTGTCATAGAAACAAATATGCACAGAAGAAGACTTGTTATCAAATACTGTCTGACAGGCTAGGGTCGTTAGTGAAGGTACAGAGCTGAATAGCTGATGGACCTCTTAATTTTTGTAGCAATTTGACCCGAAATGTACCTAACTACAGCCCAATATAATTATCTACACTAAATGGATATATTTGAATGTACTTTAAAATTCGGGTTTCAAACTCATGATCTTCAAAAAAAAGATTAGCTACGTCTTACTTAAAAAAAAACTGTTCACTGTTAAACCCAAAACCAAGATCATTCTTATCAGGATTTATCAGGACAGAACTTTCAATATGCATACGCATGAGACATCGATGAATTTAAGGTTTATTATCTTATACTATTATCCTATACTTACTATGGTTAAATTGTCGAAAATTACAAAATCAAAGCGTGATTATATGTTTTAAAGCGGTTTATTAATTGATTTCTGAAATTGTAGCCATTCAATTTATAAAAACCCATCGCAAATTACGAGAATTATCTTTAGTCATTTCCACTTCTTTTAAAGAATATTTAAATGGTCTGTGCCATCCACGATAAGGCATTTGAACGATTTGAGTGAATGAATGAATCACCATTTATTGCCAAGAACAAAGAATATCTTACACTTATAAACTTAGATACTAAATTACTTTTAAATTAAATAAATTTGAGCTCTCTGTAGATTGGTCCTTCTGAGCTTCACATTCTGCTTTATCTACATTAACTTCAAGGGTCTTCCAGTTGGACTGGTGATTCATGAGTTTTATGTAAACACTGAGTATGAACTGTTCCTTTTATTTTTCTGACCTATGAACTTGGTAACACAGGGCAAATATCCAGTTTTGTTTTAAATAGGTGCGAGCTAAAATATAACCTTTTGCCTGTTTGTAATGTTTAAAAGTTGCGTGGATTTGCCAGATAGAGAAATTTTATTATTATTAGTTAGTAAATACGTTCACTCTAATCATTTACGTCAAGAACAACATTGTAACAAAAAATGTAAAGGTCGACCTGCTGTCGACTGTAGCTAACTAAAATATATAAAATTAAAATACCTAAGGACCTATTGTTTATAGATTTACACTTAATGAACACTGAAATTATGAATGAGTAGTCTTTGTTAAGATAAATAAATTGTATTTGTTTACCGTCCTTAACATATTTTCCGTAGTAATCATAGTTGAAGGATATGTTTGTCTTGCCGCGATATGTTTTTCTCATTGTGTTAAAGATACACTTACCTATTTATTTTGTGGCCACTTTAGTTTTGCAGTACAAGTTCCCTAAAGTATAAACCTTATATATTTTTTAAGTATAGACCTGCGTGAAGGGTGCATGAGAAAAGCCTCCTCGAACGACGTACTCATTGAGCCCGCACGTCTGGCGCACCCTGGGCAACAATAAGCTACGCTGATTGGTATCCTTTCAGCACGATGGCCTGCCATCGACACGCTAAGAAGAAAAGAATCGATATGAAACCTCGTATCTCATAATGCAGGGGCAAGGGTCTCTTCTTGCGTCGCAGGAAAGTTAGGCCATATTCCACCATGGGGGAAGAAGAAGTATAAACCGAATATATTTTTCGACGTTGTTTTATAGACAGGTACAGTACCACACATCATAAAAGTCCCTTCGGGAATCTACATTCGCGCAGACTAGGAAGAAGTGTAACGAAAGTACCCGAAGCTATAAGTACATTCAACATGATCTTTAACCGATAGGGTTAAGGTGCAGAATTGATTGCCGCAGTAGCGCTACCTATTTCGCTCACGCTAATATTGCCAAACTAATAGTCACCTGCATCGATGACGTTGAATCAACCAATAGCAACAAAGGCGCGCGGCCTGTCATAAAATGAAACTATCTGATTGGTCGATCAACTTGCCGCACATTCAAAATTTGGTCATCTGCGCAGGTACATCCGCGAGACTTATTTCTTGTGTAGCACTGTATCTTCCTACCTAAAATATCGGGTGTTAATATACACCCTTCCCGAGGATTACTTATTCTCTGCATATGTACGAACATTTTATTCAACAAAAATACCTTTGCTATGAAATCTCACTCTTAGGAGATATGAGGGTATTTTGCATCTAAATAGACAAAGGCTAGCATTAGGGGAGGGCTATGTCCAGCAGTGGACTAATATAGCCTGACGACGGCGAGACAAAGGCTTAGTAAAATTTTAAGTTAGCTAAAATTCGAACGTTTACGCAAAAAAATCGATATCAAGCCATCACTAGTAAAATGTGGTTTTTGGGTCAGATGTTAGTGTTTAATATATTATTTAATATTGTGAGACTTATTACAAATTTTGTTTCACTCATTTATCAAATTATCACATAAATTATATGTACTAAACTCAAACATTGTTAATTTGAATCAAATTTCCATTTTGTTTATTTTCTGGCAATATTGATTAACTAACTAGATACTTTCCTTAGTTGAGATCACTTTGAATTATGTCAGTGAAGTTCTTAATCCTCTCCTCAGTTTCTTTGATGTTTTCCTTGATGTCTTTGTAGACTTCATTGTAGGATTTGATTGACTGATTTGTTTCCGTAAAGATGTTCTGAAGTATTTGTAGGTGGAGGATTCTGAAAAACAAAACAACATTCAAGATGAGGAAGATGGGGATATGTGTGGATGTGTATAAATCACCCATATGAATACTGGGAATTTAGTTCAGTTGTTTGGTCAAGTAGACATTCAATATATGCCTGCTAATAATATAAATTTAATTTCAACATAAAGAATATTGAATATTCTGTTTGCTGAATGTCAATGTACAATGAAAAATGTAAGCCGTAATAATCTCTATGAAATGTTAGAGGAACACTGTTTTACAAAATTTTTTTAACACCAATCAGTGTATAGTCTTACTCATTGCAGGTGCATTGTATACTTAAAAATATTGTTATACAGAACCAGAAAACCAGCCAAAGGAAGCACAAAAAGTATGGGTCCCCCTTCAGACAAAATTAAGTATACATATAGATTTTTTTAATTTCACCTATTTAAGAAAAATAAATATACAAACTTGGACTTCAGCTCTAAGATCTTGGTCTTCAAAGATAGCATGTCACTAGAGTTGTCGCCAAACTTGACCACATCTTGCAAGCGATGGTTGAGCCACTGCATCATCAGGTCCACCTTCTCATCTTCCTGCTCCTCCAAACACTTCAGCTTATCATCCAGGCTGTCCTGCAGTTCCTTTATCTTCTCATGGCAGGATTTTGTTGTGTTTACATTGGCATGACTGAGCTGTTCTAGTTCCTCCGTGAACTTGGGTAGTTTGCGGCGAATGGTGTTAATGATTGCCTGGTTTAGCTCAGTTTGTTCATCGAAGGAGAGCTCTTGAACAGTCTGGTTCATGAGACCTACAACACGAGGTGTTGACAGTGTCACAGATTTCTAATTGGAAATTGGGTTTAAAAACCCTTAGTTCAGGGGCTGACGATAAGGTAAATTATTTTGATAAAAAGGTTGCATTTAGTTGGGTTCAACAATTGAAGACATTGTAATATTTGACAGTTTATTAACGAGACGCTAAGGAATAGAATCTGAAAGGTATCCAAATGAACATTTTGTACCAAAAGTTTCACCAATTAGGAAGGTACTATGCTTTCCTAGTGGAGCGGTTGTGGCCTAGCAGAACCGAGTGATTGGAATCAATCACTTGGGTTAGGCAGCAACGGGCGCGGTCAGGTACTGGATGGGTGACCATCTCGTGACTACCGTTAATAGCATTTTTCCGAGCGCTTCTGTGTTTCTCAAGACACGTTAAGCCGCTGGTGTCAGAGGCCTAATGGGCAGCTTGATAACTTCTGACAGTAAGGCCCACAACTGTCTTACAATTCTTCACCAATCCCTTGGGTTCCCGTGGTGAAGTATGGCCTAACCTTCCTGCGATACAGGAAGAGACCCATGCCCAACACTGGGGACTTATAAAGGGTTGATATCGATGCTTACCTAGTACAGTAGCAGTGCTTTCATCGGCCGTGCTAAGTTTGTGCAAGCCAGAATGGTGGGATAGGTCGCAATTTGCGACGATCCGATTCACTTTTCCTTTGAGTTTATCCGTAAGTGACGAAGTTGGGTCCTCACATATTTCCTTGATAATATCGAGAAGTAAGTTTTCTTGCAACACGTTAGTGTGCTGATTGAGGTCATCGGTAGCTGTTGTACAATCCATTATTCAACTAAATGGACAGGGAACGTAAGGAATCAGTTGGAAACACTATATACGTACAGCACTTTTTTTCAGAAATTCAAAACTTCTCGTTCGGTTTGTTGCCATAGAAACAGTGTGACCATCTCAAAAGTGAAGAATCTGCCACACATTCGGCTATAAATCTGCCCAAATAATATGAAATATATGACACCAAAAATATGCCTTCATATTATAACCTTCATGGAGGAGAGGAATAAATAAAATTATTTCATAATGCAAAAATTATA
The DNA here is from genome assembly GCA_934045075.1 of Yponomeuta sedellus. Lineage (NCBI taxonomy): Eukaryota > Metazoa > Arthropoda > Insecta > Lepidoptera > Yponomeutidae > Yponomeuta > Yponomeuta sedellus. The sequence goes on along the minus strand of OW203727.1, from coordinate 19,208,514 downwards.
AAATTTAATATAACAAAGAAAATTAGAGTAGTGGTACATAGTTAGGTAGCCATTCAGAGGGGGAATGCTGCCAGCGCCCTACGAACTCTCCCCAAGGGCAGGCGTCTAGATTTTTTTTATGTAGAGCTTTTTTCGTAAAAAAGTAAATGCTTTTAATTAGTAATACTAATAATAAAAACAAAATATACATGACATTACACTGTATCTACATTGGCCTCAAATTTTCCCTTTCAACATACATTGATTTTAAATATAGTTATATTTAGTCATAATTGGTTAACTATGTCATAATAGAATGTTCAAACCTATTTAGAGGCTAAAAATTTCACCCATGCCGGGATTCGAACCCGCAACCTCTGGCTATCCGTGCCAGCGCTCTACCAATTGAGCCAATGGGCGACTCACGGCATCAGTGAAATTTCGAACCTCTTTACACTATTCTCTGACCGCCATCTTTGGGAAGCCGGGGTTCCTTCAGGAAGCCTGCAGTGACATCGGAGCACTGCTGGCTTTCTGGAAAGAGATAGGCTGGCTGGAGTAAAAACTGACAGCTCCACTACGTACAATGGTCCAATCATGAGGCTAAGTGCGGAAATCTCAGGTCTAACTAACTAACTAACTAACTAACACTATTCTCTGTATTACGTACAGGCAGCGACATCTGGCTTAAGCAAATTGCATCACTTACAGCCCCGACTACCTACTTTGCAGTTAGGTTTTACATCGGAACGATATCACTGTACCCACATGATTATACTATTTTTATTTTTAATGCACTAACCCGTGCTAAGGACAAATTTAAAAACCTATTTAGAGGCTAAAATTTCATCCATGCCGGGATTCTAACCCGCAACCTCTGGCTATCCGTGCCAGCGCTCTACCAATTGAGCCAATGGGCGACTCACGGCATCAGTGAAATTTTGAACCTCTTTACACTATTCTCTGTATTACGTACAGGCAGCGACATCTAGCTTAAGCAAATTGCATCACTTACAGCCCCGACTACCTACTTTGCAGTTAGGTTTTACATCGGAACGATATCACTGTACCCACATGATTATACTATTTTTATTTTTAATGCACTAACCCGTGCTAAGGACAAATTTAAAAACCTATTTAGAGGCTAAAATTTCATCCATGCCGGGATTCTAACCCGCAACCTCTGGCTATCCGTGCCAGCGCTCTACCAATTGAGCCAATGGGCGACTCACGGCATCAGTGAAATTTCGAACCTCTTTACAATATTCTCTGTATTACGTACAGGCAGCGACATCTGGCTTAAGCAAATTGCATCACTTACAGCCCCGACTACCTACTTTGCAGTTAGGTTTTACATCGGAACGATATCACTGTACCCACATGATTATACTATTTTTATTTTTAATGCACTAACCCGTGCTAAGGACAAATTTAAAAACCTATTTAAAGGCTAAAAATTTCACCCATGCCGGGATTCGAACCCGCAACCTCTGGCATCCGAGCCAGCGCTCTACCAATTGAGCCAATGGGCGACTCACGGCATCAGTGAAATTTCGAACCTCATTACACTATTCTCTGTAGGTACAATTTTTCTCCGAACCTTTCTAATACAGATATCTTGGAGCCTAGTCTGCCGAAATGGCAGAAATCTGCCACAAATGGTCACACTGCATAGAAACATTATTTGACATACGCGTTTTGAACTCGTTTTAAACTAAACTTAAAAAATAATAAAATCTGAAGCAAAGTATAACACGCATGCATCACGCTATGTAATAGGTAGATAAACATTACCCTTTATCCCCTTTGAAGAGTAATGTTTTTGTTTAGATAAAAGATTACAAGTATATTTTCTTTACGAACGTGACCTGTCATCGCCTATCTTGTCACAGCTGGCTAATAGTGATGTGTTATGTGAATCAGTTTTCCTGTTAGCATTTTCCAATTTCTTTTCAGAAAAAAGAACATTTATTAGGTAGGTCCAGTTTTATTCATGTTTTCATGAATAGTCTGTTTCTGAAAAAAATCATGAATGGTATTATTGAAAGCGAGAATGTATTAAAACATTTGATTAAGTCACGTGACGTAATCCAATCTTTCTTAACATCAACATTTTATTGCAAAACCTATGAAACATTGTTCAACACATTCCGGCTTTAAAAATAAGTTTCTTCTCAGAAAATAGACTGATATAACTTTTCTCTTGGCCACGGGCCGCACCTTTAAGAATTACGCTACGAAAAGTAATTAATTACTTTTTCAAATAAATAGACATTAATAAATATACATAGAGAGCATTTTATTGAACATGAAAATCGAAATTACACCAAAATTTCTTGAGCTAAGAGTATAAACGGAGGCCTTATCATTAAAAATAATAGAAATAGAATGTTTTTGGGGCTTAATCACGTAGTTATTTATTGCTATTTAACCTAGACGTTCTCGTGACCACGATGGCTGTAACGTCGTCGAAACGTCGAGGTAAAATAGCAATAAATTACTTAAACCCCGAAAATATTCTAACTACAGTTCTGCCAAACTCGATAAAGAATAGAGGTAAACAAACCAATTTAGGGTTATCACAACTCACGTTTTACAAATCTTCTATTGTTTACATGATTATAGCCTTTTACTTGCTAACTATTTATTAACTATTCCTATTGCAGCATATTTAACTAGTATCACTCAAATAACATGCATATTACCTTGTTATTTCGAAAAACTATAAAAAAATCGACATTTGTTCACGCGACAGCCCTACAGAAAAAGAAACAGGGATGAAATTCAGGTGTGACAAACATTTTGGAAAATTTAGTTTGTGCCAACAAGTGAAGTTTAGTCATTTGTCAATACGTATATATGGCATAAGTATATAGCATATATGTGTGACAAAATGGCACAAGACAAAAATATAGATTGCCCCCATATCATTGTGAATTAAATCCGATAGAAATCATATGGGGGCAAGTAAAAGGCCATGTTGCTGCCAAAAATAAAACTTTTTAAATGGCTGAACTAAATAAAGGTCCTGTTAGATGAGACAATAAGTAAAATTACTCCAGCAGCATGGCAGCGTTGTGTTGAACACGTAATTAAAGAAGAGAAGAAAACGCCGAATTTTATGGTGTAATGGATAATGTCATTGATGAATTTATAATTCAAGTCTCCGGAGACACAAATTCATCCTCCTCTTTGGCCAGTGACAGTGATGATTAGTGTGAACATAGGAATAAAAATATATACAAAGAACTTTCTTTTATTGCAATATTTGCAGTAGGTCCCAATCTACTCATTTTCATAGTAGCATCTATAGTACTTATTTATATTAGAAATTTGAAGAGTTTTTTTTTTTTGCTTAAACGCGCTTAATTCTATTCGAAAATCATGCGGCATGGCTCGCGTAGATGTTTGTTAAATCTGTGTTTCATATTTCATATTTCAGTGTTGTCATATGTCATATTGAAATCGGTTAAGCCTTTCACTATAAAATCATAAACACATAAACATAAATAAGCATTTTACATTAGTAGGAGGAACGATTATTATTTGTATGAAAATGATTTCTAGAAAAGGTTGTTAACATCTGCCTTTTAGGTGTAAACAAGTCGTTGCCTAGCAACGGTTTGTTTATCGCCATTCGTTATCGAATTTGGCTCAGGTATAGGTATGTGTACAAGTCGCGAAAGTTTAAAATATGTAATAGGTAATAGAAATTTGTTTTAACGGTTAATTAACTGTGAAGGATACCACGTAAGGAAACCTACCAATTTGCGATGGGCACGCGTGGTAATTAAGCCTATACTCTCTCTTTCTTTTTGAGAGAAAGCCTGTTTCCGACAGTAGGACGTTTATAGATTGCATAAAAAGGTTTTTTAAAAAACCGCATTCTTATGTGTTTCTTTTAACTGGTCCATCACTAATCACTAGCTGTCAGGTCAGGCATAATTCAGTTTTTAGGTTAGAAATACACAAATAAGATCAACAAAATAATGCTAAGAAACGTTCTTCGTACCTGCCGCTGGCTGGCACGCCGAGAAATCACTACTTTTATGCCTGTTATAAACGTGAAAAGTGCTTACATAACGACCCCCATGAAAAATTGTGAAAAATCTCTAAGATTTCGCAAGCATTCTTCTAAAACTTCCGGTGACCCACAACCACAGGTTTCAGATGTGGATCCCGTGGTATATGACCAAGTGTGCAGCGAGACCTTGGAGTCTCTAAGTGACTACTTCGAGGAATTAGTGGAAACATCTTCCAACTTCAAGGGAGCTGATATTACGTACAGTGTAAGTAATTCTACATCGAAAGTTATGATAGCTAAGGTACTCTGAAATTCTGATCGTAAGATCTGTGTAAGCCTAAGTAGACCCTTCTTTTCATGTCACATACTGTAGAACGATACTTATAACCAGAGGTCCCTTTGTAAAAGGTCTTCTTGCTCTGCAGATCTACTTGCTCTGGTCTAGAGCGGTGACTTTCTGGTCTTCCCATCCCAGCCCTAGTGCTTTCGCCTCTTACGAATGATACTTATAATTACTTATTATACTTAGAAACACCTTCATCTCAATTCAATCCTTTTTTCTTTTCAGGATGGTGTACTAACAGTTTTCCTAGGCAATCCATATGGTACTTACGTAATCAACAGACAATCACCCAACAAACAGATCTGGCTGAGTTCTCCTGTGTCTGGACCGAAGCGATATGACCTAGTCCTGAAAGAGGGGGGCTACTGGGTGTACAAACATGATGGTGTAACATTGCACAAACTACTTCAAGAAGAAATATCAAAACTGACAACAAATAATGTTGATTTCGGAAAGTGCTCGCATAGTGTAGTTTAATTTGGTTTTAGTTTTATTTGTTTTGTTTGAATTTGTAAATATACAATTTATTTATCAATTTTTGTTGAGTTTCTTTCTCTTTTTTGCCCATCAACATGGAGGTCATTGAAGATGGCAATATTATGGACCGCATTCCTATTCTCTTGCAAAGAGACTTAGAATATTATCAGGTAATTAACACAATTTCCTCATCATCCAAACCATAAAGCATAAAACTGTAAAGAGGACTAACTGCACTTTAGAAATCACACTTTTCAGATTGATTGCTCTTTTTTTCAGATTGACAGTTGATTTCTCTAGTTCAAAAAGTTGTGGTAACTCCTAATTCAGGTTTGTTGCAAGTAATAATGGTGTTTTTATTTTCAGAAGAACCAAACGGTTCTTTCAGAGACAGTCTGCCGCGGAGTGGTGGGGGGAAGGCTTGACTTTCCAAGAAATGCTTCATTTGCAGCGGTCAAGATAGTGCTGTGGCTTGAGGATGAGTTCTCTATTGCTTTTCAGTAAGATCACTTAGATATTACTTCTGACAGATTGCTAAAACTATCTCAACGAAACTTGCTCATAAACAAAAAAGCACCTAAATCAAATTAAACATATTTTGTTTCAGGCAAGGATCTGGTATGTTTGTTAAGATTGAAACGGATGCTAAGAATGAGGGTGGTCCAGCAAAAACTTCCGATCCAGATAAATTTGTACAGCTGGCTATAAAATCTTCTGATGCTCTACTAGGTAAGTCGTCCTTCCTTCCTTTTAGACTTTTTATTATTATTGTTATTCATATTCATTATTCAGCTTTAAGCTAATGTGTGTATGATTTTTGTGCATTCGTAAAATGTTTATTAAGTCCAAAGAGTATATAACCACTACCTACGTATTTGTTTAACAAATCAATTCTTTTTTCTATGGCACCCTATATTCATAATAACTTTTTTGGCAATATTTTTTTATATTTTTATGTTTGGTTAGGGACACAAAGTAGGCAGTAGCGCCCCCTGCAGTACATTTCCATCGAACTGCGATCCCCAACCCGCATGCCCAGCGTGGGGATTATGGGCATTACCCGCTATGATGGCACAACGTGGCGCTCTTTAGGGGAGGGCTATGTCCACCAGTGGACTAGACTATAGCCTGACGACAACGACGACGACGATGGTTGGTCTGGCTGGACTTTGTATCACCAGATACAAAAGAGTTCCTTGTTTGCTTTCTTTTTCTGTGAGAGCCACTCTAAACTCCATGAATGTATGTAGACACTATGGAGTTCCGTAACATCTCCTTCCTTTATGGTGCACCATGATGGTTCCCGGTCAGAGATATTTTGAGATCAGACGAAAAAAAATATTTTTTTTAAGCTGGCTTCAATACAAAAAGGGTCTTTTGGTAACCTGAACAGGAGATCTGCATAGGGCAGTCTCGTTGCTTGGGTGCAGATCTGCATCAAGGAGACTAACTTTTCATGCTTTAAATAGATTAAAAATTATTTTAAACCTCATTATAAATGGTTGGGCACGCTTCGGCTCCTCAGAGGTCAAATACGTTGGTATTTTCATTTTTAGAGCATCTTCACATGTTGGTACAGGAGGCACTGGACCACGCCGACCTGCCAGTATTGACTGCCACCCTGGGTGCTGCTGCCCTGCTCAAGAATAGCTTGCACTGCTATGTTCAGTTTCTTGAAGACTCTGGCAGTTCAGAACGTCATTCTTTACTACTGGTAAAATCTACATAGGACTGTTAGTATAAGAACCCATTCTTATGGATACAATTACTCGTTTAACTGCTCTAATTACAATTATTTACTAAATAAACTATTAAATTATTAAAAACCTATTTAGAGGCTAAAAATTCTCGAAAAAGACTCGAACCCGCGACCTCTGGCTAACGGTATATAGGTTTTTAAAATTGTCTTTACCCCAGGTTAGTGCAACAAAAAGAATATATTAAATAATTAATTAACAGTTCTTTATTTTTTTTCTCTTCGTAAGAACCATCCTCCTCGTACTTCAAGGAATACTTATTCGATAAAAAGAATTGGCGAAATCGGTTCAGCTGCTCTCGAGATTTGCGCTTACCAACACATTCAGCGATTCATTTATCATTTCACAAATTTTAATTTATAAATCACACCACTTTATTACAGTTAGTGTTCTACAGGTTATAAGATTTTCCCATGGGAATAAGAGGTTTTCCCGCAGGAAAACGTAGCCTATGTGTTAATCTACGGTGTCAGCTAACACCATACCAAATTTTATTAAAATCGCTCCAGCCGTTTAGACGTGAAGAAGTAACAAACATACACACTCACAAACTTTCGCCTTTATAATATTAGTGTAATGTGACAGTGTGATGTGATATGATTAGTGTGATGTGCAGTGGAAATTAAAACACCCGTACCCACAGGCTTTGTAAACCCCCAAGGGAGGCTCCCAACTGGTTCTGATCTGCAATGGCCTACGTGGCAGTCACTCAACCGACTCCGGACCCAAGTAGGTCGCTACAGACAAAACCTAAGCAGGTGGGGTTATATTGCACCAACGGAGGAGATATGTGATTGTGGAGCCTCATCGCAATCCATGGTGCACCTGCTCCAATGTCCATTGTGCCCTCACACCTGAGTGCTTAGTGCGAGTTTGACAGATCCAATCGAATAACTTTACTACAGCGTTAATCAAGCATTGAGTAGTGAGTGTGAGTAAGTTAACCGTTCGAACGTAAACCGTAAACCATTACAACTCGCACTCAGCAATTTTATTTTCCATACTTGTCGCTAGGTGGCGCTTCCTCGATGCCATAGAAATATGAGTTTACGTTAACGCAATCGAGTAGTTAAAAACTCGCACTAAGCACTCTGCACTCTGGAGGACCTAACAGAGGCCAACGCTGCTGCAATTGCAGTAGCCAACTATTGGGCAGGAAAAATATAAACTGGTCGAATCGATGACACGAAAAGAAGAAGAAGAAGAAGTGTGATGTGATGTGATTAGTGTGATCTCGTGTCGTGCTATTGAACTCCTATGAAACGGCTTCACCGATTTTTATGACTTTCTTTGTGTACAGTCTATTTATTCTTACTTGTCCAATTTAGTAAACAAGATTCTAACCTTAAAATTGTACTTGTACATAAACTAGACATTTTCTCGCAAATTCATGAACTATCATGATGAACTATGTTTATAAAATTGGCAGCGTGTTATCTAAACGAGTGTTCCAAGTTACCTACTTCATTTATGGAAATATGGCAGTTTTGGACTAAAAAGTCATAGTTTAAGTGTAGAATGACAAGTATGAATAAATAGACTGTACAGTCTATTTATTCTTGTCCAATTTAGTAAACAAGAGTCTACCCTTAAACTGTGAGTTTTTAGTCCAAAACTGCCATATTTCCATAAATGAAGTAACCTGGAACACTCTTTTAGATAACACGCTGCCAATTTTATAAACATAGTTCATGATAATTCATGAATTTACGAGAAAATGTCTAGTTTAGGCATCTGATCTCAATTTTAAAGTTAGAATCTTGTTTACTAAATTGGACAAGTAATAATAAATAGACTGTATATTTGGGGTCTGAGAAAAGGTCGTTTGCAGGATCAGCTAGTTACTTAGATTATTCCTCTACCCCTTCAGGCATGTTACAAGCGGTACGTAACGATGGCCGAGGCGGTGGGCGAGCGGGTCCTGGATCTTCACAACAGGGTGTTGTCCCTGTACATCCTTCAAGACTCCGGTGGAAGACCCATTGACGACCAGAGCACTAAGATACCCGAATCTGGATCGCCATCAGTGCAGGGATGGTGGCTCTACATGCAAGGTCTTTTTTATGTGTTCAGCGTTTTTACCTCGCTCAGGGAAGAGACCCGTGCCCCTCGGTGGGGACATAATGGGTTGATGATGATATTTTCAACCTTATTTATTATAACACAACAGCACGGTTCCTTAAAACACACCTCAATTTCAGTATAAATAGTCAAGTGGAAAGCGTAAGCGCATTCGAAATAGTTCAAAGAAACAACAGTGTGAAAACGTTCCAAAAAACGAACCCCGCACAGGTGACGAAGCTTATTTATTGATGCGGCCTTATGACATAAGTTGCTACTTTTCACTAAGCACAGTCTACAGCACAGCACATCAACCTTTACACGGGTGGACTCTACTCTGTTTCGTTACGGGCGACATTTTAACAAAAATGTAGAGTTTTACTTGCTGGAGACTGCATTTATTTATTAATACCTTAATTTTACAATGCGGACCTCATGCCTAAAGACGTACCGACATATAATTGTCAAATTCTGATAGTGTAGCGTCACAAAACACGCGACATCCGACAAATAGCTTAAACAAATCACGGACTTCGCATAGAAATAATATTTCAGGTCTCATGGACGAGGAACGCGGCATGTAATTTTGAATTTTTCGGACTATAGAACGCACACATACTCGTATATACAAACTCGCGCCTGTATCATGAAGGGGTACGCAGAGACCATGAATCAAATTAACAATAATAACACATAATTTTGGTTCTTGCATGTTCATCGTAAACTTATCCCGACTGCGCGGTTTCTTGTCCAGGTTATCTGCTTATTATACCTCTGAGCTGGTCTAGCTAGACTATACCAAAAGAAAGCTATCTTTATTATATATCTGCAGGCAGCAAAAAAGATTTGTGGGATACAGTACCGCCGAGAATGGCGCAGAGGATTTTTGCTGGGATGCTGAACGAAACCCTGACTATACTCAACGTAAGGTATTGCCAGGTAAGCACCCTACTTTTCCTCTGAGACAAATCTAACGAGTTGGAGCCTCAACCGCAATAGTAATTAGGCTTAGGTTCTTCCGAAAAATATCTTCATCTTAGGATGAAACTTCACCCCTTGCAAATTATTACGTGACAATCTCCCGTCTGTTAACTTTTTGTCGTGATATTCGGAAGACAAACTTAGTTCTACTTTAGGAGGATTTTCACTTAGATTTGTTGAGTTGTCAAAACCGTAGAGATTTAACCTAACTCTTAGGCAAATTAGGTAGATAGGGCGGGACCGGTATAGACGGTGTCGTTCTGACAAGTGCCATTTCGCTTTACCACGGTTAGATGTCTGGTGACCTACTATTTTGTCATGTCCCAGAGACATCGACCCAATCTCACTTTTTCACCCAATCACACTCTGTATGGGTGTCCTGTTTCTCTACCTAGCACACACGCACTTGGCGTGAATGAGCGAGATCTGTGCCGCGGGGCGGTGTCGTTTCGGTTCGACAGACATGAAATTCATTCGATAAAATTATCTACTCTTTCAACTTGACGACTTCGGTAGCGCGTCTGCCTACCAAGAGGTTCCCACGACACAGGGTATCCTAGTGTGGGGCCAGAAGCAATGTATGTGCCTGTATGTAAATGTTATGTTATGTTAACTCACCCAAACAAAGAGATGTGAAGATATGAACTAGGAAACAGTGTGAGTGGGAGAGTCAAAAAAAGCCATCAAAAGAGACGAGACATGATATGTCACGTGTCAGAAAGAAAACATGTGAGATTAGGTACTCTTTTCAAAGGAATGCCGGGCGAAAATAAACTGTAGGATCATTACTAAAGCTTTGAAATACCATCAAAATTTTTCCACAGGCGAACACAACTGAAACCACCACGCCACTCCTCATAAACGATATTCTCAACATCCTGCTGTGCGTGGCGCAGCTTCTGCCGGCCATCTGCAACACCGGCGCGGACTTGGCCGGCCTGGATGTCCAGCAGCAGTCCCGTGACGTCCGAGACGTACACGCCAAGTGCAACGAGCTGTTCAAATGCATGGTCTACAGGGGGGCGCAGCTGCATTTCATTCACCAGGTAATTAAATATCTCCAGTTCTAGCTAAATAACTTCTTCACAGAGTTACCTCTTTGTCCAGAGTTTGTAATTTACAACTTTTATGTAGAGGCGCTGGTGGCTGCGACTAACAGCCGTGTGGCGTGACGACGTCGATAAGCCCGTAGGGAAGACCTAGTGAAATACAGCGCAGATTAATAGCAACTGGCGTCTGCATGAACAGTCCAACATTGATTATCGATGGGCTGAAGACGATGATGGTGATGAGGACTCTGTCCGCTAATCATATTCATCTTAGCGTAGAAGACTTATTACCTCCAAATTACACTCCAGAATATAAATGATCCGTTTGATAATTAAGTTGTCCTTTCCTGGGTTGAAATAGTCAAGCGTTAAGTGGAGATGAGACTAACCATAAAAATAAGGGGTAGCTGTGGGCTTATTAATTCTACCGGTAACTGTCTTCTAACTGTAGCAGTCTTCAGACCATAATATTTAGCGGTGTAGACACGCTGTTTTCAATTTCCTTGCCCCTACATGCGAGAGTTACCTAGGAAGGACGGGAATACGCCATGTGTCATATCTCTTTCCAGGCTTTCAAGGACATAACTGAGCCTCCGTCGCTCCCCTTCAAAGAGCGCCCCTGCCCGTGGTTCACGTTTGTCAGCCCAAACCTGTTCGACAACTTCGATGACGTCACGGTCTCCAGCACCCAGGATCTACCTAGCAAGACTGCCATTGGCCTGGAGCTCTTAGTGATGTTGGCCCAACCGCAGCCATCTTGGCCTCTGCTGGTCAAGGTATTGTAATAATAGCGTTCACATACGAACTTTGTCTGGTTAATAGCACATATATCATCTAGGGTGCGTGATATTCTGTGCTATGGTAACCAGGGATTCTATTATGTAAGTATCCACTGAGTTGAGTGCAGTTGCCTTTTTTTAAGCTACTCCAGCTGTCAAATGCATACATACTTTGACACTTTGAAGTCGTCTGAATGCTGATCTCGGTAGAGTGGAATGTAACGTAATAGAAGGGAAGAACGAGAATATCCCAAACACTGAAAAGCTAAGGCTAAGGCTCTTTGTAAGAGCACAGCTGCCTTTAGTAGGAATCAAACCCACGACTTATGTTTCGATACACACGGATATCAAGTGAACATTTAAGCATTTGTTGCCGGATGCCGTTGATAGATAGCAGTCGTTAAGCCAACTCAGAGGTATTAGGACAGCTACACGCGCGGAACACGGAACCGCTCGAAATAATGCCACTAGCGTTAGTCATATACGGTCACCCATCCATGCACTAAACGCGCCCTAGGTGCCTTCTTGTTGCCACATGATAACATTCGTGATCGTTTGGTGCGGTGAGGCTGTGTGGTGAGGCTGTGTGGTGTCGGCCTAGAGAATAGCACCAATCCAAATTCTTCCCGCGGCTGTCGTAAAAGGCGACTAACGGATACAAACCGGGGGGTGGGCAGCAGCGCCCCCTGCAGTACAATTCCACCAAACTGTGTTCCCCAACCCGCATGCCCAGCGTGGGGATTATGGGCACTACCCCCCAATGATGGCACAACCTTGCGCTCATTAGGGGAGGGCTATGTCTAGCAGTGGACTAATAAAGCCTGAAGAAGAACATTCGTGATCTTTTAAGATCACATACACAGCCGGGGCTACGAGCGATTCTGTTTTATGGTGTTAATTTCAGTGTATAAAATCCAATTTCTTCTACAGGTTCTTATGATGCGCGATTGCCACCTCGCCCGGCTGTTGTTAATATACGCGATCCGCCACCAGTCCTTGGACAACTCCAAGTGGCCGAGCAGTGGCCTGTGGTACAGCGTGGACGGCTGCGCTGGACGGTGCAAGGGTTTCTTGTGTACGGCGGACGGGTATTGCAAGTTTCAGGGGGATGCATCAGGTTTGTTGGGTTTGTCATTACTAATAATGGTAAGAGCTATAGAGCGAGCCATGCTAGGCCTCAGACTAGTGGGTTGAAACGTATGACGAAGGTCGACGATATTGGTGACCGAATCTCGAGTCTGAAGTGGCAATGGGCAGGTCATCTGGCGAGGCGTGAAGACGGCAGGTGGATCAGGGCAGTAACGGAGTGGCGGCCGAGAGCCGGGCGGCGGTCGCTGGGTAGACCGGCTGCCCGATGGTCGGACGATGTGGTCAGGTCGACAAGAAGCCCGTGGATGCGAATGGCGAGAGACTGCGAAGGATGGCGTGGTGGGGGAGTTGTGGTGATGGTGGTGGTCATAGTGATGATGACGATAGAAAAAATATTTTAGTAACTTCAACACAACACAATCATAATTTCCTGGAACAAACTAGTAGATAGCTAGATAGATAGTATATTCTTTCTTGCATGTACACCAGGGATTGCATAAGAGACATAAAATAACAGTACAGTACAGTACAAGTGGCGGCCTTATTAATAAAAGTAATTTCTTCCAGACAACCATTGACGGAAAAGAAGAAACGGAAACTGAAATACGGGTAGTCGGCGCAACTAAACGATATTAGATAACATATAATTTTAAGAAGGAAGCGCTCGTGGCCTACGCTAACCGAGTGATTGGAATCAATCACTTGGTTAAGCAACAACAGGCGCGGTGGTACGGGATGGGTGAGCGTCCCGTTACTACCGCTAGTGGCATTTTTCTGAGCGCTTCCGTGCTTCGTAAGGCACGTTAAGCCGTTGGTGCCGGCTGTCATATAATGGCAGTCGTTAAGCCATGTCAGAGGCCTTATGGGCGGCTTGACAACTTCTGACAGTAAGGCCCGCCACTGTCTTACAATCCTCCACCAACCCGGACTTGGCCCCGTGGTGGAGTATGGCCTAACCTTCCTGCGATGCAGGAAGAGACCCGTGCCCCAGCAGTAGGGACATACAAGGGTTGATAACGATATAATTTTATAGTTGATACACATACCTATGCTTTGCTAATCTAACAAATATATGGAAATACGCAGACTGCCATTTGTATAAATCAAGTTCGTTGGCCTCCATGCAGTGGATATCGAACCCACAAACTATGTTTTGATAGTCTTCCGTTCTATTTCTACAATTTTTTCTTCTTCTAGCTGGTGAGGAATATGCCAAGGTGTCTGGAGCACTAACTTTTGTGCTAGCTACGATCGGTAGTAAGGCGGAACTTAAGTCAACTTTATCATATGCATTGGAAATCTCTGGAAGAGACTGGGCAGCCTGTTTGGATAAGAGACAGGTAAATATAATACGACAGTTGATAAACAAAATATTTTCCCCGCGACCTCTGGCACGGATAGCCAGAGGTCGCGGGTTCGAATCCCGGCATGGGTGGAATTTTTAGCCTATAAATGGGTTTTTTTAAATTGTCCTTAGCACGGGTTAGTGCATTAAAAATAAAAATAGTATAAGCAAAATATTTTGTTTATCAACTGTTTATTAAAAAATTATTATGGGACATGGTTTTATAGATGGTGTAGGCTTGTCCAGCACCTATACCATCCTGACAGCTTAGACGGCCTAGCCCACAGGAAAGACTAGTCAATACGTGCGGAGCCAACCAAGCCGCGGGTTTCCTCACGATGTTTTCCTTCACAGTTGTGGTATTGCAACTACAAATTCGCAAATGTACGTAACTTTGAAAATTAAACAAAGTCATTGGTACATGCCCGCACTCGGGATCGAACCTGGGGCTCTCGCTTGCCAGTCCTTGGTTCTACCATTGAATTCAATGGTTCTACCCACTGAGCTACCACCGCTCTACCTCTACCCACTGAGCTACCACCGCTCTACCTCCGATTAGAAAAAGCCTCATTGTGTATTTTATTCCCGATTTTACATTAAGATAAAAACGACTGCGGCTAGGCCACGAGCGCTTCTTTTAAGACAAAAAATATAATATAATTTGGATATAATTAGGAACGTTTTCATTTATGAATATGCTCATCACCTTCAATTATTTTAATACTTATTGGCCTTAAGATAAGAGTTACTTTTGCAGATCTGGTGCGACCGAAGACCGCCTTGGCTAGCGGGTCTCCTTGGTATGGCTGGTTCAGCCTTGAGGTTCATTCCACCTATCCTGGTCAATGCTATACAAACAGGAGCTTCGATGTATCAGGTCAGTTTATAAGTCACTGAACACAACAGATCATTACCCAGCAGTTCAAAAAGAAATGAGAGTGGTTCCTGAGACGTTTCAGAAATAGTTCTGGCGTTTTGACCTTGAAAAAGTTAATTGAAAAAATGATCTGGATGAAATGAAAATTAGTAACATGGTTGACAAAAATTGAAAAAATAGAATTTTTCTAATTTTACGGTCCATATTATTGTTTAGAAAAACTTGCATTCGGGCGGGCCAAATGTTAAGTTCGTTCAGAAAGAACACACATACTGAAAAGTAGACACATTAAACACAGACATGAAAAACGAACATTCGAAATGATAAATAATAAATTTATTTGCGTAAGAAAAGAGCTATTGGTTTCATTATTGAGTGATTCGTCTCAAATATGTGCTGCGTCAGCACCTTGCGGGAGTGGTACCAACCCGTCACTCGTGGGGTCTGTAGAGTATAAAAAATGCTATAAGCTTCAAGTAGGTACATCTTTGTAACAATACCTACTTGTTGCCTGTGCATTTCAGACTTTAAAAATAATAATAATTATATCGCCAAGAAATTTCATCGCAATTTTTCCTCCAGACCATGTCACTCTGCCTGACGTGCATCCGGCGCTCGCTGGACTGTCTCCCGCGCAGCTTCGTGAACGCGGCGGCGGCGACGGCGCGCGGCCTGCCTGCGCACGCGCAGCCCGCCGGCGGCTCCGTGCTGCTGCAGCTTCTGCTTACGCTACTCTACGAGGAAACGCTGCTCTGGGCCCGGAGGGAGGCTGCTAGGGAACGAAACGGTGAGAGAACCTGGTGGTGACTGGTTCGCCTTCTGCAAAGCTTAGTCATAGCGGCAGCAACGCGATGGCTGGACAGCATACCCGGTTTTATCAGAATACGCTTCTGTCGTCCAGGTGACATGCTGCTGGGAAGAGAAGGTGAGATAACCTGCTGCTCTACGAGGAAATGCTGCTTTGAACTAGGGTTGCCGAGGATTCTTTTTCCTCTTCCTCAAAATGAGGAATTTTCTCATATTTTTGAGGTTCCTCGTCAACTTCCTCAAAATGAGGAATTTTCTCATATTTTTGAGGATTCTCGTCATCTTCCTCTTCCTCAAAATGAGGAATTTCCTCATATTTTTGAGGATCCTCGTCATCTTCCTCTTCCTAGAAATGAGGAATTTCCTCATATTTTTGAGGATCCTCGTCATCTTCCTCTTCCTCAAAATGAGGAATTTCCTCATGTTTTTAAGGTTCCTCGTCATCTTCCTCTTCTCCAAAATGAGGAATTTCCTCATATTTTTGAGGTTCCTCGTCATCTTCCTCTTCCTCAAAATTTATTTTAAAAATTCCTCTTCCTATTCCCCATATTTTAAGAGGAATTTAAAAGGAAGGAGAGTTATAAGTTTTGTTGAAACGAAATGTGTGAGGGAGAGAGAGAGAGAGAAGTCTCCTGCATCCTCATCCTCGTCCTCTTCCTCTTAGTCTGCCAGGTTTCTCATCCCCACCATATACCTCAAAGTCGATTATAAAAAAAATCCTCTTCCTCATAACAAGTTCCTCAACATCCTACTTTGAACCCGCAGAAAGGCTTTGGTGGGAAACTATTAGATTATGTTGCAATAAAACATACCTACATATTTTTAAAAACCTATTTAGAGGCTAAAAATTCCACCCACGCCGGGTTGCGAACCCGCGACCTCTGGCTATCCGTGCCAGATAGGTTTTTAAAATTGTCCTTAGCTCAGGTTAGTGCATTAAAAATAATATATACATATTTTTCCTCTAAAGAATGAACTCGAATTCGATTGATTTTGAAAGGGACATACTAACCACGAGATATGGCATTTGGATTGACAGTAACGAGTGAAAGGCTGGAAATCACGAATGTTTACAAATACTAATACCGAAATCATTACTAACACTGTTTTCGCAATGAAAAGAATATTTCTCAAAATATAGCTAACGATTTTAAAATTTGCAAATTTTCATCGACTTCATCTTTCAGCGTCATCCGAATCAAATGGAGAGCCGCACATGAACGTCCGACCCTCCAGACCGAAGCAAGTTAGGATTGTTAGCCTTGGGCATACGTGTAAGTATACCTAAGATCTAGGCTAGTTCTGGGTAAGGACGTACAAAAGAATGAAAAAATCCACTACTGTGACTGGCGCTATAATATTTTTGTGAATTATGCGACTTGTCACTGATACAATACGAGGGCTGCTACTTATGTATGCGGAATAGAAAAAATAAACAAATGTATATGGCTAAATATGCTTTTATTGTTCTTCAAAGTATTCTCCACTATGATCGATGCACTTTTGCGTTCGATGAAACCAATTTGACACTTTTTCCACTCTGATTGAGGTATCTCCAAAACGAGCTGTTTGAACGCATCTACAGCATCTTCACGGGTCGAAAATCGTTGACCACGTAATTTATTCTTTACATTTGGGAATAAATAGAAATCATTGGGAGCCAAATCAGGGCTGTACGGTGGATGACCCATCAATTCTATTTTTGGACCATCCAAAAATGTAGTTGTCTCCTGAGATGTATGACAGCTGGCATTGTCATGGTGAAGTATGATGCTGCGACGCTGGTTGTTTTGGCGTATTTCTTCAAATACTTCCGGCCAACAAATGGTCGTGTACCACTCCGAATTAACCGTTCTGCGATTCTCCAGTGGTATTGTAGCCACATGGCCATTAATACCAAAAAAGCAAATGGTGGCCCATTTGCTTTACAGTGCTTTTTGTACGAGCCACTTTCGTAGGGTTCGGCTCATTTTGAAACACCCAAACTGTTGATTGTTGTTTAGTTTCGGGATCGTACGCGTAGATCCAGGATTCGTCAGATGTGTACCTAGATATTATAAACAGATTTTGAGTCGCCTCCGTTGAATTTTTTTAAGGTTTTCTTGCACCATTCGATTCGAGCATCTTTTTGATCCTGAGTTAAGTTGTGCGGGATCCAACGCGAACAAATTTTTTTTACAGACAAATGTTCATGTAATATCCTATGAATGCTCGTCATACATATGCCCAGAATAGCCTCTATCTCGCGATACGTAACATGGCGGTCTTGCATTATTAGTTTTCGCACAGCTTCAATCTTTTGTAGCACAACTACCGATTTCGGGCGACCTTCTTTAACTTCGTCCGTGAGCTTACTGCGCCCGCGATTTAACTCACTAAACCAGTGATACACAGTCGTTTTTGATGGAGCTTCACCACCAAAAGTCGAAGTTAATTGATCTACGCACTGTTGTTGCGTTAAACCACGTCGAAAATCGTAATAAATCATAGCACGAATATTTTCATGAGTGAGTTCCATTTTTTTTTCAGCGATATGACATTTTAAACCCAACAAAAACAAATCACTAACGTATATATTATAAGAGAAAAATATTAGCGGCCAGTATTTAAAAAAAAACGAATTTGACTATGGAGTTCAGACATTGCGTTTAAAATTATTGGAATCCCAGATTCCGCATACATAAGTAGCAGCCTACGAGTATGTAGCAAGAAAAATGCGATAAATCGTCAATCCGTATAAAGTCATAGTATCCTGAACAGAGATGCATTGTCTGTTTTGAGTTTCAAAAGGGTTTGTCAATAACAAGAATATCATTCGAACGTAAAACCTAACTGCAAAGTAGGTATTCGGGGCTGCAAGTAATGCAAATTACTTCAGCCAGATGTTGCTGCCTGTACAGAGAGTATTGTAAAGAGGTTCGAAATTTCAATGATGTTGGTAAGTCGCCCAGTTGGGAGAGCGCTGACACGGTTAGCCAGAGGTCGCGGGTTCGAGTCCCGGCATGGGTGGAATTTTTAGCCTCTAAATAGTTTTTTTAAAAAAGGGCAGCAAATGTTAAATAGTTATTTGTTATACAAGAGTGCAAAGTTGCTTTTTAACCGCGTGTTCAATTTTGATGACCGAGCAAGCGAAGGATTCTAAAATTGAATCACGAGCGCAGCCAGTGACTCAAAATTTAGAATCCTGAGCGTTAGCGAGGGAATCAAAAGAGCACGAGGTGAAAAATCTTTGCACTCGAGTGCAACACGTAACTTTTCATTCCACCTCAGCGAGGAAATGACTAAATGCAAAAAAAAAACGTTTACAATCACAAGATAGGTACACTTTTTTAATTCACAAACTTAGTGCACACGATGTTCTAAATTCAATTTACTTTATCCTCTATAGAATAAAAACGGCTTTTCCACTCAGATATTGAAGATTAAAAATACTCTTTCCGAGATGGTGGGATGAAAAATACTTTTTATGTCTCACTTAATTGTTCAAAGTTGACGATAATAAGCTTGTTAAGGAGCTTGTTCTTAGCTACAATACAAGATAATCCATCAAACCGTTCTGAAATAACTGCCTTATAGGCGTAGTACAGAGAGGAGGACTGTGCCCTGTAGTGGGACGCATATAGGCTATATAAAAAACCGTCTAATCACATACAATACTATACTTTCCGAGTTATCGACTCGATGGATTAGTGCTCATATAAATACTATTATTCTTCTTCTTCAGGCTATATTATGTAGTCCACTGCTGAACATAACCCTCCCCTAATGAGAGCCATAGCGCCCTGTCTTCAGCTTGCCGCATCCAGCATCTGCCGGCAGATTTTCACAGATATTTTTCGTATAAATGCTCAATATTAGCTTAATTCCGGATTTACTTACTTGATTTTTTGTCATAAGAGTCTGACCAGGTTTCACAGGATTGGCATAGCTTGGTTATTGAGTGGAGTTAGGCTAATAATATGTAGCGCTTGCGAAAATATTCTTGGGTGTGCTTTTTTGTATGCTTTAGTTCGAAAATAAATGCTCAACTTCATATCTTTTGTTGCTCCAGTCACATCCAGCTCAGCAAGCTTCGACGGCAGCCACAGTAGCGCCTCGTCCATAGCCCTGGCTGTAGCCGAGGCCCTTTGCTCCATTGATGAAGATGACAAGCATACGCAGGAAATTGAGATGATCGTGAACGCGTCCAAGAAGAAGTTCACGCTGACCAACCTGTTTGGTCTTGAGGATTTTCCGGAGTTTGCTGGGTTTTCGGAGGAGGTTCTGATTCTGTTACTTCTTAAAATTGTAGTTTACCGCACGAACAGAGGGCATGTTAGATGGGCGGCTTGATAATTACTGACAATTTTAAAAACCTATTTAGAGGCTAAATAGGTAATTTCTGACAGTAAGGCCCGCCACTGTCTTACAATACTCCACCAACCTGGGCTTAGCCCCCGTGGTGGAGTATGGCCTACCCTTTCTGGATGTAGGAAGAGACCCGTGCCCCAGCAGTGGGGACATACAAAGGGTTGATATCGTACGAACAGTATTGCCACTTTAATAGGTTTTTGGATAAACCTAGCAACTAGTTAATAGCCGTTAACGTAGTCCCCAAAATGCTTTAACGTTACAGGCCCACGTTAATTCTTCTTCTTAGCGTATCGATGGCAAGTTATCGTGGTGAAAGGACTTGTCAATCAGCGTAGGGGACTCGATGACTGTTGCCTACGGTACCTCAGAAGTACGGGCTCAGTGGGGAACCCTCGTGGCCTAGTCAAACCGAGTGAATGGAATCAATCACACGAGTTAAGCAACAACAGGCGCGGTCAGGTGCTGCATGGGTGACCTTCCCGTTGAATTTTTTTCCGAGCACTTCCGTGCTTTGCAAGGCACATTAAGCCGTGGGCCATTACATGACAGCCGGCAGGCTTCATGTAATGGCAGTCGTTAAGCCATGTCAGAGGTCTTATGGATAGTTTGATAACTTCTGACAGTAAGGCCCGCTACTGTTTTACAAACCTTCGAAAACCCTGACTTGGCCCCCATGGTGGAGTATGGCCTAACCTTCCTGCGATGCATGAAGAGACCCGTGCCTCCGTAGTGGAGACATAAAGGGTTGCAATCGGGGAACCCTCACTGGGTACGTTAATTAATGTTACATTAAAAACTGAAAATTACTTTGCTTCCGCCAAAAATCCCACAAGCACCGCGCAGTTAGGTAATGCACCGCCCTCCCTCCCACTTTTTCAAGCAGAAGCAAGACACGAACACACCACCACCGACACCAATACTTGCGTGAGAAAACACGCAATGGATTTCCGCAAAGTAACGCATTCCATACAATTAATGTTACGTTCTACCTTTAGGGTAGTGTGCCTGGATCGAACGCCGAGCGAGCTAGCGACGCTGCAGCCTTGACCAGTCAGATTCTGATCACACCACCCGGCAGAGATAGTCTCAGGGTAAGTTAGCATGTGCCGTTTTGGGTCATCGATGGACTCATCCCTGTACAGGGTTACCTCAACAATTCGCAATTCCTGAAACATGCTAATTAGAGTCTGTGTATTGCTCTAGGAGCTTTTCTCACAATTATATTTTTTCTTAATATCGGGTTTTACATCAGTTTGAGGGAACGCTGTATTTCATGCGAACCAACAGAATAAAGAACTGAAACACCAACAAAATTAATTGCATTGTTACCAAGATATTTAACTTTTATGCCTACGTACGAGTACCTTCGACAGCCAGGGCGGAGCATTAGGGGGCGTAAACCACAGAAGAAAAAATAATATATGTCTTACCGGCGATTTTGCAACAAACATGTAGAAATCGAGCTGCTGTTAACTGTACAACCGAGGAAATCTAGTTGACAAAGAACCACTCTAAATATAACATGAAATGACATTTAATTTCTGCTAGTACAACAGTTTGACGAAACGCTTCTGTCTTTCTCTTATAACAACCTTTATATCCCAAAAATTAAAAATGCTTGCCTCGCATTCAAGAGGTTGTGGGTTCGAACGCCAGAGTATCTGTTCTCTCAGTCCTCTTGAATTTACTTACGAATATTTATGAATTTCTAGTAGCAGTACCACTCGCTAGCCTTGAAATAAAACATCCTGAGGAAACCGGAGTGCCTGAGATGTTTACGTGCCTCAGCGCTTTAAGTTGCCAATGTACGGTTGGAACATCCTTGCCCAGCGAGCTCTCTCTGAGAGAAGGGCGGTTCATTTATAGGCTGCATTGTACATATTCGAGTAAAATGCTTGAAAGCTATGCTGTTTATGCTAATATGAGTTTCTCTGAAGGATATGATTCGTAACGAATGCATCCGACAGAGAACCAAAGTTATCGACATAGCTCAGACAATTAGCGAGCTGAAGTGGCAGTGGGCTGGCCATATCTCGTGAACCGTTGGAGTAAACGTGTTCTTGAGTGGAGACCGCGACTCGGCAAACGTAGTGTAGGACGCCCTCCGACCAGGTGGGATGACGATCTGCAAATTGCCGGCAGATGCTGGGTGCGGCAAGCTGAAGACAGGGCGCTATGGCGCTCATTAGGGGAGGGCTATGTCCAGCAGTGGACTACATAATATAGCCTGAAGAAGAAGAAGAAGTACTTAATGTTTATGTATGTCTATAATAGTATTTATCAATGTAAGTTTATTTTATTACATATACGTATGTATATAAATATTCGCTGAGCACCAACTACCCGTCTCAATTTCTCCTTCAGCAATCTTTCCGATTTGAGGTTGCCTGGAAGAAATTGCTATCAGCAATAAGGCCGCCAATTGTACCTTTTCTTTTGTAACTGTTGTCTCTGTAATTATTTTCTGGCGTGTACAATAAAGAATATTCTTATCTTATCTTAACAAGAAAATGCTTGAGTGAAAATCACTTATGTAATCTTTAGGTGATTTACGATCATTTGCAACTGCACGCCGAGAGGATCTACAAGGAGCTCGGCATCCAAGAGGTGGCTGATGCTGCAGACGCTGATGTGCCATTGAACAAAGCTCCGTTACTTTACATCATGTTCCACATCGGGAGAAGACCCTTTGACCAGGTAAGAAGTATTCTTTTTAATGCACTGACCCGTGCATCGTGAGGAAACCCGCGGCTTGGTTGGCTCCGCACGTATTGACTAGTCTTTCCTGTGGGCTAGGCCGACTAAGCTGTCAGGATGGTATGCCTAGCCTGGGCATGCCTACACCATCTATAAAACCATGACCCAGGCACTACAGCGTCGGAGTGGTCCCTTCACCCATCTAGTGTGAGTGAAGATACCACTGGACGCTGTATAAATCATCTCATTAAGTAGATGCAAAAAGGCCAATAGTATTATTATTATTATTATTAACCCGTGCTAAAGACAATAATAACAGGTAAGAAGTATAAATGTGAGTATTTTCTTAGTTTCTTCTCCACATACCTAATCTATTAATTGTGAAACTAACAGTTTTGACGTCCATTAGGTAAACATTTTGTTTTTATAGTGTATACTTTTTTACTTCGATTTTGAATCTTACTATTAGATATTGACTTTTACTTCTGGACCCCTCTTTGTGGTACTATAATTTGTTCATGACACTTGTTCTTCCTTTTCCTCATAACCACTTCCTTGTCAATTCTAATCCTGTCATTCAAAATTATTATAACAATCAATCCATTTCTGGTCTCTGCGATACAGACTTAAAGTCTAGTGCAGATACCGCAAGTATTGTAAACATGCAACATCTTTTTAGCAAATAAAATATCTTTATCTTATCTTTATCTTATCTTTATTAATCAGTCTGTTCTCGTCCAACATCATCATCATCAGACCACTTCTATCCACCTTTTCCCTATCACGACAGTCTTCGCGGCCAATCGCCTTTCGCATCCACGGGCTCCCTGCCGACCCGACTACGTCGTCGGACCGTGGCGAGTTAGTCTTCCCGCTGACCGCCGCCCGGCTCTCAGCCGCCACTCCTTTACTGCCTTGTCGCCTGCCGTCTTCCCGCCTCACCAGGTGTTCCAGCCACTCTTACTCGTCCACAGCTGGACATAGGGCTTCCCTATGGCACGCCACTTCACTCTTTCCTCGTTCATCCAGCCACCTACTTACTTTTCTATGTAAACTTAATTAAAGTAATTTGTTAAGTGTTTTACGCAACTTAGTTTTAAAGTGAGAGTAAGGGCCGTTTTCTCCATTTGCTGCGTAAAACTGGATTTCATAATCAGGATCATGTTTGAACGAAGTTTAAAAAATAGATTTATTACCATCCGATTTCTCCCGTAACTTTTTGATCTGGTTCACGAAATCTAGTTCTTGTTACAGATTAGACATAAAAAGCTAAGATTTGAGGGTTTATTTTTTTATTTTGAAACGCAGCTGTCTAAAGTGTCGAGAATTCTGTGATATTTCCGGTTATTCTGTGTAATTTCATAAACTTTTTCGGCAATTTTGAATTTTGTTTCTGGCGCGGTTAGTTTTGTGCGAAATACATTTTGAACGGCTCTCATAAAGATGATGTTAAAACGAAAAAGGGATCCAACATTCACCAATAGTGAAAACAATATTTGGTAAAGTAAAACCTTTGACGTCTTTTGGCAGCTGATATCTGACATTTGTCTGACTGTTAATCTGGTTTTAGAAGCTAATCGTCCAATATCGGCCGTTCAGAGACTTCAGTTTAAACTTTGGTTTACGATATTGGAGAAATCCAATTTGTTATTGTAATCTCGATTAGGAGTCCAAAACCGGATTTAGCTTGCCGTAATCTAGATTTGGTTCTATGGAGAAAACGGCCCTAAATCTGCCAACAAACTATCATTTAGTTTGGCGGAAACGATAGAATAAATATAGAATAAACATTTTATTATTATTACTAGTTTAATAATAGTGGCAAGTGGCAGTCCCTGGTCTCTGCCTACCCCTCTGGGATACAGGCGTGAGGTTATGTATGTACGTAATAATAGTAATAGGGCGCGTTCAGTGCATGGATAGGCGACCATCTATGACTAACGCTAGTGGCATTTAACTGAGCGGTTCCGTGCTTCGCAAGGCACGTTAAGCAATTGGTGCCGGCTGTCGTCGATAAATGGCAGTCGTTAAACCAAGTCAGAGGCCTTAGGGCGGCTTGAAAACTTCTGACAGTAACACCAGCCACTATTATAGTCTTGCAAGCCTCCACCAATCCGGACTTGGCCCTTGTGGTGGAGTATGGCCTATACCTTTCTCAGGGAAGAGACCCGTGCCCATCGGTGGGGACAAAAAGGGTTGATGATGAATAATAGCAATAATTGGCGGGGTTTGCCCGCAGCACTTGCGCGGCGAGTGGCCGATGCCGTGGTCGCGGCTGGTGGCGGCGGCGCGCGCGATGTCCGGCGCGGCGGGCGCGCGCGCGCACGTCACGCGCCGCGTTGACATGCGCTCGCTCAGGGCGCAGAGCCGCTGCCCCGACAAGATGCTGTCCGAGCTGTGCGATGTCTTCAAGAGTTGCTCGCAGGGAGTGTTGTAAACGCGCAATGAATTTTAGTTCGATCTATAAATGCTATTTTATACGACAGCATGTGTATCTCGTTTACATGCCATCGCTCATAGCGCAGAACCGCTGCCTAGATAAGATGCTGTCCGAGATGTGCTATGTGTTCAAGAGTTCCTCGCAGGGAGTGTTGTAAACGCGCTATAAACTTAGTTCGATTTATCAGTGCTATAAGATAAGATAAGATAAGAATATTCTTTATTGTACACACCAGAAAATAATTACAGAGACAACAGTTACAAAAGAAGAGGTACAATTGGCGGCCTTATTGCTGATAGCAATTTCTTCCAGGCAACCTGAAATCGGAAAGATTGCTGAAGGAGAAATTGAGACGGGTGCTATTTTATTGCTCAGGATGTATATTTCGTTGATATGCGCTGGGCGCAGAGCCGCTGTCCTGACAAGATGCTGTCCGAGCTGTGCGATGTCTTCAAGAGTTGCTCGCAGGGAGTGTTGTAAACGCGCCATAAACTTAGTTCGATTTATCAATGCTATTTTATACGACAGCATGTGTATCTCGTTTACGTGCCCTCGCTCATAGCGCAGAACCGCTGCCTCGACAAGATGCTGTCCGAGCTGTGCTATGTGTTCAAGAGTTGCTCGCAGGGAGTGTTGTAAACGCGCTATAAACTTAGTTCGATTTATCAGTGCTATTTTATTGCTCAGGATGTATATTTCGTTGATATGTGCTGGGCGCAGAGCCGCTGTCCTGACAAGATGCTGTCCGAGCTACGCGATGTGTTCAGGGGTTGCTCGCAGGGAGTGTTGTAAATGCGCAATGAATTTTTGATTCGATTTATCAGTGCTATTTTATTGCTCAGGATAAATATCTCGTTGACGTGCACTCCCTCGGGAGGGTGAGTCTCTAAAATGCATAGGTGTTCAACTCAATATAGTCATATTAGTCCGGTAATGGTCGTTTCATTCACACTATCGGTAGTCTAGTAACCAATCGCATTGCAATGGTTAACTCGTGCTACTTAACTCGGCGCTTCTCGCAATTCGATCTTCCTATTTAATTTGCACGCGCTATACCGCTGTATTGACATTGTACTGCTATTGCTTTGTAGACTACCAAATTAAGGGAAAACTCAACCATTGTCGTGCATATTTCATTCTATTGAAAAACTATATAAGTATTAGACTCTAGGGCCAGGGCGCATAGCCGCTGCCTAGATAAGATGCCGTCTGAGCTGTGCGATGTCTTCAAGAGTTGCCCGCAGGGAGTTTTGTAAACGGGCCATAACATTTTGTTCGATTTATCGATGCTATTTTATAAAACAGGATGTGTATCTCGTTTACGTACCCTCGCTCATAGCGCAGACCCGCTGCCCTGACGAGATGCTGTCCGAACCTTGCGATGTGTTCAAGGGTTGCTCGCAAGAGTTTTGTAAACACGCCATAAAATTTAGTTCGCTTTATCAATGTTATTTTATTAGTTAGGAGGTACATCTCTTTGACGCCTGCTCGCTCAGGGCGCAGAGCCACGGCCGCGATAAGATGCTGACAGAGCTATGTTATGTATTCAAGAGTTGCTGTCAAGAAGTGTTGTAAAGGCGGGTTGGAAATTGGAAATCATAAAATTAAGGATGTATAAGATCCATACGATAAGTTTACATACGCGCGCTCGAGACCCAAAGCCGTGTAGAATACAATAAGTAATCGTACAAACGAATCGTTACTGTATCCTGTGAAACACAAATATGTCAGATGGTTTTCTTTTTGATGCTCGTGTGTCCAGTCCTGTATGTATTAGGTAATCATGTAACTGAATGTGTTTAACAAACTATACTTTTATTGTTTTAAAGTTACTTACGCTAGATAAAAACTTAATTCCTTGATTTGTAAGTTAAATGTTTTAAAACGAACTGTTTTCTGGCCTGAAAATGTAATTTAAGGTAAGGTAACTTTTTCTAGACTTAAGTTATGCTGGGTTGTAGAAAAGTTTCATTGACATTTTGTCTTATTATATTATTGATATAACACATTAGGTTTACAGAAAGGCAACAAAAAATTCAGGTAGCCATAATTTGAGCAATTAGTAGGTACAGGTGGATGAAAACAAACACTGAACATGTAATCCAAAAATACACGAAGTAACTACTAAGCAACTACTGATGTAAATGATGTATGGTAATAAAGCACTTCAAAAATAAAAATCCAATCATTTGATTAACCATTAAGTCCCGGATTCCTGTTTCACCGAGCATATCAAACCAATGTCTTTGTTTTTTATGCATCTTGTGAATAAATGGCACCGTGTGGTGCCTAGGCTCTCTCTGAGAGAGTTCCTGTGCGAAACATAGATAAGTTATTGGCCGATAAACGGTCACAAATAAAACCGGTATTAAAACGTTACAAACTTATATTTTCTCTCGTAAAACCCTCTAGGAAAACTTTACTACTATAAAACTAGATGGAAACTGATGCCGCGGCTTATCAAAAAAACTTCCAGTCACATAAATGGTATTAAAACTTTCTTTTAGGTCGTAAAAATCACGGCCAGACTTTTGTTATCCGCTCCAGTTGCGAACTTCCGGCGACTTTGTGGCAATTGCTCAAATAATTTTATCGAGAACTGCCAATAACACGAATCCGAATACTATTTCGTGAGTGCCCCCTAGTTACAACCTAGCGTTCAAAGCGATAAAGATCAAATTAACTTGGGGCAAGTCGAATTAAATTAATTATTTACTAAAAGCAAAGGTTCTATCTGATTCCGTATTCGAAGGCGATCGATACGTTCTGTACACAGCATTAGCGGAACTAATTCTAAACAAGTAACTTGCTTGTGTAAAGATCTATCCACCTTACAACGTGCCGGCGAAATTTACACCACTCGAAATACCTGTAACACGTGAACTTATTTTTTAAGATAAGACAAGACAAGACAGGACAGGGCAGGGCAGGGCAGGGCGGCGCGGGGCGGGGCGGGGCGGGACGGGACGGGACGGGACGGGACGGGACGGGACGGGACGGGACGGGACAGGAAAGGAAAGGAAAGGACAGGAAAGGACAGGACAGGACAGGACAGGACGGCAGGGCAGGGCAGGGTAGGGCAGGGAGGGCAGGGCAGGGCAGGACAAGATAGGACAGGACTGGACAAGACGGGACAGGACGGGACAGGACAAGACAAGACAAGTTTAGGGATTGTCGTTTTGCGATACAAGAGCCATTGTTATATTTATTTAATGCATGTTTAAAAGCAGCAATATTCCCAGACAGGTGGAAAGTTACACGGGTGGTGTATAGAATTTAAGAAGTTAAAATAGTATAATAGTAGGAAAATAGATACCGATTGTATTTTTCAATTGTTAATTAATGTTTGTGAAGATTTTATAATGTTTGTAACTTGTTGCATTAGGTGCTAATCCTGTAATAATAAGTT
Source organism: Yponomeuta sedellus (assembly GCA_934045075.1). NCBI lineage: Eukaryota > Metazoa > Arthropoda > Insecta > Lepidoptera > Yponomeutidae > Yponomeuta > Yponomeuta sedellus. The sequence goes on along the minus strand of OW203727.1, from coordinate 19,180,047 downwards.
ATTATGTTAAATAAATAAATAAATAAATAAATAAATAAGATAAGGTAAGAATAATTTTTAATAAAATAAAACTTTATTATCTCTTATTTACTTAGTTCCGTGTTTACTTACTCTATTTTAGGCAGTAGTTTTTCTCAAATTTAATTACCTGTTTTGCTTACGAAGGTTTTATTGTATCAAAAATATTTTTTATGTTATTTTACGGTCTTTCTGCTTTATAGTGACGCGTGATATTAATAGAGTGCGTAAAGTCACGTGAACTGGTAAAGCGGTGGTAGCCCAGTGGGTAGAACAATGGGCTCGGAAGCGAGATCCCCAGGTTCGATTCCCAGTGCGGGCATGTACCTACCAATGACGTAGTTTTCTACGTTATGTACATTTGTGAAGTTATAGTACCTAGCAATACCACTCGCTAAATGAAGGAAGACATCGTGAGGCAACCTGAGTCAGTCTGAGGTGTTTATATATCGCAGCGCTTAAAATTGCCAATCCGCGGTGGGCACGCGTGGTTATTAAGCCCATACTCTCTCCCAGAGAGAAGGCGTGTGCCCTGAAGTGGGATGTTTATAGGCTACATAAAAAAGTAACCACATCATTATTTTGTTATTGATGTCGGCAATGCATTATTGGAAAAACAAAATCTTAATACCATTTTTTTTTGGCGTGAATAACTAAAACACTTCAAGAAATCCTACCGTCTTATTACAAATAATTTAGACAGGTGTTGAGCATGTGTTTCAGAATTATTTTTACCACAATACAAGCATATTTAAGCTTATATTTGCTAAACAAGAGTTTAGCTTAAACATAAAAAAATGGTACTTGAAAAAGATAACTTGTCGACTCACTGACTCAGCGTCACCGGCACTTGCAGGCTTTAGAGCACAGACTTCGATTCCTTTCAGACCTAGCTATGCGTAGTTACGGTCTTGAAGGGGAGTGATGTGGCGAGCACATGTCAACTCTGCGCGCGCACTACAAACTCCAACATTCCTGCATCGCGCAATCAAAATGTTTTGATGACATACTATAAATATAACGTCCGATTAACAACAGTCAGTGTTGACCCGCCCGACACTGTTGACCCGCCCGATAAGTTGTCTGATCTGAACCACCTCTTAGAGGCTCGGTCCCAGTCAGACGCGGCCGCCTCCTCTGCCAGTGTGCCCCTTAGCGGGGACACTGCTCCCTCTTAGTAATTTTGTAAATAAAGTCTTCTAAGCGGACGCTCCTCTAGGGAGCTCCGCTGTGCGCCCTCCTCGGCCTGGGGGGTCGCGCCTGATGTGGGTTTAGGGGTCCTTAGGACCAAAACCAGTCCCAAGGTGGTGTTTAGTGGGTAGGCGCACTTCTTGTGAGTCCCACATTGGCAGCACGGCCGGGTCCGTGCTGTTATGCATGAGCATTCACCACCTCCCTCCCCCGTGTACTCCGGAGGGTGCCCTTTATAGGGCTAAAAAAAAAACAACAGTCAGACCGGCCGTCCCCAGGCATACGATCTGCCTGGCGGGAAATTTCCCTTTATAGTGGAAGAGTTATATAAAGTTATAGAGAAAAATAGACTCGTTCGGATCCCTTCCCCTTATAACGTTTTACGTAATAAACGAATGACTTCACAAACGCATTGGCCAAGTTTGCCGGCCACATACGTGAAGTGACTGTAACTTATTCCTGTTTTGATTTTGATTCAGAACGTATTGAATGAGAAATTTGTTATGAATACGGAATTTTTGATTTGCAATCGCAAATAGGGTTAGCTCCTTGCGGGATTCTGATTGATCTACGGGCAGGTCATTTATTGGCTGGGGATTAAGAGACAGTTAATCAACTTATTCTTGATAACATACGTAGCCTTTGCGTAGCTTAAAGCATGCTTACCCTATCAACTGAGTGTAATAAAATTGCTCCAACTAACCGGAAAGCTGAGTGCTTCGTTAATTAAAATGGAATACTGATTCGTGATTTCGAAGTTTATCTTAGGTAGAATAACCTAACATAACATTCACATACAGGCACATACACTGCTTCTGGTCCCACACTAGGATACCATGTGCCGTGGGAACCAGAAATATTACACACATCTAAACATCCAAGACCTCGGGTTTTTTTTGTTCCCAGCCGGGATTCGAAGCCGGGACCTCTCGCATAGTAGGCAGATGCACTACCGCTGCACCACAGAGTTCGTCGAGATAGAGAGATAAAAACATTTATTTGCATCTATACACACACACACAGTAGTATGAAACAGACAAAAAGAAAATAGCAATACACAAACAGAGCCGCTCTCTTCGACTTGTAACGGTGCAAACCTCTTAACACCATTTTTATATATTTAATTCTCAAAATTTAAAATTACGTCAAGCATTTCTGAGATTTCCCTCATTTTTAGCATTACTACTTCACATCTTGACTATACCACACAATAAAAAAAAAAAACAAAAAAAAGATGACAAAAATGTGACCTAACCTGTTAGCAAAAGCTATCTTCACCAACTGAATAGTAAATACCTCTCTTGCAAAAACTTTGCTCATTCTTTAAGAACGTCTCAATTACAGCGGAGCTGTTTGAATTAAAACCCATTTACCTACAGTGAATTCTAAAGCAGTTGGCGCAAGTAACTCAGCGGTACAGCGGGGACATTAGTTCCCAAGTATTGGCTAGGACTAGGAGACAATTTATGCCCACTCAGCCAACTTAGTCAATAGCTCGGTTGCTATTCCAGCTGTGTCTTGATTTCGGTCCCCCTTTGTTCCTGAATATTTAGGTCTTCCAAAAGCTAAGTGGCCACGTACAAGATTAACTGTGGCGTAGAGGGTTTTATGCCGAGATTCGATACGCAGTCATTTGTAAGCCGGATAGAGGCCAAGGTAGGCAAAACAAAGTCGTTTCTGCCTCAGGTAAAGATTTAAAGCTGTTAAGGCCTGAAAGTAGGAAAAAACGGACTAGTGTGAGTACGACCCGTGCCCTGGGACCTGTTTCATAGAACAATTTAAATAAACAACAGTACAATTCATGGTTTAAAAACCTATTTAGAGGCTAAAAATTTCACCCATGCCGGGATTCGAACCCGCAACCTCTGGCTATCCGTACCAGCGCTCTACCAATTGAGCCAATGGGCGACTCACGGCATCAGTGAAATTTCGAACCTCTTTACAATATTCTCTGTATTACGTACAGGCAGCGACATCTGACTTAAGCAAATTGCATTACTTACAGCCCCGACTACCTACTTTGCAGGTAGGTTTAACATCGGCTCAATTGGTAGAGCGCTGGTACGGATAGCCAGAGGTTGCGGGTTCGAATCCCGGCATGGGTGAAATTTTTAGCCTCTAAATAGGTTTTTAAATTTGTTCCTTAGCACGGGTTAGTGCATTAAAAATAAAAATAGTGTAATTCATGGTTTACTATAACAACTCGATCTTCATTGAAAAGTTGATAAACCCACCGATTAACATGTAGAAAGACTACTGCGCCATGTCTGTCGAACTGTCATAATAAAGTACGATCGTAGCTGATGGTCACAAATTCCAAACTTTAACTTGACAGTAAATTAACAAACCGACTGCCAAGGGAACTTTGTATAAAATAACGATGTTAAAGATATAAAGTAACGAAATATATTGATGATTTTGTTTAATTTTCCTTATACCTACCACCTTGCTACTGGTCAACTGGGTCTACAGGTCTACTGGAAGTGTCCTATAGGATGTTTTGTTGATTTAAAAGATCGTACATTTTGATTGCGTTGAACTAAGCTTGTTTTTTTAAAGAATATTCATCTTATCTTATTTTTTGTGCACCATTTAGTAATTATTGGAGCTTTAGTAGGTATTTATTTAGTATTGGACCTTAATTTTGGCCACCACGCCATCATTGAATATTTCTCGAATAATCTTTGGCTTTAACGTCGCACATCCAGCGACAACTCCCATCACTGGAACGTCATTGCAAAATTACGATAGCCGAACAATTGGATTCATTCCGCGATTACTTCTAGGCCGAATAAATGAGGGACAATGGGAATACCCGCTCCAGTTTGGGTTAAGATTGCACCGAGTTCGATCGCTAAAATGGGAGCTAGGGGAAATTAGTATGCGAGTGCGGATTGTGTTTTGGATTTACCTCCTGCCGAATTGCGGGTGGGTACAGTTGCACCGCAAATGTAGCGGTGTTTATATTCACATTTGTTTGATGTCCAAACTCGAACAGAACTTGTACGCCAATATCCCATGTTTAAAAAATTTGAGTAGTTAAATATTTTACAGAATTTTCCCTTCAGTATAAATATTTAAGATGTGACATCGTCGTCATCGTCATCGTCTAGTATTTCTTAATTCCTAGTATTACTAGTGTTTTTTACCCTGCTTAAAATCTTTGACGTGATAGTAGAAATCGTTTTTGACCTTTATCGAAATCTAATATATAAAAATCTATCTGAATAGGTCTGAGTGAGTCTAACCTCACGCCTGTATCCCAGAAGGGTAGGCAGAGACCAGAAACTGCCACTTGCCACGATCCTGACAGATCACCTTCGCTTGAACAACGTTCATAAGTCATTGCATGCACGTACGCCGGTTCCGGGTACTTTTTATCTTTCCCTCTGCTAATATATCCCCTATTTGGTCGATGTATGTCCGTCTGGGACATCCCTTACCAGCCCTTCCACTCACATTCGATATATATTTGTTTCGTCAATCTTTCTTCCTTCATCCTCTCCACATGTCCAAACGCAACATTCCTTTCTCAATTCTAGTCACTACATCCTCTTTCAGTCCACAACGTTCTCTAATCAGACTATTGCGTATCCTGTCATTTAAAGTAACACTACACATCCTTCTCAAGGACCTTATTTCTACTGCATTAATTCTACTTCCTTCGATGAGATGTTTCGGCTGCACACAATGGAATGCAAGGCACCATTTACAATTTTTCCGGACTCTTCTTTCTATATCACCTTCACACTTTCCATCCCTCGTAAACAGGCTCCCCAAATAGACAAATTCTTTTACTTGTTCCACTCTTTCGCCTTTAATCGTTATCTTGCATGAAATGACTGATCATTTCATCATCTTTTTCAAAGACCAGTATTTTCGTCTTACTCACATTCATGTTCATACCTTTCCTTTAGGTCTGAGAATAGGTCGTAAACTAATTGACACGGCAAAGCAAGGTTTGTAATTGGTTGAATACTTTCTTAACGTAATTCCGCCGTGGATCGGTGCGAATTTTCATCAAGTATTGACATAGCGATAGATTATGACATTAGCATCCTGTTATTGCTAACAGACAAGAGAGCGACCCGGTTGGCAGACGTTGAAGTCTCAGATTAAGGAAAAGCTCTGATAATCGGTGGAAAATAGCTGTGGCAGGTTGAGTAGAACAGTGGACTCGCAAGCGAGAGACCCGAGTTCGATCCCCAGTGCCACCATAAATTCAAAATTAAACAATAACATTGTTTAATTTTGAATTTACTCGTAAGTACATTTGCGCATTTGTAGTAGCAATAACTATCAGTCGCTACACGCTAACGGTGAAGGAAAACATCGTGACCCTCGGGTTGGCTGCCTCCGCACTTATTGACTAGTCTTTCCTGTAGGCTAGGAAGACTAAGCTGTCAGTATGGTATAGGTGCTGGGCAAGCCTACACCATCTAAAACAATGTCCGAGCACTGCAGTGTCCAAGTGCTCCCTTTACTCATCTAGTGTGAGTGATGATGTCACTGGACGCTGTATAAATCATCTCATTACGTAGATACAGAAGCCAATGTCAGCTACGGGGATCTGTCCGAATTTTACGAGTCTTGCGGATGGGTTTGCTGGTAATCGGGGTGCAAATTCAGTCATCTGTAATACGGTTAGAGGTAAAATATTTTATACTCTGTCGTCCCTGTTTCTCGACTGCACATTGGCTCAAGGCAGGAAAAAGTACAAGAAGGACAGCTCACAGACAGCTCCATCTCGTCTTCTGCTACTAGTATTCGATATTTTTTACGGAATTCTCTAGAGAACTTGCTGAGCCGACGAGCATCGCACGGCATCAAAATAAAAAAATGTCCTGTTTATTTATAAAAATATTATTTTTTCTAAAAAAATTGAAATTTGAACTAAATGTTTACGTAAGTTAATAAACCCTAATGGTGGGCACGCGTGGTCGTTAAGCTCACACTCACATAAACGTCTCACTGCATTCTCTCTCTGAGAGAAGGCAGTGGGACCTTTATAATCTACATAAAACAAGAAGTAAGTACAAGGAAATAATATACATACATACAAAACCTCACGCCTGTATCCCAGAGGGGTAGGCAGAGACCAGGGACTCTCACTTGCCACGATCCTGACAGATCACCTTCAGAGGAAATAATATAGAAGGTCAAAATTAATTTTCACTCGTTACTGCCAAAATATACCGTTATGTAACTTATGAGATGGTGCAACAACCCAAACATCCCCCTACGTTTTGACCAACGTGACATGTGGCATAGGACTTCCGTTGCTGTTATTTTGCGAGCCCAGGACGTGTCGCAGCTTCGAAGAATGCCCGGGGGCGCCCAACAGACACCTCCGATACACAATAGAGGGAAACTTTCACAATTTGCGGACGAACGGTAAGAAAATCGATGATGGCGCCACTTCGGAACTATTGGCGCGCGGCGACGATTTATTGCTGGACAGAACTTGGACAATGGCTTAGTTATTCCGTGCCGATCTTGATTTTAGAGCTCGGCTTCCAGTCCAATCTAGTTGTTTGCACTAAGATCCCGGGGTGCGATCTCGATTTGGAAGGAAAGTCGGACTCGGCTGAGTTATACAGGGTTATCTCCAAAATGTTGAAATACGACTTCTATAACAACTTCTGTCCTACTAGTTTTTTTTATGAGGATTGGTATTTTTAGAAATATCAGTGCTCATATAATTTAAGACACAAATCAAATTAATTTTGTAAAAAAAGAGCCTTTGCCCTCGGTTTTTCTTTCACTTCATAATAATGCAGCGTAACTACATCCATTGTAGAGTACAGGTCCTTTCTCTGAGAGAGAGTATGGAATTAATCACTACAAAGCGTGCTTTTATGATACATATAGACAAAATAGGTATCACTATTTTATTAAAGAAAATGAGGTTAATAGTAATGTTACAAAGTAATCGTCCTATGACTTACTTGTTAAATAGGTAGTGAGGTGACGTTGATAACTTCTGACAGTAAGGCCCGCCACTGTCTTACAATCCTCCACCAACCCGGACTTGGCCCCCGTGGTGGAGTATGGCTTAACCTTCCTGCGCGGTGCAAGAAGAGACCCGTGCCACAGCAGTGGGGACATATAAAGGGTTGATATCAGAGGTGACGCAATCTCCTTATAAAGTAAGTACCTACTTACTCATGGTATCCTTTTGTATTGAGTCAAATAAACTATACACACATGACTTTATAAACTTTTTTAAACACGTAGTACACTATAAAAATGCTTGGTCCTTATATGGTACGTTATCGATAAAACATTCTAAAGTAGGTTTGGTTAACGTAATTTTTTTTTTAATTTTTACCAGATTTGGATGTGAGGATTATCTCCCCTTTAAGGATTCATTTGAATGTAGCGATGCATTTTACGATCCAAAACACGTATAAGTAGCAGCACAATATTGAATTTTCCTCATAAAAACAAAAAGGCTTAAAATTGTTCCGCGCAAGATTGTTTTTTATGGTCGAGGTAATAATATTGTCTGAAATACACCGAGGTCTGAAATTATCAGCGTCCTCACGCTCTGCTGCCTTTAAATCCAATATATTGTAATCTTTTTTATGGGAGGCCCTCTCATCGTCCTATTTTTAAAGCAATAAATATTTGAGACCTTTTATTTATTGGGAGTGGATGAAAGCGACTGTGCGCTAAAAAGAGAATAATAAAAGCTTTCTTTTGCCCTTTCTGTTGTTTTAGTTCGTTTCGTGATTGACAATTTTATTATTGCAGTATCATCCCGGCAGAGTCGATGGACTGCCAATGCTCACGATTGGCCTACGTTTTGTGGCCAAACTCGTTTGAAAGACAGCAAAATATAGGATCTTTTATTGGTTTCTATATTTTGCATTATTCCATTCAATAATAGTCGGAAAACAGTAGATTTTTTATTCATAATTTTCAATCTTAAATAGTGATAGGATAAAAGAGATTAAATTGTCATTGTCATTGGATCATCATTTGATTTCATTAATTTATCGTATTTTATGTTTGAGTAGCTAATTTCGGTACACTAATTAAATTTTAAGTAAACTTGATCTTATTTAATATGATTTCATTTAATTTGATTTAGACTTATTATAGTTTCGTCGTCGCCGTCAGGCTATACTAGTCCATTGCTGGACATAGCCCGTTATTATAGTTTAATGCAGTTTAATTTGATTTGATGAATAATGTTGTAATTAGTTAGGCTGCCTTTGCTAATGCTAGTTATTAGTGGAAATAGGAGTTTATGAATATCAAAATAGTCTAGGTTACCGTAACGTTTGTTTCCTAAATAACTGAAAAATCTTCATATTCAGTCATTTTAGTCATAACTTCAGGCCCACCGTCTCAATTTTAACACCTATAAAAGTATAAGTATTTTTTTAAAGGCATCTCGAAAACTTCAGTAATTTTTACTTTAAATCGCTCTAAGCTGAGAGTTCACTCTCTTTCCACCTAGCATATGTGAAGAGGTATTTATGATTTTATCCTAGAATGTTCCAGCAACTCAAGTCGGCAGGTAGCAATCAAGAAAGGCGAGACCGTAAGTGTAAGGTGCGCCAACTTTTGATTTACGTGTTCAGTTCGCGTCGAGTCCTAAGCTGTTTACAATTGAAGGTGTTTAGTTATGTTAAGGCCTAGACTTCCCGAGAGCTTAACAGGAATGGATTGCTAAAGTTCGCAAGGAGTTAAGTGTTCTAACAGTCTCTAGGAGTTCCTCATTTAATATTGAGCTAAGTTTGAAGATTCAGAATCAAGTTCCGATCGCGAAGATTGATGGAGAGCACAATTAAAACTTTTAAATTGACCTAAGTCCAGCTAAGCACTTCTTTTAGAGCATGTTAGAACATCGCCTTAAGTAAAGCCTTCAGCACACCGTCCCGCGAGCGATATAAAAGCAGTTAAACTCGAGCGCGCAATAAGAAAGCCAGAAGGGAACGTTTAACTGACCAGAAGTCGTGCTTGAAGTATGAAAGCCTTGGCTTTCTACTGTCAAGTTGTTAAGTATAGGAAAGAGCGGATGATGATGCTCTTCCACTACAAAGGGAAATTTCCCGCCAGGCAGATCGTATGCCTGGGGACGGCCAGTCCAACTATTGTTTAACAGCTTGATTTACGACGGGAACATTTAAAAAATAAAGCGCCTTCGAATATTTTGTACAATTATGTAAATGGAGTCCTCACATGTGGCACCTGTCTTCGGACGTTTACTGCAAAAATTGGTTACATTAGTCATGTGAGGACGCACCGGTAACACAAAACAGAATTGGTCGCCGTTGCCGAAATCGGCATGGAAGGTATCATCATTCATCAGTCGGACGTTATATTTATGGTATGTCATTGAAACACTTTGATTGCGCGATGCAGGAATGTTGGAGTTGGTAGTGCGCGCGCAGAGTTGACATGTGCTCGCCACATCAAGTTTCATTTACACAAGATTCGCTCAATGTTACAGTTTAGATCGTTGGGCCGGTTTCTGAATTGAGAATTTGGCTAAGTAACTAGTTAACTGTAGTGATGTCTCTTCGAATTTCTCAGAAACGAGCGTGACAGGGCGTGACTTACGTATTTAATTAGTAAAATTCTCAATTTAAGAACCGGCCTTTTGTCTATCTAAACGCCAAGTATCATGTTAATCCGTTCAGGCGCTATTTTGTGGTGAAGTAACAAACACCCAAACGTTCCAATATTTTCACAAACTGTCGCTTAGCACGGATTAGTGCATTAAAAATAAAATTAGTATAAACTGTCGCTTTTAACGATTAGTTGGATGACTAGCCGACATCTACATGAGTACCTAAAAATCACTGGTACGATGTAAGATTACACGGTGATGTTGATCTGACATGTAACGTTACAATCTTAACAGTATCGTATAAATGAGAAGGTTTTGTGTAACGTTTGAGAAGAGACGGTGTGTGAACACATACATTTAAAACAACCCATGTATGTTGCACTGTCGGACACAGGCATTTTCTTAGAGAGAGAGAAAGATAAAGGGTAAAGGATTTAATTGCCACGCATAAAGTTTATGATTAAAGCACAGATTCTTTTAAAACCTAAAGTATTTTAAAAATCTGTGCAGTGCTCGTAAACTCCCTAACCATACATACAACAAGATACTCACGCGTCGGTGAATCGATTTAGCATCATTAAGCCAAGGGGAGACGGTTCGGCTTCGTTCACTGTTAGGAAATAGAGCAAAGTTCGCCTAAAGATTTCATGCTAGAAAGAGACAGAAAGATAGTGACGCGGCGTTTGTCTGGCAAGTTACAATGTTATGCTACGGGAACAGACTGACGTAGACCTTCTAGTGTTGTTCGTTTGGGCCACGAGCGAGAATTAAAGGCAGACGAGAGCCGGTCAAGATGACTCGCAGCAAATAAAGATGAATTGCACTTGAGTGCACTTTATCGCGCCCGTTTTATCGTCGTCCTTACATCCGCCTGCTTTACTATTGGAAGTGCTCGTGCCGGTATCAAATATTCATGCTCCTTTTACGTATCGACTTGTGACGTTATTGGTCATTGTGCCGTTGAAGGTTTCAATGGGCAAAGTTGGCAATGAGGATTTTTCAATTTGAACACTGTATTGCACAACCAGAAAAAAAGGATTACAACCATGATTTATTAAATGTTAGTAATTTTATAGTGCTGCTTTTCACAGAGTGCTGGTGTGCAAGCTTTTAAACAGAAAAGTAAAGATCTGAATTTATAAGACCGTGATCAGAGATTAGTCTTATAAATTACGTCTGTGAAGTACGGCTGCGATGCTTGGACACTCACACTCAAGGAGGAGAGTAAGTTACTTGTGGCGGAGAGAAGGATCACGAGGAATATTCAGGGTCCAACGAGGCGGGAAGTTGGTAGTTGGAGAGTTAAAAGGAACCCTGTCCGCGGGTAGTAAGTGTTGTGTCCCGCTGCGAAAAACTAAAAGTGACTACCACAATAATTGACTGAACTCGCCAATTCAGTTTGCCCGTGACCACGGCAACTGCAACGCTACCGAAACGTCGGGAATTAAGGTAATTACGTTTTACCTAATAAATAATTACGAATAGACCCGTCTAATATATAATTATGTATGAATATCACGAATTATTAAGAAATACTATTTAAAAAGAACCAGGAATTTGAAGATCCGATTTCTGAACCCAACATCGGAGAAACCAAATCCCACTGACTCCGCTGGCTCGGTCACTTAGAAAGGATGGGAGAGAGTCGTGCGGTGAAGAAGGCGTACCTGGGGCGTCCAAGCGGCCAAACACTGGTTGGCGGCCCTAGATATATCAGGAAGCATTAAAATGTGAAAAGTACTTTGCTAAATTCCGCCAAAAATAACATAAGCACCATGCGGTTAGTTAATGCACCGCCCTCCCTTTCCCGCCCGCCCTCACACGCGTTTCGCCTCTAACACGAGGCATCCTCAGGCTCATATTAGAGGCTCGTGTTAGAGGTGAAACGCGTCGCGCATTTTCTCACACAAGTATTGGTGTCGGTGGTGGTGTGTTCGCGTCTTGCTTCTGGTTGAAAAAGTGGGACGGAGAGCGGATTTTCACATTTTAATACTATTATGGATTTTCGCTAATTAACGCCTGATTCCATACAATATATTAGGAAGGACAAAGTGGCCAAGTGAACTCGAACTCCGTGAACTCCAGGCGGGTGACTGGCAAGAGACCGCGCAGGCCAGAGACAAGTGACGACTTCTTCTGTTGGAGGTCAAGACCCACTTCGGGTCGCTGAGCCAGCGGAGTAAGTAGTAATGTTGCACAATTGGCGGTCTTATCGCATAGAGCGATAAGTATTCCACGTTAAAGTTTTGGTTTAATTTCGCTACTTTTGATCAGCTACATATTGGTACCACAAGAAGGTTGTCGTAAATAGCCTGATCCAACATAATAGAGTCGTTCGGAAATTGCGTACGTGACTGTATATTTCTTACAGCTTCAAAGAAATTTGCGTGCCTTTATTGATGTTTCCTGTAGCTACACAGTTTTCTACAAAATATTTCTTTTGAGTAGGGTATAGCAATCTGAGGATTGGGGTCTTTCTTGTTTTGTAGCCCTTGGTCGAAGGTTTTAATCATTTCGTCACCTACATTTTTTCATTTCGGTGTTTACGTTCAGTCCACTTTAACTTATAAGACGGTATGATTTGTAAATTATGGAAGTGTTTTAATTATTCACACCAAAAAAATTGGTATTAATATTTTGTTTTATTCCAATAATCTATTGCCGACATCAATAACAAAATATTATGTGGTTACTTTTTTACATAGTCTTTTTTCGTCTCAAGGCACAGGCTTTCTCTCATATAGAGAGAGTGAGGGCTTAATTACGCGTGCCTACCCCCGATTGGCAATTTTAAGCGCTGAGGTAGTTGAATACCTATAATACTCAGGTTTCCTCACGATTTTTCCTTGCGGTTAGTGAGTGGTATTCTTCTAGCGGCTTAAATAATGAACGTAGGTTACATAATTATATGCGCTGATGTGATTTACGTGAGCGCAAAAATCTCGGGCACCGTGAACGATATGTATTAACAAATGTTTATGTATGTTTATAATAGTATTTATTTTATTACGTATACGTATGTACAGTAATATTCGATGAGCACTCACTACCCGTCTCAATTTCTCCTTCTGAAATCTTTTCGATTTAAGGTTGCCTGGAAGAAATTGCTAACAGCAATAAGGCCGCCAATTGTACCTCTTCTTTTGTAACTGTGGTCTCTGTAACTGTTTTCTGGTGTGTACAATAAAAAATATTTTTATCTTATCTTAACAAAAGAAATTAAGTGAGAAATTTTGGATAAAAATGTCGCACCCAGATTAATCCATACAAGTTTTCTTGTTATTGAAATAACGACAAACCTTAAAGTTTCCTCAGCATCGATAATTTAAACCACAGACAAGTAAAAATTTAAAAATCTTAGGTACTTTCGATCAATTTCAATAGAATTGAAACTTGATACGGCTTAATTATCAAGACTGATTTCAAGGTTTATGTTATGTGAATAACACGTTGTATAATCCAGAAAAGGTCGTGCTGATTTCACGTCACTGCAGTTGGCCGCGTCAAACATTTCCGGCGGTGATAGTGAGGCAACGTGGCGAAATTAAAACAAGGAAGTTAAAAATACATGTTTGTTTTTTAATTTCATTCAGTTTTGTTCTACATACCAACACACTCTTTATAGAGATCTTTAAAATACGGGAAGCAACAATGTCTCTAAACGAGTCTACTCGCGATTATTTGTTAGGTAAAATAAAACATAATTACCTTATTTCCCAACGTTTCGGTTAGCGTTACAGTTGCCGTGGTCACGGTTAGACTGAAGTGGCAAGTACAGTCAATTATTGTGGTGGTAGACCCGTTTAATATATTGCAATGCAAATTATGGATTTAAAACTTTGGCCCGCATTTTTCCATGGTGGACGTCTTTGTGTACGTTTTTTGCATCTACCTAATGAGATGATTTCTTCAGCGTCCAGTAGAATCTATACTCACATTAGAAATAATGCGAATTAAAGGAAATTTTAAACCATTATCAATTTTTCTCGTGTGATAGTTGGTTATCGTTCGTTATCAACCCTTGTATGTCCCCACTGCTGGGGCACGGGTCTCTTCCTGCATCGCAGGAAGGTTAGGCCTGATAGTGTTTACCTACAAATAAGTATTGAGAGCGCAACATACTTATCTGACCTGGTGACAGCGTCACTTTTCTCGCAGTAAATTTGACGTTTCCATACAAAATTTAACATCTCCATCGGCTCAGATAACTCTGTAGCACCATAGGTATATCTAGACCAAAGCTGAGTGAAACGAAATACTTTCTCATATTTAAGTGAAACGTCTTAATTCGCGCCTTAAATTTGTCTTTATTCTGCTTTCCCTAGCCACAAACATATTTTGCGCATATACGAGTATAATGTTTATATCTGAAATACCTAATATAAGTACCGACAATAAATTACAAGGGGTATGGAAAGGTTAGCAACTCCAACGTCAGAAGAAACTCGTAATACAGTAGCAGTGTACAATTTAATACTCTCTCGATATTAGAAACGAGCGTCCTTTGACAATTGCATGTCATATCTCAATGCACTTTGTAAACTACGTGCGGCAATATTCACAGTTGGGACCCGCGTATCTATTAATATATATATACTTTGCTTCCTTTATACTAAGGTGCTTTATTATTGCAGTCGTGTTCATTACGACTGAATTCATCGTGATCGTAGGATTTGAATTTTAACACCAACATTGTCATCTTATTTCAATAAGTAGTCATATTGGCTATAAAATAAATACACTAAAATTAAACGGAATATATTAGAAGAACTGTAAAAGATGACCCGCGATCATTCCACAAAGACTTTACGCGTATGCAATATTTTGTTAAATTTAAAATGGCAAAGCTATCAAACAATGACCTGCTGACTATGGTAAGTACCATAGTCAGCAGGTCATTGTTTAATATTGCTCACTGCTTTGAATTGGAATATACTGTGTACAAAAACAATGTGGTGGTGGAGTATGGCCTAACACTCCTGCGCAGGAAAGGACCCGTGCCCCAGCAGTGAGCACGTACATAGAGTTGATACCAAATAAATGACCGTGCCGGCGTGTCAGCTCGAAACGTCTTCTTTCCGAATGAAGTAGGAACCCACAATGACTAATCATCGCGCGTAATCATCGCTTCCTTTAAAAAGGGAAGCAAAACAAATGCTCCGCTGTCGCGCGTATGCATCGCTTCTCTAATATGAATATAAAGCGCGTATAAAAGTCATTTTGCTCACATGTGTCCTGATGGGACAAATGTTGTAAATAAATTAACAAGGTGACTTCTTATTACGTTGAGAACAAAGGATAACCATCATCATCAACCCATTGTGTCCCCACCGAGGGGCACGGGTCCCTTCCCTGAGGAAGGTATATGCTATACTCCACCACGGTGGTCAGGAAAGATTACCAGTACCACCAAAACTCCGATTATGTAACTTAAGGGCAATAAAATTATCGATAAATAAATATTTTTTCGGGAATAAACCCACCACAAATGTTTAGGTACGTTTTCTTTTCGTTGGTGGCGCTAGATGACGGCCACCACTGTATCAACGAACGACGGTAGCAACGTACTAGTACTCTGTACACCTTTGACAGCAGTTGTGTCGCCTTTGCTAGTATAAAATCGATGGAGTTATTTAACAATAGGTCGGGTACAGTACAGTACAGAAAAATATAACAGGTAATGCCTTGTGCAATACTCGCTTTTATGCTGATTACAATTAGAGCCAGGGCACGCATAGTATAGGTTATGTATTCTCTGTGCATTGCGGGTATTACGCAAACTAACAAGTCGTTAACAAGCTTGAAGTAAAATGTTTCTGTGAATGGCCGGAACGCGCGTGTTCTATACGCCATTTAAAATACGGCCATATTTATAGAGCTGGAACTGTGATCACGGTACGGGTGTTAGAATTAAAGCCAATTTAAGAGTATTATACTGTAGCAAATTTGCTGAAGCGCTCGTGGCCTAGTCGAACACAGTGATTGATATCACTGGAATCAATCACTTGAATTAAGCTACAACAGGCGCGGTCAGGTGCAGGACGGGTAACCGTCCCAGGACTACCGCTAGTAGCATTTTTCCGAGCGCTTCCGTGCTTCGCAAGACACGTTAAGCCGTTGGTGCCGGCTGTCATGTAATGACAGTCGTTAAGCCATGTCAGAGCCACGTCTAACAGTAAGGCCCGCCACTGTCTTACAATCCTCCACCAACCCGGACCGCCCGTGGAGTATGGCCTAACCTTCCTTCGATGCAGGAAGAGACCGACGGACGAACAGACAGTAGTGGGGACATACATGGGTTGATATTGAAATCGAGATATTTGCTGATTTAGGCAAATAAAACTCTGGAGAACTAAGTACAGCCTTTTCTTAACAGTTCCTTTATTTTGCCTTTATTTATCTATATATTTACTAACATTATTGCGTATTACAGTTATGTTGAGCTTTAGATGCATGCTGAAATATCCTACAAGTGAATAAGAAATTAGGGTGAGCAGTTCTGTGTGTTTTTTTCTGTGAATGGATTGTTGTATGGGCTAAATAAATAAATATATATATATATATATATATATATATATATATATATATATATATATATATATATATATATATATATATATATATATATAATCTATATCTAGTACGCATTATATATTATTTTTAATTATTTTTTCAGAAAACGATACACTACTATGTGTTATAACAAAAAAAAATTACGCTCACGTCTAATTCTATCTACTGATTTCCGGATTTTCTATAATAGGTTTGTGTTTAATTCTCTCACGAACACGCAACAGCAAGTCAACCTTTACATGCGTGAAATCTAGTCAGTTAAGTTACGGGCGACTATGCAACAATATGGGAATCGCAAACGGCGCCGACTGTACTGTAAGTCACACGCAGAGGCGATACCTTTGACTTTGAGGGCGTTTGAAACAGCCAACTTACGGAAGTCTTGGAAAGGGCATTTAATTTTGCTTGACGCCGGGTTTCACTATGACTTATTGCGCTGCGCGGACCTGGGGGAAAAGTTTTTTGAAATCACAGAAATGCATAATTAATAATAATATACAATTAAGACGGCCTCGGTGGCGCAGCGGTTTGGCACGCTGACTGTAAAACCGTAAAACCGAAGGTCTCGGGTTCGATCCCCGGCCGAGTCATACTAGGAAATGAACTTTTCTAGTTTGTCCCGGGTCTTGGATGTTATCTAAGTATTTATTGTATTAAATCTATCGTCGAGTTAGCTCCTATAACACAAGTTATTATTTGTACTTATTAATCTGTGTAATATGTCCATGAATAAAAAAAATATTTCTTAACAATTCGCGATACTCATACATAGTTAGTCGGCCAGCTGCGAAAAACTAAAAGTGACTACCCACAATGATTGACTGTACACGCCATTTCTGTCTACTCGAGACCACGGCAACTCTAACGCTGCCGAAACGTCGGAAAATAAGGTAATTGCGTTTTATCTAATAAATAATCGCGATTTGACCCGTTTAATATAAAACGAATATACAATTTTATAAGGTTAACACGAGCACTAGACATAATAAAAACTGTATTTACACGGATTCTACTCGTTTAATTTTACATTTTTACGACGTTTCGGCACTTTTTCAAAAATTAAACGAGTAGAATCCGTGTGAATACTGTTTTTACTAATATACAATTTTAACGACTGTCTATAAATATAAATTATGTAGAATTGTTTCGGTATATTTTTACTATCTGACATCCAATATAGCGCAAATAAATATATAGTAATGATAAGCTCACCCCGCAAAGGTTGTTTTGCCATGACCTACCTACCTAAATATACACAAAAAAAATCCTAACAATCTGTGAAGCCGTTCGGAGAAGTTCGATGAATAACACTGTGATTTTATGAGGAACACGAGATTTTTATATATTAGACTAGCCGACTCGGCAAACGTTATTTAGCTACATTAATTAGCCTACTACCTATTCTCAAATATATGAAATATACAGACAAAAAATCATAAAAATCGGTGAAGCCCTTCCGGAGAAGTTCGATAACTAACGCTGTAATTTTGTGAGGAACACGAGATTGTTATATATTAGACTAGTCGACTCGGCAAACGTTATTTTGCCACATTAATTAGCCTACTACTAAAGTAATATTTTATCGATGCTATTACCTATTCTCCGACATGTGAAATATACAGACAAAAATTCATAAAAATCGGTGAAGCCCTTCCGGGGAAGTTCGATAACTAACACTGTGATTCTATGAGGAACACGAGATTGTTATATATTAGACTATCCGACTCGGCAAACGTTATTTTGCCACATTAACTAGCCTACTACCTATTCTCCGACATATGAAATATACAGACAAAAATTCATAAAAATCGGTGAAGCCCTTCCGGAGAAGTTCGATTACTAACACTGTTAGCGATGCAATGTTATATACTTTTATAATATATTTTATTTGTATTCAAGTTTCTTTCTAATAAAATAGTAGTGGCGAGAAGCGCCGCGCCCGCACACGTCACAGGGGTACGGGGAAGGGGGGAAGCGTATCGCCGCCATCGGCAGTTGAAAAAAGGTCCAACTCGAGCCCACACGAAAAAACGAGGTACCGAAGCAGGAAGAACCAGGTGCCGCAGGTGTAAGTAGTCTTCCCGACAGTAAGGCTTACGAAACCCTCACTCACGGTGCAGAAATATCAGAAGATTGCAAGAAATCATTGGAACGCACGCATCAAATTGATCGAATTGAAGGTAGTACGAAAGTACTTAGTGCTACCGCTGAACCGGCGCCGCCATCCTCTCAATCAGTATTTGGACGGGAAAAAAGCGTCGATATCAAGTCAAAGATGCACTCTAGCGCTTCATCCAAATCGGCACGACGAATGAAACTGGAGCTGGAAGCAGCCGAGGCGAAAGCACGTATCGAAATGAGCCTTATCGACAAAAAATTACAGGCTGACCTCGCCGAGTTGGACAACGAAACTGAATACAGTTCACAACCTGAGGAACGTGAGGAACAAAACCGCGCAAATGCTGAAGTAGAACAGTGGATGAACCGCAGCCAACTAGAACTGGAAAAATGGCCTAAACCTGCCCCCCAGCCAGGCCAAACCTCGGGCAGGTCGCAGCCACCGCCATCGCCGCCGCTGCCTACGGCCGCGGCACATCTTGGCACCGATAATGGGACAGTTCAACTCTTAGCTAGCGCTATCAAGGATCTCGCCACTGCTACTGCTGCTGGACCAAACGCTCAACTATTGAGCCGCTTATCTACCCCGCGAGATATGCCCTCTTTCTCTGGGGACCCAATGGAGTGGCTTTACTTTAAGCAAGCGTTTGAAGAATCCAGCCAAGTTTGCAACATAAGTGATAAAGAAAATCTGTGGAGATTGAAAAAGTGCCTCCACGGACCTGCCAAAGAGGCTGTCATGGCATTGTTAATTAGTGCCACTTCACCGGGCGTCATCATGTCTACGCTGGAGCTACAGTTCGGTAATCCTGACATAATACTAACGAGAATCACGCAAGAAATAAACAAACTTCAAACGTTGCCGCATGATTATCACAAAGAAATAGTGAAGTTTTCAATCAAAGTTCAAAACTACATCGCAGCTGTGAACGCAATTGGTCAAGACGAATACCTTCGAGGCATGAATATTGTGTCCATCATACTGTCCAAACTACCTACCATCTTGCTGTCTAAATGGACCGATTACAGTTACAAGTTACTGTTGGAGAATAATAAACCTAAACTAATTATTCTCTCCGAGTTTTTGACCGAAGAAGCCACGAAAACATCCCGCACAGCTGTTAATCTATTGTGCACGCCAAGTGAAAGCTACTACAGAAGCTCAACTCGCAAGCAAACGGATTACAACCGACCGCGTCTTTCTCATCAGACAATGATAATACAAAACGTATCCAGTGATGATAACAACATGTGCCAATTCTGCAATGTGTCAAAACACCCTTTAACCGAGTGCAAGAAGTTTAAAAAAGCGCTGCGCAAGGACAGATGGAACTATGTGAAACGTAACCGTATATGCTACAAGTGTTTAGTGTCAAAGCATAACCGCGATAACTGTTCCGCGCCCGCGTGCCTGAAAGACGATTGTGGACTCGCTCATCATCCTCTGTTGCACTATCCAAAATCAAATAGTGTGATCGTGACCCATCCCGCGGAACCGCCACAGGACTCTGAAACAGTAACGCACGTAAAAGTGAATAACTGCAAAGTGTTATTAAAAACGGTGCCAATAAACTTACATGGACCTAACGGTGTTTTTAGTACGGTCGCCCTTCTGGATGACGGATCCTCTGTGTCGTTGATAAGCGGTGCGCTCGCCGCTCGGGCCGGTCTACGAGGTCATAAACAAACCATGCGCGTGTGTGGGCCATGGAACGAAATGGTGTGTGAAAGCGAACTAGTGGACTTAAACGTATCAAACAGAGATGGAACTATGTTTACTTTGCAAGCGCGCAGTGCTAATGAACTGAACTTACCCGTGCAAAACATATCAGTGTCAAATCTAATGGACTACGATTATATAAACAAAATAAAAAACCAACTGTGTAGTGAACAAAGCAAACCGGAAATTCTAATCGGTCAGGACAATTACCACATTATCTTACCTTTGGAGATAATTAAACGTAGTCAAAATGAACCTTACGTCACACGTACTCCGCTTGGTTGGTGCCTTCATGGGCTCACTCGAGTGCCCAGTGAGAACTGCGCCACCACTCACTCCACCTTTTTCCTAACGGAAAAGGACAACCTCGAAGCATCAGAATGCGAAAAAATGCTTCACGATATGTCTGAGACAATTCGACGTTACTTCAGCATCGACTCCATGGGTATCTCAGGCAAACCACGTGAAAACTCTGACGATGTACAAGCGCGTGCACAACTCGAACGGACCTCTACTCTGAAAGATGGACGTTGGCACGTTGGCTTACCGTGGAAGAACGCTGACTGCAAGTTGCCGGACTCCTACCCTATGGCAATGATGCGACTTCGAGGCATCGAAAGGAAAATGACCTCCGATGAAGGGTATGCCGAGAGGTACAATGAAAGAATACAACATCTTCTACAGAACGATTATGCTCACGAGCTGAACATGCCGTCAGAACCAAACCCAAAAACGTGGTACTTACCACACTTCGGTGTGGACAATGCGAATAAGAAAAAACTTAGACTTGTGTTTGATGCAGCAGCTAAGACATCGGGGTCGTCCCTTAACGATTACCTGTTGACCGGCCCTGATTTACTCATGTCACTGTACGGGATCATGCTACGGTTCCGTGAGAACAAAATAGCCGTAGCAGGAGATATAAAAGACATGTTCCTACGAGTTAAAATACTACCGCAAGACCAAGACGCACTAAGGTTTTTATGGAAAGACTTGCCTAGTGTACCATGTTCTACAAAGCCGCCAGATGTACCTGTCAAAACTTATGCAATGACGTCACTGATATTTGGAGCGAACTGTTCGCCTTTTGTCGCACAATTCATAAAAAACAAGAATGCGCTACGATTTGAACCGGCCCTGCCGCAAGCCGTGCAAGCTATATGTAAAAATCATTATGTAGATGATTACATTCAGAGTCTGCCAGACGAAGAAACGGCAATTAAGCTAGCTCATGAGATAAGCTACATACACGGCCAAGGTGGATTCGAAATACGAAACTGGATGAGCAATAGTGAGGCCGTCATAAACAGCTTGCCAAAAGAACACTTGGCATCCACTGCGCTAAGGTTCAAAATCGGAGATAACGAAAGCGAGCGGACGCTCGGACTATTATGGTTTCCAAGAGAAGATACGCTCGGCTTCGATGTGTCGTTTAAAAGAATACCCGAATGCCTACTAAACGGTCAAAAGAAACCTACGAAGAGAGAAATACTTCGCGTAGTCATGTCGATATTTGACGTTTACGGTTTTTTGTCGCCGTTCACAATAAAAGGAAAGGTAATATTGCAACTTACCTGGAAGTACGACCTCGGATGGGACGACGTAGTACCCGATTTTGTTTACGAAAAATGGATCTACTGGCTGGAACAATTACAACAGATTCATGCAATACGTCTACCGCGTCATTATCAAGGTCAGAGACCTACGAGGCAACAATCGGAGAGCGAGACAGAAAACAATGCGCCTCAAGATACCCAGAGTGCGAGCGAGCTAGAAAACGTAAACATTCCCGCTCCACTTGCTACACAGTGTGCTACGAAACCAGAAGTCGTAGCACGCGTAGCGCATCTCCCGTCCGCTACGCCAAGCTGTGATAGAAAAAACAATAATAACGAGTCACCTGTGTATCCCAAGACAACTCCCAGTCACTCTATTGCATCATCGCTTGCACAATGGAGCTATCACAATCTACAGCTACATATATTCTGCGATGCATCTACTCAAGCTATGTGCGCCGTCGCCTACTGGCGCTGGACGAGTGATACTGGGGAACCGAACCTAGCCTTCATAGCAAGCAAATGCAGAGTTGCGCCGAATAAATACACTAGTATGCCTCGAATGGAGTTGCAAGCGGCTGTGCTAGGTGCAAGGTTGGCAGATACGATTGTAAGGGAGCACGAAATAACAACGCGCGAGCGTTACTTTTGGTGTGACTCATCAACCGTATTGCACTGGATACGGAATACGGCGCGAGATTATAAACAGTTTGTGGCACATCGACTCGGCGAGTTAGACGAACTAACAGAAATGAAAGAATGGCATTACATACCTACAAAGATGAACGTTGCTGACATCGCTACCAGAGACAGCTGCGATCTTTCGGTGTTCACTAAAGAATGGGCTTATGGTCCAACGTTTTTATACGCGGAGAAGGAACTGTGGCCTTCCATCAGCCAACCAGAAGTACAGCAAGAGAACCTGGAATATGTAAATCTTACCACCGTTTATTATTCACCTGCTGTGCCGGATCCCGAACGTTTCTCATCGTGGTTGCGCCTTCTGAAAACAACAAGCATGGTTTTACTGTTCATAGAAAGATGCAAGAAACTTACCACAGAGCTGGACGGAGACACGATGAGACGAGCTGAATGCTTGTTGATCCTCTACTCACAGGAACAGTCATTTCAAGAAGATCTGAAAAACCTGAAAAACAATAAACGATTAGAAAAGAAAAGCAAGTTACTTACCTTATCTCCTTATCTCAACGAGCATGGAATCCTCCGTGTGGGCAGCCGCATCAACGCCGCTCCTGATGTCTCTTCAGAAATGAAACACCCTGTAATACTTCATGGTCGAAGTCACGTTGCTATATTGATAGTGAGATACTATCACTTTAAGTTCGCTCATGGCAACCAAGAAACAGTTGTGAATGAAATTAAACAGAAATACTGGATAATCCGTTTACGACCGACAGTCAAACAAGTAGTTTCCAAGTGTATGCTGTGCAGAATAAAGAAAGCCCAACCTCAGCCACCTAGAATGGGTGACCTGCCAGCGGTCCGGATGTCTCACCATCAAAGACCTTTTAAATTTTGTGGTGTGGATCTGTTTGGACCGATGGAGGTGACGGTTTGCCGACGAAAAGAAAAAAGATATGGCGTGTTGTTTACTTGCTTGACTGTACGAGCAATACACATTGAGATAGTGACAAAATTGACATCAGACGCTTTGATTATGGCATTGCGTCGCATGGCTGCTAGGCGTGGTTGGCCTCAACACTTGTTCTCAGACAATGGAACGAACCTACGAGGAGCTAACACGGAACTGAAACGCTCAATAGAACAGCTTGATGAAGACATCCTTAAATGCGAATCCGTTAACTACGGCACTAAATGGACCTTCATCCCACCTACCAGCCCACACTGGGGCGGGGCATGGGAAAGGATGATTCGCAGTGTAAAACAGAACCTATATGTCGTGCTTCGAGAACGGGCTCCACGTGATGAGGTACTGAGTACCCTGATGGCTGAAGTAGAGGCTATGGTCAACAGTCGCCCACTGACACACGTGACAGTAGAACCTGGAAACGATGAATCACTTACACCAAATCATTTCCTGATG
Source organism: Yponomeuta sedellus (assembly GCA_934045075.1). Taxonomy (NCBI): domain Eukaryota; kingdom Metazoa; phylum Arthropoda; class Insecta; order Lepidoptera; family Yponomeutidae; genus Yponomeuta; species Yponomeuta sedellus. The sequence goes on along the minus strand of OW203727.1, from coordinate 19,156,222 downwards.
GGGACTTCTAGTAACCTTCCGATTCTCGGAGCCTTTGACGATTCTGACCTTGACTTGCGCAAGCAATGGAGGTGCTCTCAACGCCTGGCCGACCTGTTCTGGAGGCGTTGGGTACGAGAGGTGCTACCTGACATGAGACCGAGAAGGAAGTGGCAAGAAGAACAGAGATCCCTACAAGTAGGAGACTTAGTACTGATCGTCGACCCAAACTCCCCACGGAATGTATGGCCACGAGGCATAATAGAAAAAGTGATGCCAGGCAAAGACGGTCGCGTCAGAGTCATAGAAGTCAGGACAAAAGGCCGTCTGATGCAACGATCTGCAACGCGCATCGCTAGGATACCCACTGGGGATGAGTGCTGAGGCACTGGGGTGGGGCGTGTTAGCGATGCAATGTTATATACTTTTATAATATATTTTATTTGTATTCAAGTTTCTTTCTAATAAAATAGTAGTGGCGAGAAGCGCCGCGCCCGCACACGTCACAGGGGTACGGGGAAGGGGGGAAGCGTATCGCCGCCATCGGCAGTTGAAAAAAGGTCCAACTCGAGCCCATACGTGCGCGCGCGGCACTTTGTCGCTACCACCTTAAGAATTTTTCGTGTGTATCACTTCACGCCAGTAACAAACACTGTGATTTTGTGAGGAACACGAGATTTTTATATATTAGACTAGTCCACTCGGCAAACGTTATTTTGCCACATTAATTAGCCTACTACCATCGATAAAATATTACTTTAGTAATTTACTAAAATATTACTTTAGTAATATACTTTAGTAATATTTTATCGATGTTACTACCTATTCTCTGACATGTGAAATATACAGACAAAAAGTCATAAAAATCGGTGAAGCCCTTCCGGAGGAGTTCGATATACATTACACATTAAAATATAGAAGAATAATTTAACCACAAATCTTGACTGCTCGGATTAATATTGTGCATTTTGAGCATATTGAGCATGAGGTTGTGATAGACAATATTCATCATCAACCCAATATGTCCCCACCAAGGGGCACGGGTCTCTTCCCTGAGGAAGGTATAGGCCATACTCCACCACGGGGGCTAAGTCCGTATTGGTGGAGGCTTGCAAGACTAGTGGCTGGTCTCACTGTCAGAAGTTTTCAACGTGCCTTGTGAAGCACGGAATCGCTAGGAAAAATACCACTAGCGTTAGTCATAGACGGTTTACCCATCCATGCACTGAACGCGCCCTGTGTTGCTTAACCTTCGTGATCGTTTAAGATCACCTAGGCAGCCGGCACTACGAGCGATTCAAGACGTAGATAATATTAACAGCTGTCTTTTAGGATCCCGATTTTCACAAGAAACCCTTATTTGTTATGACCAAGCTCCACAAGAAGATTTTTTTTTAAAAAACCCTCTTCAAGACAAAAACATAGGCCTTTCTTGCGTAATCTACGTAATGAGATGATTAATACAGCGTCCAGTTGCACCTTCACTCACACTAGATGGGTGAAGGGGCCACTCCGATGCTATAGTGCCTGGGACATGGTTTTATAGATAGTGTAGGCCTAACACACAGGAATGACTAGGCAATACGTGCGGAGTCAACCAAGCCGCGGGTTTCCTCACTATGTTTTCCTTCACGGTTAGCGTGTGGTATTGCGAATATAAATTCGCAAATGCACGTAACTTTGAAATTGAACTAAGTCATTTCAAAGAAATTGAACAAAGTACATGCCTGCACTGGGGATCGAACCTAGGTCTCTCGCTTGCGAGTCCATTGTTCTACCCACTGAGCTACCACCGCAATTCTCGCATCAGATAGTTACAAAACATCACCTCCGAAAAATAATTAAGTTCCATTTCTCCAGGATCCCATCATCAGATTTGAACCTGACGACCTTGGGATCACCTATGAACTCTGTCCTTCGGTCCAGGCATAAAAATTTAAAAGATTCCTCTCGGCCGAATACTCAAACGTCATTCAAATATTTAAAGGCATCTTAAATAATTGACAAGCCGTTAAACACAAAATTCGTATACACAAACGTTAGTTAAAAGCTTGTGTTAAATTTAAGTGGAACACAAAATAACTGGCAGTTAAACATCACTCAGCGAAAAATTCGTATACTCGAACGCAACTTAGCGCGATTTATCTGTCAAATGGGCTGTCAAATCGAGTTGAGTAGGCGTTACAATTGAAAGTGGTCGCGAGGACCTTCAAATCGTAAAAAAGTTGTAATATCAGTGAACTTATGTGAAAAACAATGTCCTTATCATGTCGAGGAAGGGCATAATGTGCCTCGAAGAAATGAGGCAAAGTTAAATGCTTTCGAGTATTATAATGAAACAGACTTCCATGCGCGGTTCCGGCTGTCGAAAGAGACGGTATTACTCGTATATTTGGAGTCTGTCCGTCTTTTGACATACAATCCAAACAGTTACAAGGAGTAATAGATCCAAACAGCCAGTGGACCAAATTTTAATAACCCTGCGTTATTAATATTTATTATGCTACTGGCAGAATAACGCATAATAATAATTGTCATTCAATTCTTGTTTATATAAGTATTTATCAGGGAATAGCTTTAAAAAGCCGCAATACCGCAATGTTTTTATTGTGGTAGACTTTTCAAATGTCATTGGTGAGATAGCTCTAACGTTTCGTTCTACGACAATATAAGATATTATTATTACAACATTAAACATTTTGCTTTGTACAAAACGAGGTAATAATAATTTAAGTTTGTTTCATAAATCATATTATGATTTATTTTATTTTATTTTTATAAAAATACTTCATATTTAATCACTAAACTTAAAATTGATCGAACAAATTCTGCGTAAATCGGATACACAACGTAAGTTTAAATATTTTGTCAATGAAAACAGACTTGTTTATTTGACGGCTTCTCAGCTGATCACGGTCTGAAATTGTTTGAATGACGTTTGTGTATACCACTCAATATTTAACAGATGTTCAAATTTTAATGCCCTTCAACTGAGTGATCGATTTGACTGACGTTTGAGTATTCGGCCGAGAATCTCCTTGTTTGAAGGCAGTTAAAAATTGTTAGTATAAACGAGTAGGCGGACATACATCAACCAAATAGGGGATGTATTAGTAAAGGGAAAGATAAAACTTACCCGGAACCGGCTAGCGTGCATGCAACGACTTATGAACGTTGATGAAGCGAAGGTGATTTGTGAGGATCGTGGCCGGTAGCATTCCCTGGTCTCTGCCTACCCCTGTGGGATACAGGCGTGAGGTTATGTATGTATGTATGTATGTATGTATGTATGTATGGGTGTATGTATGTATGTATGTATGTATGTATGTATGTATGTATGTATGTATGTATGTATGTATGTATGTATGTATGTATGTATGTATGTATGTATGTATGTATGTATGTATGTATGTATGTATGTATGTATGTATGTATGTATGTATGTATGTATGTATGTATGTATGTATGTATGTATGTATGTATGTATGTATGTATGTATGTATGTATGTATGTATGTATGTATGTATGTATGTATGTATGTATGTATGTATGTATGTATGTATGTATGTATGTATGTTAAAAAAAGTCAGAGGACAAAAAAATGTTCTTAAACATAAACTAACATTTGGGTGTTTCAGGAAATGCGCATTTTAGCAATGACCCTGTATACGTTACGTCTAAATTGATGCAGTGTGAATATCTTCAGTAACTGTTACGTGAAGTGTCCGCATGTTAGCTTTGCCTACAATGTAACAACAAACAGCCACAGATCGGTGATTACTTGTGTGGTGGCCAAACATTGCATAAACTAACAACTCCATTGCATACAGATTATGCTAAGCATGTTTACGGAACCGAACCGGGCGATGAAGACAAGCAGGCTCGGGTACATACTCTATAGCAGTGATCCACACTGCTTACGAAATGCGTGATCTGCGATACATCCTTATTATTACACATCAAAAATACTACCACACAATTTTTTTTAACTATAATAGGTACCTAGGATCCTTTCTTCTACTCAGTAAGAAGATCAATCGTGTAACATAAGAAAAATACGACACACGTTACGGGGGTGGGGTGGGGAATTCTGACAGCTATAATTTCTTGACCTTTGTAGGTAAAACGTTAAATAATAACTATCATTTTATTTCATATTTAATGCTGTGTGGTGTCGGCCTAGAGAATAGCACCAACCCAAATTCTTCCCGCGGGTGTCGTAAAAGGCGACTAAGGGACACAAACCGGGGGGTGGGCAGCAGCGCCCCCTGCAGTACAATTCCACCAAACTGTGATCCCCAACCCGCATGCCCAGCGTGGGGATTATGGGCACTACCCCCAAATGATGGCACAACCTTGCGCTATGGCGCTCATTAGGGGAGGGCTATGTCCAGCAGTGGATTAATATAGCCTGAAGTAGAAGAAGAGACCCTCAAAGGTGTCAGATATTTCCCTTTTTCGGCGGAGAGCTTTTTTAATAATAATAATAGTAACTTCCACACAAGTTCACACAGTACAATCACTAAGTATCAGAGTTTAGTATGAAGGTTCTTAATTATCAGTAATATTTTGTTAATTTGATTGTTTTAATTTACTCATTTCGAAATTATATGACGTCACACCCGGACGTGATACAAATGTGACCACCACAAGGACAGAAGGAACTCCGAAAATTTTGAAATTCATTCGAATCAATGTATGGCCGACATTACCACAACAATATAAGCTTGGACCCTCTCTCGACTGTACTTAGTATAAGCTTAAGAAATCCCCTCTACTACGAATTAATCAGACAGTCCATAAACACACGAGTCATGCATATGCCGATGTTCATTTGTTTTCTCCGCTGACAAAAGTCAGTCCTTCGGGGAAATAAGTTTGCTGAGCCAAGGAGCTATCCCGACTCGGGTAGATAGACTAGACGTCAATTCTATTTGCATCCAAATGCTACAATTGACGCCGCACAAACACGGACCAAAGATTCAGTCGAGCTTCTTAGTAGAAGAGGCCCAGAAGGTTTGGTCTACTTGTGGGCACTAACATAAGTTCCGGTTTGGCCTATGCTTCTTACAGCTTTCACGTAATATAGGATAGATAAATAGATAGAGAACACTTTATTGTACCTAAAAATGGAACTAAACACAGATTTTTCTTAAGAAACTTGTTTCTTAGCAGACTTATATTTCAAATTAACGACCTCTGTGGCGCAGCGGTAGCGCATCTGCCTATACCATGCGAGAGGTCCCGGGTTCGATCCCCGGCTGGGGACAAAAAAAACCGCCAGGTCTTGGTGTTTACATGTTTGTGATGTCGCTGTTTCTGGTACCCACGACACAGGGTATCCTAGTGTGCGGCCAGAAGCAATGTATGTCCCAGTATGTAAATGTTTTGTATGTTAATTATCAGGATTTACACAATTGACGAAGCGTGTGCTTTACGCGCCATAAAATATCGCAGCCATCGGTAAATCATTGTCTTACGTAGAAGAACGTACGTTCTAATTGGCTTCTATTATTTTAATAATTATCTATCTAATAGCTTCACTACAAAGCAGAAATAAGGTCAAAACATCAATCAACCAATCACCCCATGTTCGTCCAATGCTGGTCATAGGCGACTCCCGGGCACGCCACTTTCTTTTGTCTTCTTGAGGAATTTGTACAAATTAAAATAAAGTTGCCCCTACGGGAATCAAACCTGCGTGATCCGTGTCGGTAACTATAATGTGAATAGACCACAAGGTGATAAAATAACAAGCGGAAGTGGAATAACAATAAATAAGTTTCATCTTTAAAATGAAAAATATTTCGCATGTCTCAAATTATTTCGAGACTCATTTTAAAATAGTCATGCTGATGATTTGGGTATAAAGTAAAAAAGTTTTCTTAATTAATTTCTCAGCAACATTTTATGGATCAAGTACTTTATTTAGTGTCCATAATGTTTAGATTTCATGTCGAACATTCTTTTAACACCCTGTATATTTAGATTAGATTAATGCATACCTTACATGCAGATATAAATAATATAATCAATAAAATGACGGCCTCGGTGGCGCAGCGGTTTGGCACGCTGACTGTAAAACCGAAGGTCTCGGGTTAGATCCCCGGCCGGGTCAAACTAGGAAACGAACTTTTCTAGTTTGTCTCTGGTCTTGGATGTTATCTATGTATTTATTGTATTAAATCTATCGTCGTGTTAGCACCTATAACACTAGTCATTTAGTTGTACTTAGTATAGGGCTAACGAGATCTGTGTAATATGTCCATGAATATTTATTTATTTATAAATGCAAATATAAAGAATCTAATGTCGAATCTATTGTATTCTTTTGTTGAGCTAAGAGGAATTAATTTGACTTAGAATGGCTGAGCCGCGTTTTTGTAGTTGTATGAACTAGAGTCCTAATAGTCAAGTGGTAACACACATCGCAGTGCAACCTCCGTCCCTTTCCGACCACTGCCAAAGATGTATGGCAGGGCGAGACGATAAATCCCCGTTCCTTACAATAGTTAGAGACATTGCACCTGGGAGCTGTCTTAGTTAGAGCTCGAGTTTGCTGTCTCTAGTCTTGGCTAGTTTGCTTGCGCAAGACAAATCTTCCAGTCCCGATTGATCAGTTATTATAATCAAGTCCCTGAGTGAAATTGCGCGGCGATCGCAGTTTGTATTCCCGTAGCTTAGAGTCGCACAAAGAAAAAAGAATTATGTTTGTACTTGTAGGTTTCACTGTATGTTTGTCCGCTTCTTCTAATGATACAAATAAGCCTTTTTTATAGGACTGTTTATCTTTATGTAGGTATGTTATGTTATTCTTAGTGGTGGAGAAATGATTTGCGAATCGGCGCTGGTTTTGCTGATTGGTGCCCAGGGAGTACGTCGATTGGGGAGGCTAATTTTATGCACCACATGAAAATAATGACTCGGCAAGCGTAGTGTAGGACGCCCTCCGGCCAGATGGACCGACGACCTGAAAAAGGTGGCTGGTGGTGACTGGATGGCGAAAACGGGAGATCGGGTCTTGTGGCGCACCCTGGGGGAGGCTTATGTCCAGCAGAGGACTGCAATAGGCTGAAATGGTATGAAAATAATGTGTACTTAAATACTTATTCTAAAAGGGAATTATGAAAAGCATCCGAAACCGGGCGTGCGTGTATGCAAAGATTAATAAATGTTGTTGAAGCGAAAGTCTCTGAGGATATCTCCCTGCCCCCTGGGATACGTGCGTGAGTTTATGTTAAAATATTGATGTGCAGTTCAGCCTGTCTGGGTGCTTGGTAATGTCCATGCCTGGTAGCACAGAGTATACTAGATTTGGACCATACCAATTGATAGTGTTATACGAAAGTTACTATTGTAGGTATTGTACATATAATAGTAACTTTCGTGTGGGAGAAAAACATTGGCCTTTTGTATCTACGTAATGAGATGATTTATACAACGTCCAGTGGCATCTTCACTCACACTAGGTGGGTAAAGGGACCACTCGGATGATGTAGTGCCTGGGACATGATTTTATAGATGGTGTTGGCTTGCCCAGCACCTATACCATCCTGACAGCTTAGTCGGCCTAGCCCACAGGAAAGACTAGTCAATACTTGCGGAGACAACCAAGCCGCGGGTTTCCTCACGATGTTTTCCTTCACAGTTAGCGTGTGGTATTGCGACTACAAATTTACAAATGTACGCAACTTTGAAATTAAACAAAGTTATTAGTACATGCCCGCACTGGGGATCGAACCTAGGTCTCTCGCTTGCGAGTCCATTCTTCTACCCACTGAGCTACCACCTGAGTGTGGGGGAGCAATATCGATGATAATAATGTACAATGTAAACTATTGCCAAATTAATTTGAGTATGATGCTTTATAATTATAAAAAACCTATTTAGAGGCAAAAAATTCCACCCATGCCGGGACTCGAACCCGCGACCTTAGGCTAACCGTGCCAGCACTCTCCGATCTGAGCTAATGGGCAACTAGCGGCATCAGTGAAATTTCGAACCTCTTTACAATACTCTCTGTACTACCTACAGGCAGCGACATCTGGCTGAAGTAATTTGCATCACTTGCTTTATAATTATGTTAAGTTTTTTATTGTACGGGCCTAGTTACCTAACATGTAGTGTTATTATTATTATTATGGCGACCTCTGTGGGGTAGCGGTAGCGTATCTGCCTAGATCCCGGGATCGAATCCCGGCTGGGGACAAAAAAAGCCCAGATTTGTTTACATGTTTGTGATGTCGTTGTTTCTGGTTCCCACGACACAGGATATCCTAGTGTGGGGCCAGAAGAAATGTATGTGCTTGTATGTAAATGTTATGTAATTATTATTTACATAAACATAACTGCTGAAGTCGTGCTGAGGGACCCATAACAGAGGCGTTATTCGGTGGCAATTTGAAGTTTGTAAAGCACCCTAATGATTCTTAGTTATAGCCGATGGTATCAATAACAGCTAGATGCAATGAAAACGCTAATAACAATAAAAGATAGCGCAATATCGCATGCCGCTGGAACTAGTCCAACGAACCGACTGAAACGGGTGTTTCTGTTACACTTTCCTTTGTATTTTGTAACACATTTTGGCGGAAGCAGTTCGTTAGATGTCTTTTTGGTTCGTGACTTCAATTCTTAAAGGCGTTCCTTAGAATACGCCTGGAAACTAATAAGAATAATAAGAATAAGAATATTTTTATTGACCAAAGAATACAAAATAGGGCTAAGTTACACAGGACTGATACGTTCAATAGCACAAAATCATACAGCATCTGCTACTGAGCTAGGCTTATTGCCTGTATTACAGTAAACAGCGCCTCATCCCAAAAGGTATGGTAATTATTTAGAGTGCGTGTTCGTACATCAATATGTACTATAATTCCAAAGAAGTGACATAAAGGTGTTATCTTGGAAACTATACTCTACTTTTAGTTTTAATTTAGCCTGTAAACGTCCCACTACAGGGCACAGGCCTTCTCTCAGAGAGTGAGTATGGGCTTAATTACAACGCGTGCCCACCGGATTGGCTTGGCAATTTCAAGCGCTAAGGTATTCAAACACCTCAGACACTAAGATTTCCTCGCGATCTTTTCCTTCGCCGCCGTTAGCAAGTGGTAGTACAGTACTACACATCATAAAAGTCCCTTCGGAAATCTACGTTCGCGCAGACTAGGAAGAAGTGTAACGAAAGTACCCGAAGCTATAAGTACATTCAACATGATCTTTAACCGATACGGTTAAGGTGCAGAATTGATTGCCGCAGTAGCGCTACCTATTTCGCTCACGCTAATATTGCCAAACTAATAGTCACCTGCATCGATGACGTTGAATCAACCTATAGCAACAAAGGCGCGCCGCCTGCCATAAAATGAAACTATCTGATTGATCGATCAACTTGCCGCACATCCAAAATTTGGTGATCTGCGCAGGTACATCCGCGAGACTTATTTCTTGTGTAGCACTGTACAATTTTAAGAGCGGCGGTAGTCTAGTAGGTAGAACAATGAACTCTGAAGCGGGACACCCTGGTTCGATGCCCAGTGCGGGCAGGTACCAATGACTTCGTTTTCGAAGTTATGTACATTTTTGACAGGTTCTCATTTATTCAATGCTTCCATTTGAGTTAAATGGATTCTTGTCGATACGTAATCAACGAAGGTATGGCAAGGTACCTATTAAGCACCGTATGGTGCCCTACTTTTCTGTTTTAATAAAAATATATTTCTATTTATAATTCCGTGTTAATTCGATCAGAATAATATTTTCTCAGGACAATACTAGATTAGGCAGAAACTAAATTTAAAACTGACATAAGTAAAAAAGGCAATATATAAAAAAAAAGTCAAAATAAACAATGAAAAAGGTCTGTCGCCAGCAGTACCTACATATTTAATTGGGACGTAAGCCCACAATCTCTCTCTGAGAAAAGGCGTGCATAGCAGAATAGGCACCTATATACTAAAGTTCTGTTCATGTGCCGTTTTGAAGGTTCGACCTGAGTGTGTTCGTATGTATGTAATATTTGCCTATATGTAAACTTTATATTATGTGATACTATGTTTTGCTTATGTGAACACTGCGGACACTTCCTCACGATGTTTTCCTTCACGTTAAGGGAGTGGAATTAATACTCCAGGATAATTTTGAAATCGTTAGCTTCTTCTTCTTTTCGTGTCATCGATTCGACCAGTTTATATTTTTCCTGCCCAATAGTTGGCAACTGCAATCGTTAGCTGTATTTTGTAATATATTATAATCAATGATTTATCGGTAATGGTACATATAACACATTTTTAAATATATGGCATTTTCGTTCTTTGATCGAAATTGTGAATCCAAATTCAAAGATGTAGAAAGTACCTTGACGCCTTGTCCGTATAATTCTACTGTTGACTAGGCATACGAATGTAACTAAATCAGCATTGGAATTACTGGGACTCTATTCATTACCTTCTCTTAGTAATGTGATTGATAGATTCTCGACATAATTATGTCGCATGTAAGGGGTCGTCGTTTAATCGGGTGAAGTTCTAACAAAGGGTAGGGGCCCAGAAAAACATCACATGACTGATAAAGAGATACGTGCATTTTTACATGCATACATATCCTCACGCCTGTATCCCGGAAGGGAATTGTCATTGTACTTGATTTTGTCAATGCATTAACAAAATCTCTTACCCGCTAACCTATTAGGACCTAGTCTCGAAACATAAGCATAGAAAGAGAAATATCAAATGATTGAGGCTAGATCTCAACAGTTTAATTGCTATAGATGCCGTATAAATCGCTAGAGGTCCGATTTCAAAACTGCTTTTGTCACGAAGTTTCTATTTTTATGTGAACATTATTTACATATGTAATGTATGCAAGTCATTAGATCGTTACATGGCAGCCCTGAAGATTAACTTTGCATCCTCTGTCTGCTTGTAAACAAAGACGTCTTTAGATCTAAGCGCATTCCGTTCGCCGGCCACGTCTCCAGGTAACCAGTGGGGCTTGCCTCGGCTAGGGCGAACTCAATAATAGTGATGCAAATCCGCCTTTGTACCGACGAGCTGTCTGACATCGCCCGTCTTGTCGAGCATAAGAGAAAAACGGACGGTTTCGAAACTAGTTTAGTTTAACAATAGTAGTAGAGTTGTTTAGTTTAACATTGAGCTATATATTTATGTATTTATTTTAGTTTATGTAGTTTATTTATTTATTTCTTTCTTTCTTTCTTTCATAGTTAGTTAGCTTATTCAATATTTATGTAGTATATTTTATACACGTAATATAGACCCGCATTTTACTGCTTCCCCGACTCTCTAAGGTTTGCTAGAAGAAATCTCTTTCAGAGATAAGCTCGCCTTTGTACATGTTATTTCTTATGTAATGTCCTGTTAAATGTTTCGTGTGCAATAAAGTATGAAGTAAGTAATTAGTTGGTACTTAAAAAGTGGCTCGTGTTTTAAAACTGTGAGTTTTACAAAGCAATGGGATATCAAATGTGGATTATGTCCTATTCTGATACAAAATTCCTCTCTAAAGCTTAAGTATGGCCTTTGTATCTACGTAATGAGATGACTTATACAGTGTTCAGTGGCATCTTTACTCACACTAGGTAGGAAAGGGACCACTCGGACGCTGCAGTGCAGTTTAATATTATGCAAATGGATCCTCACTCACATATTATAGTAGAGGATTATAGGATTTTATAGAATATTATAGGATTGACGAGAAAAAGAACATCCTGTGTGCGTAGGGGAGGTAGCCAAAAAATATATATCTATATCCATGTCAAACTTTAACTTCAAGTACTAATTGTCTCGATAATCGTAATGACAGACAGAAACGGCCGAACCTATAAGAAGCCCTTAGATTTTTGACTACGGAATCATAAAAAGGGTGTCTTTGCTCGTGACCACTGGAAGTAGAAGTGATTTTCTGAATTTAAGACTAAGACTAAAGCTCAGTATACACTATCTGTTGTCACGTCACCGATATATCCGATTCAGCATCTCCGATGCGACCGTGTCGGTTCAGTTTCATTCACAGAAGCGAAGAAGAAAATTCTATAGTCGAAGTAGATATCTGTTTTTGTAAGCCATGGCTTAATATTTTTGGCGGACACACCATTTCTCTCTCTCTCTTATGTACACACACACACACACACACACACACACACAAAAACACACATACATACATACATACACCCTTGTTCGCGGCTCATATATTGTGAGGACCTTGTCAGAATTCCCCATTATGCGGTCCTACCTTTCCCGTTGACTTAGCAGTGTGTAAATCTGTCTACAATCTGGAGCTATCTCGTTCTGGCATGAACTTTTATTTGAAGTTTCCATACACACGACTGAGACAGAGATAGAGCCCTTCATAATTTGTGTCAAAAATCGGGCTTGTGCGGTCCCAATTTATTATGCGGTCGGACCGCACTTTCGAACATACGCGTGCGAAAAAACACACCGACCGCATTTTATGCAAAATACAAACGCATTTACACACTGTCCCCACTTTAGTGCCGTTTGAGAGAAGTTACACACCGACCGCATTTTATGCTAAGTACAAATGCATTTACACACTGTCCCCACTTTAGTGCCGTTTGAGAGAAGTTACACACCGACCGCATTTTATGCTGAGTACAAATGCATTTACACCTGTCCCCACTTTAGTGCCGTTTGAGAGAAGTTACACACGGACCGCATTTTGATGTTGTTGCATGAGTATGCAACAACGCATTCACGAAGGAATATTATGAGGACTGCAGGTTAATGTGACTTAGTGCGTATTAAAAAAATGCGAAGACTACCTAAATACTAGAAAAGGGAGAGGTGATTACTCAATCACCTCCCTTTTCTAGTATTTAGGTAGTCACATTAACCTAAAGTCCTCATAATATTCCTTTGTGAATGCGTTTTCAAACTATCTTAATCTGTAAAAATTTTAAAAAGCCGCGCGCGATTGCTTGTTCGGCTGCGCCGCGTTCCCTAATTCTTTTAACAGCATATGCTGCAGAGCAAAGCTTATTTGCCAATTTTATTTGAGGACCCCATTGAAGCTTTGCATCAATTGTGATACCTAGAAATACAGTTTCTTTGACGAAGTCTAGTTTGTCCTTTCCCAATATAACTTTGCTGTCAACTACTTTGACATTGGTAGAGTGAACTTTATACATATTGTTTTTTTTTTAAATTTAACAATAAGTTATTAGACTTAAACCAGTTTAGTACCTGAGGGAGAGAATTATTTGTACTGTCAAGATCATTCTCTTGTCTTTTAATTTTGAAAATAAGTGACGTGTCATCTGCAAATAATACTATCTCTGACATATTTTGAACCATGAAAGGAAAATCATTTACATATACGAGGAAAAGGAACGGCCCCAAAATCGATCTGTGGCACTCCTATCCTGACCTCTGACCCTGAAGATTTAGTTCTATTTATATCAGCTCTTTGGATACTTCCTTCCACATAATGATGTCATAAGTTTTAGAAACATTTCACTTTCTTCCAAGGATCCGTCCGCACTCAAGGTCATTGGTTCACGACTCGTGATGACTACTCTAGACTACGACGATTCTTGTCTCCTCTCGTTTTAGGGTGTCGTACCCAATGGGTGCAAATCGAGACCCTATTACTTGACAATACTTCGCTGTCTGATAAGGTTAAACTTATCTTTAAGTATAATTGCGACGATTTTTTAAGAATAAAAGTTCTATTCTATCACAGAGATGTATCTTTTGAACCGTAATAGGTAGACACTTGAAATTTTCACAGAATGTGTATACCTGAATAAGATCTTAACTGGCTAAGGAAGAAAATACCCAACAAGAAAAAGTGTGAGTAATTCCTAAGCCAAGAACTGACCTGAACAGAAGAACTTGGACAGATGTAACAAACTATTTTTAAAATGTCATTAAAAAAATCCGAAAGGGTCCTAACAAAGGATCTAGAGCAGTGATTTGGTTGGAACAATGTTTTCTTGTTTTTTTACTATTATTTGTTATCAACCCTCCGACGCTGTAGTGCCTGGGACATGGTTCTATAGATGGTGTAGGCTTGCCCAGCACCTATACCATCCTGACAGCTTAGTCGGCCTAGCCCACAGGAAAGACTAGTCAATACGTGCGGAGTCAACTATGCCGCGGGTTTCCTTACGATGTTTTCCTTCACTGTTAGCGTCGGAGTGGTCCCTTCACCCATCTAGTGTGAGTGAAGATACCACTGGACGCTGTATAAATCATCTCATTCAGTAGATGCAAAAAAGCCAATATTATTATTATTAACCCTACAAACCTAATAATCTTAAGAACCATGCAAACCCAACCTAACCTAAGCCCTTCAATGATAACAGGATCTTTGCGTAACGCAATGAATAGTACCTACGATGTGTTTTGTCTTTGCTATAGTGGCACTGATAAGTGCTTTAACTCTGTGATGCTCTCTATTATTGAACATACATACTTAGCATGAGTCTAATTTCTCGTATAAAGTGCGGTCCTTTTTACAGGTACTCATTTTGTGCTTATACACACAATGGGAACTGGAGGCGCCACGTGGTGGTTCTAATGAGTCTAATTTCTCTTATAAAGTGCGGTCCTTTTTACAGGTCCGCATTTTATCACATTTTGTGCTTATATACACAATGGGGACTGGTGGCGCCACGTGGTGGTACACACCTGAACTATTTTTTGGTTTGTGTTAACTCAACTCGACAAAAATACCGAATATGAGGTCCTCCCCGAAAATTTGCTCATACTTCGCCAGTCGAACAATCAGAACGCGAGAATTCGATAGCTATATTTGAAGCTTCCTCAAAATATTGTGCGGACGTCCGCACAATGAGGTCCGACCGCACATTGAGGGTTTTTGACTAACTTAAGACCGCACAATGTTAAAGCCGCGAAGACATACATACATACATACATACATACATACATACATACATACATACATACATACATACATACATACATACATACATACATACATACATGCATACATGCATACATACATACATACATACATACATACATACATACATACATACATACATACATACATACATACATACATACATACATACATACATACATACATACATACATACATATACTTACTAAAGTTAAAATAAAAAGTGTTTATATTTACAGTCACCATCAATAACATGTATGCACTTCAGTCATTCAACCTTATCAATTTCTCGTACATCAGGCTAGAAGAAGTTAATGTGCCCAGGTTTAAGGTGTTTACATGCTAGGACACGCGACTGTATACGAATGGTTGTGCCATTTCGCATGTTTACTATTAATTAATTAGTCTCGACTCACATGCTACGCAAGTTTAGTGTTATTTTTCTTTTCTTAATTAGTGTAAATATGGAAGAGTGGAGCCTCCTGATACAGGTATTGCTTTACTTAATAGGAGGTCTGTTCCACTCCACTGCTGTGTTAGTTGTTGTTATATGGCAAAAGAAATAAATGATTTTTGATTGTTTTGACCGTTCGGAAAAGGTGCGTCCAACAAAGTTTTCATTTTAAAATTCAAAAACATGTTCTTATCACAATGACGCCTCGACGTTAGCCTTGTGCACTTCCGAATGGAGTCTATTCTTTATGTAGACTAGCATAAGGTCTCAAACAGCTTCATGACGTATTGCCGCCTAAGGTTTCCCGCAGCTCAAGTTATTTGTTGGTAGATTGGCCTCCGTGTAAACCTCTTGTTAGCCTTATTGCTTCAGATGGAAGGCGGGGGCGACTCGGGGCGCCGTTTTGTTCTACGTATGTAGATGAGTGTGCTTGGATTTCGTACGCGAAATTGGCTGAAACAAGAACTGCCAACCGGGACAAGTTACTGCAAAACTTTTGGACTAGCTACGTTAGATTTATGCAAGGGAAAAAACGTAGCCGCTATTATTATTATCATAGGTAAAGTGCCACTATATCTTTGAGTGCTGGTAGACAGCGCTTTAATAAAATATTTTATCAGCTATTTATAAAAGTAGCTAAGATTTTTTTACGTTTATTTGTTCAGTAAATAGTCTCATAAATTGATCAACTTTCGTCAAATTACATTGTTGCCCAAGTAGTTTGTTGGCAAAGCGCTCCAACTCTGATTGTATATTAAAACTCTAACTTATATATTAAACCTTCTTTTTGTACGTACAATACTTATCTATAAAAATGAATCGCTGAATGTGTTGGTAAGCGCAAATCTCGGGAGCAGCTGAGCCGATTTCGCTAATTATTTTTTTAGAATATTCCTTGAAGTATGAGGATGTTTCTTACGGAGATAAAAATAAAAAAAGAATCGACTGTTAGGCGGTACGAAGTTCGCTGGGTCAGCTACGAGTAGTAAGTTAAAGAGGTTATGATACGTTTGGGTGAAGCCATACATTTAACTGAATGAGAAGATATGACAAATATGTTAAAAGTTGCACTTTTCATGCTGTCGTTAAGTCAATCTTTTATAATTTATGAATATTCGGGTGGTTTGTAGTAACTCAAAAAGTAAGACGTGCTTCTCATAGTTCTGGGAGAGGGGCCGTTAAGAAAGACGCTATGTATAGGTACCTATTTTACCTAACTCATACTATCGACATGACTTTCGTTACGATGAATTCATCATTCCATTCTTCGTCTGACAATATGAAGTCAGCACCGTAAAAAATGGTCCCACACAGAAACGGTAAGCTCAAGTGATGTAACCACGCTGTTAACAACAGCTGTTTTCCTCTCATTCCAGCCAGCGGCCAAAATTTTATGTTCTGACATCCTCACCCAGTATCAAAACAATAATTGTTAAAACACAGTGCAGTTTTAGAACCGACATTTGGCTTATGTAGGCAATGGCAGGGGCTAGGAAAGAATGCACGAAAAGTCGACTTCAATTAAACTTGCTTACAAGAAGTGAAACAAGCTGTGACAGCCCTTTGCTAGGCAGTTCTAGGAATGGGCTGCCACAGCTTGTTTCACTTCTTCGACTTCCGGAACTTGAACTTAGAACCTGTCGAACGTAATAGCTCAGTAGGCATTGCGTTCTAGAGGTTCTAAGTTCAAATTCCGGCGTGGGTCAAAGACTGTTCGAATTTTGAATTTGTCGTAGCTGTATCATTGAATTTAAAGCTGTATCATTCGCTAACTCTGAAGGAGAACTATGCAAGTAAATTTGAGTGTCTGATGTTCACGTACTTAAAATCGCCAGTCCGCGTAGGGTATGTGAGAGGATCTCTCTGGAAGAAGGCCTGTCTTGCGGTTGAACTTCTATAGGCTGCTTATGCAGTGGACCAGTACTTTGAGTATTAGTTAGCACTTTGCTAGAATAGGCAATTATCGGTACATGTTTGTGTTTGTAAAAACCGTAATTTTCACCCAAGCTCATATTTACAGATTAAATTTATTTTATTTATTTGTGAAACAAAAGGTATTGAACCTTTTGTTTCCCAATTAAGTATAAGTATTCCCATTTATACATAGACATTTAGAAATGCATAAACCAGTGAAGTTTCCACTTATAATTATTGATAATATCATAAGTTTTGATTTAATTAAGCATGATTAATTAAGTTTGAAATGAATCAAACTAAACTAAATCAGTATAATAACAAAAATAAAGATTGAACCAAATTCCATCAAACGGAGTTAAATTATAGTAAATAATATCACCAAAAATTCGATGCTCAAACATAAGACAACGATCCTATTACAACTACGTTTAAATTGTTATTATTATTATTGTTGTTTTCCTTTATAGCCTCTCTCAATATAGTTCTAAAAGGGCAAAAAGGTAAAGCGAAAATGTCTAGATTGTTATTATTAAAAAAAGTATTGTTACAAGCGCGCAGACCAGTCCGGGCGCACCTGAAAGTCATATGTGGCAGCAAAAATAGGTAAGCCTATATAATTATTAATAACGGGAACATTTGGTCTCCCTAAGTTCGACGACCCTCGACGAAAGAATGATGGGCATTTGCAGAGTTTGCTTCTGACATCTATAGCTTAAGTGCTATAGATGTCTGTGTTTTCTATTTTGTCAATATTAGTTTGTATAAATATATGTATGCACGCACTCCGGTTCTGGGTACTTGTTATCTTCCCCTTTGCTAATCTCCTATTTGGTCAATGAATGTCCGCCTGGGAAGTCCCTTACCAGCCCTTCTTCTCACATTCAGGGATACAGGCGTGAGGTTATGTATGAATGTATG
This sequence comes from Yponomeuta sedellus, assembly GCA_934045075.1. Classification (NCBI taxonomy): domain Eukaryota; kingdom Metazoa; phylum Arthropoda; class Insecta; order Lepidoptera; family Yponomeutidae; genus Yponomeuta; species Yponomeuta sedellus. Next base: position 19,138,044 of record OW203727.1, on the reverse strand, counting down.
TATGTATGTATGTATGTATGTATGTATGTATGTATGTATGTATGTATGTATGTATGTATGTATGTATGTATGTATGTATGTATGTATGTATGTATGTATGTATGTATGTATGTATGTATGTATGTATGTATGTATGTATGTATGTATGTATGTATGTATGTATGTATGTATGTATGTATGTATGTATGTATGTATGTATGTATGTATGTATGTATGTATGTATGTATGTATGTATGTATGTATGTATGTATGTATGTATGTATGTATGTATGTATGTAAAAATATAAGTATTTTTCTTTGATGTAGTATATGTACATCACATTACAGGACACAGGCATTCTCTCGCTGAGAAAGAGAGTATTGGTATAATGACTGAATTATAAATAACAGAATTTGCAACATAAGCAATAAAAATAACTTCCGCACAACACAATCGCTGGTCGTGGTCCCAAACTAGGACGCCCTGTGCTATGATAACCAGGCAAGGATATCATATCATAGAACATCTACACTGAAGCGATTTGTAAGTAACAACATTACTTTTTATGTAATGTCCTGTTAAAATTCAAAAAGTATAATAAATTAAAGGTATCTAGGCTCCGATACCTACAATATAGACTCTGTCTAGCAACAAGAGTAATTAGTTAATCGCAGAATAATGATAGCTGGGCCAAGTTTCATAAAACTTTAATTCGTAGTGTAACAACCACGTTTACCATTACCGCTCACTAGATGGCGCTTGCTAGTTGTGCATCGCGGTACGGTTATATCCGGACGCCGAATATATAATCTCCGCCTGTCAAAAGGTTGTAATCAATTTTACTAAGCGAACGTGCTACTTCCTACCTTGGGACGGCACGGGCCTTTACGGAACTAATAATTGTATTGTAAGGCGTGAATAACCCTTCAGCATCGCTCCGGCGGTCTGAGGCGGCCGCTATAGGACTTTCCCTTGTAGAATTCGGTTTTCAAAAATACACGTCAGCGCAGTAATTATCAGATTTTCCTTAATTTTCCACGTTGATTCTACCTTCGCCACACTGGCGCCCAACGTGGGGCAACTACATAACTGTACGAAGGAAGAAAAAACAGGTTAAAGAGGAATCTGAAGACGAGACGATGACCGTAAATTTGAGCACCGACCAATTCAGGGAGCTGCTGAGCGCAGTCTCGCACAAGAAGAGTTCATTTACGTCATGTAAAGCCTACTATGATGGATGTAGAGACCCGGGAGTTGTAGAGTCCTTCCTATCCGCTACTGGGATTTTCAAATCGCTGGAGCAGATAGCCGATAGTAAAGCGCTACAAGGGTTGCCCCTAGTCCTCCGAGACGAAGCTGCCACTTGGTGGCAAGGAGTGAAAGAGGAAATAACTTCATGGTCCCAATTCGAAGAACGGCTGCGCCATGCTTTCTCACCTAAAAGACCCGCCTATCTAATATACCAGGACATAATAGGCGTAAAACAAGATACGAACACACCAACAGAAAGGTTTGTGACTGCGAAAAGGGCTCTTTTTGCCCAGCTACCGAAACCAGGGCACACTGAAGGACAGCAACTGGACATGTTGTTTGGTCAACTGAGAGTGGCAATTCGCAAGAGAATCGATCGTAGCTCAATTAAGTCTTATGATGAACTTCTCACTCGGGCACGTGCAGTAGAACAAAATCTACAAGAGGAAGACTCTGAGACTGTCAGTGAAGGCCATGAGAGACAGCCGGCGAAGGCCCTGGGTAGACAACGTTGCAGAAACTGCAGAGCTTTTGGCCACACTATGGAAGTTTGCCGAAAACTGCCTAGAGCTGTTCTAAAAGGAGGTGTCAGCGATGCGCCTAAAACAATACCGATGGTAAAAAGTGAGGTTACTACCCAGGCACCCTCACCTTCCACCCCTAAGTTCTCTTGCTTTGGTTGTGGAGCCCCAGGCGTATACCGTACCAACTGTACCACATGCAACACAAAGGCTCAGCAATCGAGAACTGATATAGCGTTCTGCGCACTCAATATCAGGAATGAGGCCAAATGCAGGCCAATAGTCTTCATTGAGATCGGAGGTCACCACGGTACAGCTTTTGTGGATACTTGCGCAAAGACAAACATAGCTTCGTACGAGCTCTATTGCTACCTGCTGAAGAAAGGATACAAGTTCTTGAGTAAAGAAGTATGCATAACTCTGGCAGATGGAATCCCCAAAAAACAGCAAGTGTTGGCAACCCAAGTCGTAGTAAAGTTAGAAGAAAAGACTATGAAGACCACGTTCCTTGTGCTACCACAGTCAAAGGACAACCGTACTCTCCTTGGAATTGGTTTTCTCCAACAGGCGGGTATGATTCTGGATCTTCCCCAGGCTACTTGGTCGTTCATAGAGAGTCCGGAGAGAATATATGAACTCTATCAAGAAGGTTTTATCACATTTACTGAGCGTGATGTAGCCACACCGATAACTTCGTCAGAACCATACATTCCGGAGGGTGCGAAGGATAATACGAATCCGAAGTCAGCCTGTCTACCAACTTATAAACTTGCGCCGATTGACTTAGGCGCTACTCCGCCTAAGCGAAACAAAACTCTTTTCGATGGTTACTCTCCCCGAATGAACTTTATTAGGAGGGATGCAGAGATAAATGTCCATAGATATGATAGCGATCTGACTCCTTATGAAATGAGTTTATTTCCCGACAGCAGAGAAGTGGAAACGGTCGATCTACACTTCAACTCCATAGATGTCCAAGCATCAAGTCTAAATGAAGATCAGCACAAGAAACTGAACCGGCTCCTCGAGGAAAATGGTGAGGTGTTCATGAGCAACGGATGTCCTTCGACTGACACAGTTCATCATATCGTTACCGGAGATGCTAACCCCGTATCAGTTCCGCCTTATCGCCTTTCGCCAAACCGGAAAGAGATTTTGAGACATGAGATCGAAAAGATGCTTAAAGAAGGAATAATAGAGCCGTGTTCGTCTCCATGGGCAGCACCGGTGGTCCTTGTGCCAAAGCCCGACGGCAGCACAAGAGTATGTGTAGATTACCGCAGATTAAATGCTGTAACGGTCCCCGACTCCTATCCTATCCCTCGAATTGACGATCTTCTGCATGAGGCTAAGCCCACTCCATACATGACTGCTTTAGACTTAAAAGCCGGTTACTGGCAGATTAAAGTGCATGAACCAGATCAAGAGAAAACCGCTTTTATAACGCCATTCGGTATATTCAAATTCAGAAGGATGCCCTTCGGCCTGCGAAATGCGCCAGCTACCTTTCAGAGGCTCATTGATCGTTTTCGAGTTGGTTTGGAGGACGTAAAAATGCTGGCTTACCTCGACGATTTGATCATTTTCTCTACGACATTTGAAAAACACCTCACGGATCTTACAAGTGTATTCAGAGAGATTAAAAAATACAATCTCACGATTAATAAAGAAAAATGCCGCTTCTGCGGACCAGTCATGAAATACCTGGGACACTATATTACCCCAGATGGTCTTCAAGTAGACCCTGATAAGATCAGGGCCATAACTAGCCTGAAAGCGCCAACAAATTTGAAGCATTTGTTGTCATTTCTTCAGACCTGTTCATGGTACAGGAGGTTTATAGAGGACTTTTCGGCTATAGCTGAGCCACTAACTAAGCTGACCAAAAAGAAAGAGGTTTGGAGCTGGGGAGATGAGCAGGAAAATGCCTATGCTGAACTGAAGAAACGTCTTACAACAGCCCCTGTCCTGCGTCAAGCCGATGCGACTCGGCCCTTCATAATCAAGTGCGACGCAAGCAGCTACGCTATTGGAGCGGTTTTAGTACAGGGGGAGAAGAATGACGAACACCCTGTTGAGTATGCCAGCAGGCTATTGACCAAGGCAGAACGAAACTATACAACCACAGAACGCGAGGCGCTAGCAGCGGTGTGGGCAGTTAATAAGTTTCGTGGCTACATCGAAGGCTTGCCAGTTACTATAGTCACCGATCACCAAGCTCTAAAATGGTTGGTGTCACTAAAATCACCATCTGGCCGCTTAGCAAGATGGGCGCTGCAACTCCAAGCATATGACCTTACAATCGAGTACATACCTGGGAGAATCAATGTAGTGGCTGACACCCTCTCAAGACCCCCATGTACTGCAGAGAATTGCTGTGGAGTTTGTACACTTACCGTGGATATGCCAACCAAGAGCCCTGCCGAAGTCAGAGAAGAGCAGATGAAAGATGAAACAATAACTAAAGTGATCAGTGCTCTTGAAAGTAACAATAGAGAGAACGCATCATACTGGAGCAACAAGGGGTACATTTTAAATAACGGCTTGTTGTACCGGTACAACCCAGCAGAAGAGCTCGAAGAGGCACAGATCGTTGTTCCTGAACAGGAATGGGCTATTACTTCATCACGCTATTACTGGAAAGGCATGAGACGGTACATAGAGGGATATGTGAAAAACTGTGTCCCTTGTCAACGGTACAAGCCATCTAACATGAAACCAGCCGGCCTACTCCAAACAACGGCGATCAACCAGAGATTTGAGACAGTTGCGTTTGACTTATTTGGTCCCCTTCCTCTTACTCAGTCCGGAAAACAATGGATCCTTATCGTCGAGGATATTGCTACTGGATGGGTGGAGCTTTTCAGTATGGGGCAGGCGACGGCACAAGACTGTGCTACCGTCCTACTCAACGATGTGTTTCTGCGATACGGCATCCCAAGGAGACTAATAAGTGATAATGGGTCACAATTCGTCACCTCCATAATGCAATGCTTAACTTACTGCTTGGGTATAGAACATGACTTCACGCCATACTATCACCCTCAAGCTAACCCTGTCGAGAGAAAGAATAGGGATCTTAAAACCCAACTCGCAATTCTTGTTGGAAATGACCATCAAACGTGGGAGGAGAAAATACCAAGCGTGCGATTTGCTATGAACACTGCGAACAGTTTAGCCACTGGTTATAGCCCAGCTTACCTGACGTTCGGGCGCGAACTTCGCACACCAGGCGATATCTCTAATGATTTTCGCCAAATAGTTTTATCAGAAAACTTCATTCCAGAAGTGACTCCTAAGCTACTTTCATTGCATGATACGTTTGAGAAGGCTCGAGAAATTAGGGAAGATAAAGAGGAGCGAAGAAAAGAGAGCAATGACAAACACAGACGTGAAGATCCAGATTATGAAGTCGGTGACTTTGTATTGGTGTCAACTCATGCTATCAGCAAATCCGCGAAAGGAAGGAGCGCTAAATTTGCAACACGCAGAGATGGACCACATGTCATAACAGAACGTTGCGGAGCAAACTCGTACAAAGTTGCAAATATTGACCAACCTGATACCCCGATGGGAATATTTCATACTTCCGCTCTGACTCGTTTTCAAGGAAACCATGATGACACCCCTGAACCGGTTCAACCACTTCGAAAGAGAGGACGACCGAAGAAGACACCGTTGGTTCAACAAGAAGCTCAAGCACCTGCCACAAAGGGGCAGCGAGGACGACCCAGAAAAAAATAGAGAACCCCTACCCCTAAACCGTCTTTTCCTGTCACTCCGTCGAGACGACGTGAGTTCCAGAGGGGGAGGATGTAACAACCACGTTTACCATTACCGCTCACTAGATGGCGCTTGCTAGTTGTGCATCGCGGTACGGTTATATCCGGACGCCGAATATATAATCTCCGCCTGTCAAAAGGTTGTAACCAGACCTACATCGGGACATGGAAATCCCAACCATGCAGCAATTTATTAGGTCCCTCTCAGAGACGTTCTTCAGCACTGCTGAAGAACATCCCAACCCCCTGATCCGCGAAGCAGCGGCTTACTCTCCGCCCACGACGGACCCACGTTACCTGGTGCGCAGGCCCAGGAACGTACTCGCTGACCCGCCCGACAAATTGTCGTCTGACCTGAACCACCTCTTAGAGGCTCGGTCTCAGTCAGACGCGCCCCCCTCCTCTGCCAGTGTCCCCCCTAGGGGGGGCACTGCTCTTTCATAGCAGTTTTGTAATATAAACTCTTCTAAGCGGACGCTCCGCTAGGGAGCTCCGCTGTGCGCCCTCCTCGGCCTCGAGGGGGGTCGCTCCCGATGTGGGTTTAGGGGTCTCTAGGACCAAAACCAGTCCCAAGGTGGTGTTTAGTGGGTAGGCGCACTTCTTGTGAGTCCCACATTGGCAGCACGGCCGGGTCCGTGCTGTTATGCATGAGCATTCACCACCTCCCTCCCCCGTGTCCTCCGGAGGGTGCCCTTTATAGGGTTAAAAAAAAAAAAAAAAAGGTTGTAATCAATTTTACTAAGCGAACGTGCTGCTTCCTACCTTGGGACGGCACGGGCCTTTACGGAACTAATAATTGTATTGTAAGGCGTGAATAACCCTTCAGCATCGCTCCGGCGGTCTGAGGCGGCCGCTATAGGACTTTCCCTTGTAGAATTCGGTTTTCAAAAATACACGTCAGCGCAGTAATTATCAGATTTTCCTTAATTTTCCACGTTGATTCTACCTTCGCCACAGTAGTTTATTATGACAATTCGTCGTATATAGCGGAGCAAAGTCTACGGTTCATCTGTGGGTTACTCGACTGTGTAATGTGCGTCGAATTATCAGCATAAACTACGAATCGCAGTTTTATGAAACAGGCCACAGCTCGTGATATCACAATTCGTAGCTCTATCGCTCAGGTACGCAAGTTATGGTTACTACGGCGTAGTAAGCGTAGAACTCCAGTTACTACGCCGTAGTAAGCTCATCACTAGTAAGAAGCGGATAAAGAACCGTCTGTTTGAACTGGCGCATCATATCGTTATCGTTATATTGTAATCATATCTTACAGGTATATTCCTAATTTAGACTTCTCTTTATTCCACACTATAGATGCATAGGTAGTAGGTGAAAACGTAATTTAGCTGGATACTGACCAACGTTACGAGGTGTAATGTAACACGTTACACAGCGAGCATTCATGCTGTCAGTATGTAGTGTTACGGAGAAACCAGCGTGTGTGCAGCAGTTTGACTGCTCCACCCGGCTGTCGGTGAATGTAACATTACACCTCGTAACGTTGGTCAGTAGCCAGCATTTCGAGATTGGTGGTACGTTTCTAGTAAATAGCTGACATTGATAGTCGATGGAAAGAAATGTGTGTACAGACCAAAATGTACGTAACAACTTCCCTGTCCAAGAGTCGTATATAATAATAAATAATAAATATTCATGGACGTATTACACAGATCTTCGTTAGTCCTATACTAAGTACAACTTAATTACTTGTGTTATAGGTGCTAACTCGACGATAGATTTAATACAATAAATACATCCAAGACCCGAGACAAACTAGAAAAGTTCGTTTCCTAGTTTGACCCGGCCGGGGATCGAACCCGAGACCTTTGGTTGTACACTCAGCGTGCCAAACTGATGCGCCACCGAGGCCGTCGTGTATGACACAGAGGAGTGTATTGGAACAAGTTCATGAGTCATATTTAACTAATTTTCTTCGGACATACAACTATCTAAATGTGGACGTGTGAAATTGAAATTGTATTACCCTTGGACAGGGAAGTTGTTAAGCCTGATTTTTTTCTACTCAAACCATTAGTCAAGATCAGATCGAATCTTCTGTGCATTCGTGCATCGAGGCAATAGTGAGCTTGTAACAATTGGAAATGGTCCAAGAGCTGAGTGTGGATTTAATGTGATAAACAGAAAGCATAAAGAAGGGTCCCCGGCTAATAAGCGACGAGGGTTCTTGGCATCGTAATGTTGGGAGCCCGTGGTGCATGGTGCATTCCTTGGCGACGATTGCGTCATGTTCCAGACTCCATGACTGACCAAAGACTCCATGATGTTCCAAACCAGCAGAGGTTCTAGACCTTTGCTAGACGGAAATATCATGTGGTCAAAAAAAAAAAAACAATAAAAACACAGCTTGCTATGACTATTTCTACCTAATATAAAAATCGATAGGTGACATGGAAGCGCTCGTGGCCTAGTCGAACCGAGTGATTGAAATCAATTACTTGTGTTAAGCAAGAAAAGGTGCAGTCAAGCGCAGGATAGGTGACCGTCCTGTGACTACCGCTAGTGGCATTTTTCCGAGAGCTTCCGTACTTTGTAAGGCACGCTAAGCCGTTGGTGCCGGTTCTCACGTAATGACAGTCGTAAAGCCATGTCAGAGGCCTTATGGGCGACTTGATAACTTCTGTCAGTAAGTCCCGCCACTGTCTTACAATCCTCCACCAACGCGGACTTGGCCACCGTGGTGGAGTATGGCCTAACCTGACTGACATGCAGGAAGAAACCCGTGCCCCAGCAGCGGAGACATACAAGGGTTGATATCGATATCGAGATTATATAGTGCTGGGCTGTCAGGAAGAGATTAAATATAGTTAATTAATTACAAGTACGCCGTCTGTACTCTTTAGTTAAGACATTTCTGTGTAATTTCTATTTTAATGTACTTACAATAAAGTGATTTATCTACCTACTTATCTAATATCTCTCGTTGATCCAAACGTATCGCGTCTGTTTATCATGCCGGAGGTCGTGAGTGTAATTCCCACTGGGGACTGCCGTAAATTTGCAAGTGTTGAAGAATGAAGTGTAGTTGGTTCATTGCCAGGTAAGTAGTAAACTTTTGAAAGCCAATGCAGGTAGCAAAGGCTTTCATGATTTAGAAAGCTGCATCAAATAACTAAGTGCGCGCACTTACATTTTTAGCAGGAGTATTTTTAATGACTCGCACATTCTCACTCATAAATACAGATGCTCATACATATGTACATTTATCGTGTCTGATCACGATTGTTTATTAGATACACTTAAAAACTGACGTTTCAGCGGTTGCTGTGGTCACGGGTAAATTAAAGTGATGAGTACAGTCAGTTATTGTACTTAGTTAGGTTAGGTGGTCTACAATAAAGTCACTTTTATATTTTCGCAGCGACACAAAACACCCAATCGCGATTACATCTGTTAAGCTAGGGTCCCACGTCCTACTTCCTCATAGGCTAACTCGCGTCTAGACAGGTAGACGGGCCATGAGAACAGTCGCACCCGACAAGGCCTGACATCGCTCCTTGGCTCCATCGAGCGAGATTGCTCGAGCCGCGACAGGCCTTGACAGGCCTGGCAATATCTGACGTGGCCTGTCAATTTACCGAGCCGTAGAACCCTACCTTTAAATGTATAAAAATTTGGTAGGAGGCAAACCCCTTAATGGCATTACAGAAAAAAATGTACATTTTATTATTTTCATAGTTACGTTAAACTTTGAAACTAATACAATTTATATTTTTTCTACTGCTACTGTAACTTCACAAATTTACATAACTTAGAAAACAATATTTCGATTGGGAAGTCGGTGAGTAAAGCACCGGCTTCCCAATCGAAACCACTCCAGCTCCGCTACCACTTCAATCGCTAAGGTGGAGGAACACATCGTCAGGGAACCTGAGTATCTGAGGTGTTTAAGTACCTCAGCGCTTAAAATTGGTGATCCGCGGCAGGCACGCGTGGTAATTGAAAGACTTTGCCCTGCAGTGGAACGTCTATAGGCTAGATAAAACAAAACAACTTTGTTTTTTTTTTGTTTTGTTCCCGTGGTGGAGTATGGCCTAACCTACCTTCGATGTAGGAAGAGACCCATGCCCCAGCAGTGGGGACACACATGGGTTGATATCGAACTTTGTTTAAATCATTATGAAACAAAAAACATCCTTTATAAGGCAATAAGTGAGAAAAATAATGAGTAGCTATAATTGGAAGCTTTCGTTTCTCTCAGGTACACAATTAGTAAGCATATATCTACTAAAACTAAACTATCACAAAAAAGAGGTTTATACCTAAAAAAATCATGCCTGTATCCTAGAGTGGTAGGCAAAGTTCAGAGTTTTCCACTTGCGCCGACCCTGACAAACCTCTCTAGCTTTATCAATATTAATTAGTACGTTTTATCTTGCTCCTTGTTTCGCTAATACATTTCCTGTTTGGTCGACATATATTTGCCAGCGGCGTTTCTTCTATCCATATTCGCTGTATATATTTCTAACGTCTCACTTCCTTCCTTCATCCTCTCCATATGTCCAGGCCATAGAGTCTATTACTTACATCGTTTTTCAATTGAATGATATAAGCACGACAATGGTTGTTATTCGCCTCAATTTGGTAGTCAACCAAGCAATATCAGTACAATGTCATTGGGGGGTATAACCCGCGCAAATTGAATAGGCATCTCTCGCAAAGAAGATCGAGTAGCGCGAAGCGCGAGTTAAGTAGCATGGGTTATACCATTGCAATGCGATTGGTTACTAGACTACCGATACTGTGAATGAAATGACCATTAACAGGTTAATATGACTTTATTGAACAACTATGCATTTTAGAGACTGCCTCCGCAGAATAAGAAACAAGTTAAATAATTTTCGTTTTGGTTTGGCCCGTAAACTATTGAATCGCAAGAGAAGGACCCACGTCGATGTCTCGAGCACTCGCGTACGGTAATTTACCTATTATGTAGCTTCTGGAGCCAACTTCGGTATTACAGCGCGCCGGCTCTCCGAGATTGCATTTTCTTTAATAAAATTGATGGATCCATTCAATGTCACTGCGAGCTCAAATAGACTCATAAGACTTTGGCAAGATAGAGTGTTTTTTTATTTATTTGGGGATAATGTAATAGGAACTAAATTAGATTAGGCGGGGTCTGCAGTAATGTCCATTTCGTTTGGTGCAGCTGCTTCAGTGTTGAATTAGTTTAAATTACGGTCTATCATTCGCAAAATAAAGTGTGTTTCAGTTTTAGTACAGCAGATTTAGTACATCAATTCCAGCAGATTGGAATTGATGTTTTTTTTGAGATAACATAAAAGTGTAAATTGATTTTGTAGAAGTAGGTTATATTTAGGGTGTGCCCTGCAGAGGCAGAGGGGGCAGTAGACAGTAACTATGGGATTAATTACTATGCTTGCCCACCGCGGATTGGGAATTTCAACCGCAGAGGTGTGTGAATACCAGACACTCAGATTTCCTCCCGATATCTTCCTTCACAGTTAGCAACTGATAATGCTACTACAACTTTACAAATGTACGTCACTTAGAAAACAAAATCATTGGTACATGCCGGATGTAAATTTATGATGCATAGTTTTCTAGATAATCGTTGGGGCAAAAAGGGTTCAAAGGCTCGAGTGGACACCACGAAGTGGTAAACGCAGACCAGGAAGCTCAGGAACTCAGTGGATCAATAATCTGAGGTAGATTGCTGCTAGTAGTAGGATGGATGGACCAAGGATACAAAGGAATGGTATTCCTTAGGGAATAAAGGTAAGACGATGTTACTTGCCGTTGATAGTTATAGCTAAACGGGAAGTACCCTATGAATTGTAATTCGATTGAGTGTCAAATATACGTTTTTTTAGCGGCATCAACGGCCGTAACGTTTCTTTTGCGTTAATTCAGATGTTTAGTTTTTTATAAATTCAAGGGATTGTGGCCTTGAGCATACGGTTTTAATTTCTTGACATACATACGGTCTGACGGATAACGAAGTGATCCTATAAGGGTCCGTATTTCCTTTTTAGGAACCCTAAAAATCGAACACTACTACTTAGTATTCATGTGTATAAAACTTTCAACCTCCATCAACCCTTATGCGAATAATATGTTAAAGATGCTTCGCGATGAAATTAAAATTCCTCTTAAAGTCCTTTGTCATGTATTCGTGGGCGGTTAAAAAGGCGGCGGACCGTGAAAAACGTGTAGTGGCCGCGGGACAGGTGATAAAATGCCGCAGTAGAATTATTGCCACGCGATATTTCAACTGGTTTCGGCCGGTATGCGCCGGTACGTACAGTCAGCGATATCAAGAAGCGACCGGGCTTCCTGCTTTACTCAATAACCGCAACGCGATAAAGGATGTCTTTTGTTTTACAAAAATATGCGGCCAACTGTGCCAGTTACATTTCAAGCGGTGAATATAAACGAATTTCGTGAAGACAATTTTTCAGGAATGCTCTCTGTTTCGTAGCCAATACGTTGGTGCAACAAATAAATGTCTGGTAGGTATTTCTCTAAATCCGTGCATGTTGTTAGCTAGGCAATCCCACTGCGAATAGTTAAACATCTAGTGGATTTTATACTGACTGGGCCAGAGTAGATTTATTTGGTGCAGAGATTTGTTCATAACATAACATTTACATACTGGCACATACATTACTTCTGGCCCCGCACTAGGATACCCTGTATCGTGGGAACCAGAAACAGTGACATCACAAATATGTAAACATCCAAGACCTGGGGTTTTTTTTTGTCCCCAGCCGGGGATCGAACCCTGGACCTCTCGCATGGTAGGCAGATGTGCTACCGCTGCGCCACAGAGGTCTTTCACAATGGTAGCATCATAGAAATGTGGCATTAAGTCGTTGTTAAATTGATAGAGCAATAGGATTGTACATTATCGATAGCGACGGGTGGTCTGAAAGAAATTTCTTTTACCAGTAATTCCGCCAATTGTGATATGTACCTTAGTAAATGGTTTGTGTTTTTATTCTGGTGTACAGTCAAGAATATTGTTGTCTGTTCTTAAATTAAAGTTATGTTACACAACATAACATACCCTTACTTTTTATGTTGCACCATTTTATTTCAATATATTCTGCTTCAGCTAATTCAATCTCGCGTATCTAACCTTTTGTTTGAATTGTTATGAAGTATAGGGACTAAATTTATTATTAAATTAAGGGAACCGCTCACAGCCTAGTGGAACCGACTGATTGGAATCATCACTTGGGTTAAGCAATAAACAGGCACGGTTAGATGCTGGACAATTCACCATGCCGTCACTACCGCTAGTGGCATTTTTTCCCAGCGCTTCCGTGATTTGCAAGGCACCCTAAGCCGTTGGTGCCGGCTGATATTTAATGGCCGTCGTCAAGCCATGTCAGAGGCCTTATGGGCGGCCAAATAACTTCTGACAGTAAGACCCGCCATTGTCTTACAGTCTCCCACCAGCCGGACTTGGCCTCCAAGATGAAGTATGGCCTAACCTTCCTAAGATGCAGGAGGACCAGATCTCTACCCGTTCCCCCGCAGTGGGGACATACAAGGTTTGATGTCATATCATAGGGACACTATGAGGTAAACAACTAGTAACCTATTTATTCTACTGACATTTATTTTGTAAGCTGATGATTCTCCAAACTGTATAAATAAATAAATAAAGTAACGTGAGACTTTTAGGGGTTGAAAAATTATGGGATTTAAGAAAATGATTTTTCAATAAATTTGGACTTAAATAATATATTAACGAAGCAGAGGACGAGCGCTAATGTGTAGGACAGACACTATAACAAAAACTTCAGGAGCAACCTTGCAAGCAGCCATACGTTTAGCGCATAATCGGAACGGGTAAAAAAGCGCTGTCATAAAATAAGCCATAGTCACGTCCCTCTGTCAGATGATACGACGAAAAAGAAATAGAAATTTATTTCGTCATCACCTCCGTCGGCCTGCCTTCGTAACTAAACACGTGACCCCGAGTAGCACTACCAAACGATATTGCTACTACCGTGTAATGCTACTCGTTAATTACAGTAAGTACAGAACGCGGGAAGTAAAAACTTACTAGGCGAAGTCACGCCGCCAAGCGATTCTTCGTATTTCGCTGTGATGTAAAGCGATGATATAAGTGAGGTGGTATAAGTAGAAATGCCACTCCTTAACGGTGAAGGAAGAAATCGTGAGGAAACTCGTTTGAGGTACATCATTTACACACATCATCGCCGACTATGAGGATAAGAAACCGCCGTCTGTATTGTAGGTTTAGAAATATCCGTGTCATTTCCTTTTTTTAAGTACAATGAAGTATTCTCAATCTATTTAATAAAATAAAATAAATCTATTCTCTATATAATTAAGAGTTCTAACTATTACTAGCTTTGGTGTGATTTATTCATTTGTTAAGTACAATAATGTGATGTCTCATTGATCAACACTCGAAAACTTCGTTCACAACACGCAGTCTATATTCCCTAATCGTAACTGTCATGGCACCTCCTCTGTCATTCTCATCCATCCGCATAGTAAATCAAATGGAATGTCTGCTAAAAAAGCCCCAAAGCATGAATCCAGGACGGTGTTCAAGGAAAATATTCGAAAACACGCCAGCAGCTGCAACGGCACCATTACTTGTTAAGCTAGATCGCATCGGTAAGTGGCTGCGAGCGCAAGAGCCCTCCACAGCGGTCTGCTTCATGAAGCTACGATGCGACTCGGACTTTCTCACTGAAAATGAACGTATGCGGAAAGCCTGTAATTGCAAAGAGTTCCGACAAATGTCTACCCAATTTTGCAGCCGAAGGTGAGGGTTGATAGTCGGAACAAGTTGCAATGACGGTTCCGCACGTGTACTGAGCTACTATTTTTAATAAAGTTTCGAAAAAATTAAGCGATTTAAAAAAATAATAAAAACACAAAAAACTTAACTATCCAATAGAAAATGGCGCCAACCCGTAAAAGAATGTAACCAGAGTTTTTTTTTCTTCACCCATATAAAATTAAACAGACAAGGTTTAATTTTATTTCATGTCATTCAATTTCATTTTCATTTCATAAAAAAAAAAATCTACTGAAGACTTGGCTGTATGAGCATAGTTCCCTTTGCCTACCCAGAATGGGTGAAGAAAAATAATCTCTGCTTATATTCTTTTACGGTTGGCGCCACTTTCCCAAAAAATCTCTTTCATAAATTGCTTCTATTTTTGCAACTGTATTAAAAATAGTTGTTCAGTACACGTGCGGAACCGTCATTGCAACTTGTTCCGACTGTCAACCCTCACCTTCGGCTGCGCCCCGGCTCGGGTAAACATTTGTCGAAACTTTTTGCAATGACAGGCTTTCCACACTCGTTATGAAATATACTATATTTTATCAGAAGAAACCCATACCTTGGATCCCACGCCACGAATACACAAACGTGGACCAAGGCGGTGAAGGTGAGACGACCTTAAGAACTTTCTGCCGGGGTGGCAGGGAATGGGCGGTGACAGCGACGAGTGGAGAGCAATAGGAGCAATAGGGACATTAATTAAATTGGGTAATTAAAAACACCCAGAGCAGTAAACCATCCTTAACGGTAGGTACTAAAGGAAGGCCAGCAGTGGAGTAGCTCTCTAGCTTATGCTGAGTCACAGACCCTTTGCATTTGCCACATCCACAGTACTCATACTGGACAATGAATTGCTGTGTGTCTAAATTGTTAACATTTTTGGTAATATTGCTTCATTGTGTTGTATGCGTTGCTTGTTTTTCTTTATACTGTATAGTCTGAAATAATTTATCCATATATCTATTTTTCTGATTAATTTGTACGTAAAGATACTCTATACTCGAATTACTGTGTACAATGAATTATTCTATCTACATTGGTTGACGATACAAAAAGTCAATGCAGCCTTATTTAACAAAAGCCGATGCTACTAAAACACTCTTAAGGCGTAAATAAAGCTGGTTTATGAAAGGAATTCCAGTTACAAACTGGTTTCAACTCCGTGCTGACTCGAGTCTGTCCCGGACAGAACAGGTTTTCAAGCACTGCCTTCTCCCTAAAATGTTGTGCGGGAGTCATGTTATGAGGTAATGTTAAAACAGTTATCTAGGGAACCAATAGAATTAAAATAAATAAAGTCCACTAAAATATGAGAAAAAAATGCACAGAGTTTCAGTGAAATCGATTTTTTACAAATGAAACTGTTAGATTCTAACAAAAACTATTTATGTCAAACTATCTTAAACAATGCGCTGTAGTATGTTTTTGGCGGACTGAAGTTTGCGTGGCGCGGTTGAAGATCGTCTCGGCTATCGGGATTAATTGGTAAGTCGATCGCAGCATTCCGCGTTGCACTTTCATTCACCCTTTAAGGCGCTTAGAGGCGCTAACTAGCGCCACCAATGGGATAAAAAGTAAAATACGTTCTTATCTAAAAGTCAGCATAAGAAATCTTAACATAACATAACAGAACATTTACATACTGGCACATACAGTGCTTCTGGCCCCACACTAGGATATCCTGTGTCGTGGGAACCAGAAACAACGACATCACAAACATGTAAACATCCAAGACCTGGGATTTTTTTTGTCCCCAGCCGGGATTCGAACCCGGGACCTATTGCATGGTAGGCAGACGCGCTACCGCTACGCCACAGAGGTTGCTGTGGTAACTGTCATAACTATTTTTAGAACCTAAAGTCTAGAACCTAGGATCAACAATCTAGAACTTTAATCGATTAGTTTTTAGCGAAAATCGATTAAAGTCCTAGGATATTTATACTACATTCTAGGCTGTGTGTTCTAAAAGTAGTTTATTTACCTTTTGAAGAAAACTTATTCTAAAACATGTTAGGATTTTTATAACTTTGGTGGCACTAGTTAGCGCCCCTGAGCACATTAAGCAGTTTAGATAGATAAAACATTTATTCACATAAGACACACACACGTATACAAAGCAAAGCAATACAAAAACAAATACAAGTCACAACACGAACAAAGCATATAACAAAAAAGTAGCATAGGTACTTAAAAAGCAGTTTAACTTTAAGGCTAATAATGCCGCGTAGTAAGAAAATTTTACCCAGAGTTTTCTTACTCCATGTAGGGGCGAGCTGAGTGCGCTCGAGAGTGAGACAAGGCGACAAGAAGCGCAGAAATTAATGTCGCAATATCAGATGGAAAAGTCACAGCTAAACAGCGCTCTACTCTCAACGTCAATAAATTAATATAAAAATAAAATTCCTTTTTTAATTTAATGCACTTTTAAATATTTAACTTTCATCATCATCAACCCATTATGTCCCCATCGAGCGGCACGGCTCTCTTTTGTGAGAATGGTAAAGGCCCTACTCCACCACGGGGGCTAATTCCGGATTGGTGGAGGCTTGCAAGATTAGTGACTGGTGGCTGGTTACTGTCAGAAGTTTCAAAGCCACCTTAAGGCCTCGACGGCAGCCGGCACCAACTGCTTAACGTGCCTTGCGAAGTATGGAACTGCTCGGAAAAATGCCACTAGCGTTAGTCGCGGACGGTTTACCCATTCATGCACTGAACGCGCCCTGTGTTGCTTAACCTTCGTGATCGTTTAAGGTCACTTAGGCAGCTGGGGCTACGAGCAAAATATTTAACTTTACTATAACAACATACAATGTTACTACTTAACAGGATTTACATATTTACAAAAAGCTTTATATAAAAGTCTACACCGCTGCCGATGGGAAAGTTCCCAAGACGCTGGCAGCATTCCCTCTCTGAATGTCTAGGCTGATGCGATGGCCGAGGTAGCTGGCCGCCCCGAAACGCCTTAATTTATTTCATTACAGACTAATAGTAAATTAAACTAAATTTTGTAATGCAAGAGTGAAAATTGTGTGTGTGTTTGTGTATAAAGGATGTGCGAGTACGTGTATTTAAATCGATGACATTATATTACGGCTGTATTATGTTGGTGTACATGCAATAAAGAATATTCTATCTATCCATCCATCCATCCATCCGTCCGTCCGTCCGTCCGTCCGTCCGTCCGTCCGTCCGTCCGTCCGTCCGTCCGTCCGTCCGTCCGTCCATCCGTCCGTCCATCCGTCCGTCCGTCCGTCCGTCCGTCCATCCATCCATCCATCCATCCATCCATCCATCCATCCATCCATCCATCCATCCATCCATCCATCCATCCATCCATCCATCCATCCATCCATCCATCCATCTATCTATCTGTTATAACAAAGAATCATTATTTAAAATTTTAACCACAATTAGGTTTACGTTTCATATACATTATAAAGTCTCTTTTTATTTAATCACCTATTATGCAAAATTATAAGAAGTTCAGAGTATTTACATCCGAATTAAACTTATTTTATTGAAGTACGGTATGGCCATTATAAGTTGAGAGGTAAATGGTAAAAGGGCGGAGGCTAACGTTTGCTACAGATGAGGGTTTATGGAAGGTCAGATTTGCTTTGAAAACCATTAGTCACATCCGTCAATGAACCATGAATTGAATCCTTTATTTAGGTTCAGACTCGTTGCCTCCACCGTTATTTCCTACAATAAAATATATTAGAATGTAGAAAAAAAACTATATTGCACATCGCAAATCATGTACAGGA
Source organism: Yponomeuta sedellus (assembly GCA_934045075.1). Classification (NCBI taxonomy): domain Eukaryota; kingdom Metazoa; phylum Arthropoda; class Insecta; order Lepidoptera; family Yponomeutidae; genus Yponomeuta; species Yponomeuta sedellus. Next base: position 19,119,916 of record OW203727.1, on the reverse strand, counting down.
ATTTTCTCAATAACTTTTACGTAAAATTATAAGATATTTCTAGGAAGCATAATTTGTTGCCAATACTATAATATACGATCGATCAATATCAACCCTTGTCCTTACTGCTGGAGCACGGGTCTCTTCCTGCGTTATACATTTATTTATAACTAAGTTTTTCATTATTTATAACTTTTTTTGTAATTATAAGTAAGAAATTTGTAATTGACTCTAAGCTTCTATGTTTTTGATCAAGAAAAAGAACTCAAAACTTACAAAAAATAAGAATAGATGATATAATCGTTAACGCGATCAGGAACGGTATCATGACGGCGCGCATGAAGCGTTTGGTGGCTCTAAATTGTGGGATCTGAATTTGACCATTAATGTACGCGCGACGTTTTGTCCGAACGTTTCGCCATTAGCGATGGCACCTCAACTTTAACCTTAAATAAAGTCCAGATATATTTTATTTATATACTTGTTTCATTTAGTCAACAATTTATGATTCTCCAAAGTGTACAAATAAATAAAAATAAATAAATAACATTCGAGCCTAGTTACAATATCAAAAGGTCCTAGTTTAACAGTAAAACATTCCAGAACAATTGTGTGTTCTTTAGAAGTTTAAATTATTAAAATCAGCGGCTCGATAGATTTTAATATGTTGTTATCCAATTTAAAGCTTTCCTATTAAGATGGTCTGTTGGATCCTATGCCATTTGCCTTTATTTATTAAATATTTCGTAAAACTAGTGACTAACTACGAGCAATACAATATTACATAATCGACAGAGAACCGAGGTTATCGACATAGCTCAGAGAATCAGCAAGCTCAAGTGGCAGTGGGCTGGCCATATCTCGCGAAGAATAACCGACAACCGTTGTAAACGTGTTCTTGAGAGGAGACCGCTACTCGGCAAACGTAGTGTAGGACGCCCTCCGACTAGGTGGGATGACGATCTGGTAAAAACTGCAGGCCGATGCTGGATGCGGCAAGCTGAAGACCGGGTGCTATGGCGCTCATTAGGGGAGGGTATGTCCAGCCCTCCCCTATGAGCGCCACTAGTACAGCCTAACGACGTCGACGACATAATCGGCATAATGAAAATCTGTGGAAAAATAAATTTTTCCACAGAATCACGGAGGATTTTTTTTACGTTAAGTTACTCCATGTAACAAATCGATAATTTTTCAACTAATTTATTTATTATTAGGATTAAATAACTGAATTTTGATAGGAGACATCTCACCGCAGTTATTCCACCATAGAATGAGTATATATAGACCTCCCTCGCTAAAGAGTTAAAGTTCGCCATAAAAACGAATTTACTGATAAACAAAGCTAGCTTTGACTGAGAAAATATTGCAACATGGGTTGCAACTTTGCCATGCAAAAAATATAGCTTTGGCTGAGTCAAAAACTGGATTCGTTGGCACAGCAACATCTTGTTTAGAGGTTGATATATAGAGTTCTTAGTAGCAGCAAGTTTCCTCTATATTTCTGTCTTTCTCAATTCATGTAGATGAACATTTTAACCACACTGAAGTACACATTAAGAAAGGAATGACTTTAAAATGAAGCAGGGCGTGCAAAGAAAACTACATTTCTGTACCATGGGATTTTTTTTTCATGGGATTCAAATATTCATATTCTATATTTTAAATAGTCATTGCCAATAAATTTTACATTCAAAATTCAAGGGTTTGCGGTCACTAAAATTAATCAGTTGTTCCGTAGATGGTAACTTGAGTATGGAATACACGGTAATGTTTTTGCTATATTGAAGTAGTATATTTTTTCAATAGACATGTGAATGTTGTTACACCCTGTATAGAATAATTGAACTTTTTAATTGTGGATGAAAAAGATACAGAGTAATGAGGAAAGTAATTCCTTTTTCATTCAAAACAAAAGCGCCAGCGAAATGAAACTCATTTGTTTTATTCAAAGTAGTGAAACGAATGCTCGAATCAGATGAGTTCACAGTGACAGGCAAATGTTGTTATTGTAACCGGTTGCTAGCCAACATATATTCAGAAGCGCTCGTGGCCTAGTCGAACCGAGTGCTTGGAATCGATCAATTCAGGTGCAGGATGGGTGACCATCCAATGACTAACGCTAGTGGCATTTTTTCGAGCACTTGCGTGCTTCGAATGGCACGTTAAGCCATGTCAGAGGCCTTATGGGCGGCTTGATAACTTCTGACAGAAAGTCCCGCCACTGGCTTACGATCCTTTACCAACCCGGACTCGGCCCTCGTGGTGAATTCTGGCCTAACCATTCTGCGACGTAAGAAGAGACCCGTGCCCCAGCAGTGGGGATATGCAAGGGTTGATATCGAATATATTCAAACACGATCCTATACCTGTAATTAACTCCTTATATACTTACTGACAAAGGGACACAAACCGGGGGGTGGGCCGCAGCGCCACCTGCAGTACAATTCCACCGAACTGCGATCCCCAACCCGCATGCCCGGCGTGGGGATTATGGGCATTACCCCCTATGATAGCACAACGTGGCCCTCTTTAGGGGAGGGCTATGTCCAGCAGTGGACTAGTATAGCCTGACGACGACGACGACACTTACTGAATTTTTTGTCGGAAGAGTCGGACCAGGATTCGCTCTGATTTGCAGAGCTTAATCAGGAAGACTCTGCCAACAAAAAATGAAATGAATTCGGAGTTTAATAAATAAAGTGTAGTGTTTTCGAAAGTTTTACTACTTGTTGTAGCACATATCAACTACAAGTAGTAAAACTTTTTGTGGTGTGAGGAGCGGAAATACGGAAGTTCGAGGCATACTTTCTTGTATTTTTCCCCGTTCTATCTGGAATTTTATAAGGATATAGCGATTTGGGCTCTGTGATGATCATTTACCATTTAAGGTATAATTCTGTCGGAATCCGGACGTTTGCAAGTTCAGACTATTAGGATCATTCAGGACTTAGTGCATGTAATATAGAAGCCGGTGTGACAGAGATCAAGTGTGGGCATACCATACCGCAAGTAGAAGAATAGGAATAGTTTTTATTAATAAACTAGCTGACCCCGCGAACTTCGTACCGCCTACCATCGATTCTTTAAATATTTATTTTTTTTCTCTCCGTAAGAACCATCCTTGTACATCAAGGAATATTCTAAAAACAGAATTAGCGAAATCAGCTCAGCTGCTCTCGAGTTTTGCGCTTACCAACACATTCGGGGATTCATTTTTATATTATAGATTAGGTACACAGTTATGCATTTTAACAGTGGTCTCCACACTAAGCACATAGTTTGTGTAATGGCGGCCGTAAGAATTAGCTTGTAGTTTTACATGGCGCACGAGATTTGTACAAAAATACAAAGGTTAACTTAACAAAAAGATAAACTTTTAAATTCAATGAATTTAATGATTCAAATCATTAAACATCAACGTAAACGTATAAAAGATAAGGGTGTGTTATAGTAGAGTGTATAATGTGTACCGTATGCGTGTGGTGTGTGATACATGACGTGTGATGTATGGAGTGTAATGCGTGGAGTGTGATTTGAAAGAGAGCGTGTTCATGACCACTAGCCTATCTTGACCTATCTTGACGTAGCTACAGGTTTGGTTCGTTGTAGTACAATGTCGATATCAACCCTTGTATGTCCCCACTGTTGGAGTACGGGTCGCCGCCCATAAGGCCTCTCACATGGCTTAACGACTGCCATTACATGACAACCGGCACCAACGGCTTATCGTGCCTTGCGAAACACGGAAACGCTCCGAAAAAAATCCTTTAGCGGTAGTCACGGGTCCGTCACCCATACTGCACCTGACCAGCCTGTTGTTGCTAAACTCAAGTGATTGATTTCAATCACTCGGTTCGACTAGGCATGAGCGATTCACAATGTGAAATCGGCTCATGTCGGGTCTCAAAACAATCGCATCAGCGACGATCAGGTGCAAGGCGAGCCGATGTACGTAACAGTTAGAGAGCATTGTCTCGACCATCTCCTAAATTGGACTAGGCTGGGATGTGCTCCTGTTATTGACGCAATATTTAACGTGTTTCCAAGCCTACCTCATTCCTATACTGCCTAATTGTGCACCCTTAACGCTGCTAAGTCACAATAATAGTAGATTGTTAACCGAGGGTAGAAAGAATCAATTCCCGAGGTATTTAGGCTATAGTCCTAGTAGGAATTGATTAATTTACCCGTATTAAACACTCTACTTTTCCTTTCAAATATGAGGAAAATAAAAACTAATTTTTCGTATTCAAATCTTAGCATAAAAGATTATTACCAATTTTTTTGAGTTTCGTCACAGATACATATAATGGATTAGGTAGTATCCCGCCAATTTATGTCGACTTTTTAAATTTTAAATATGGAACTCGCCGTGTACTTGTTGCGGCTTATTCCGCTTAAAGATATTGCGCTGAGTTCAAACTGATTGTTTAGAAACTCACATGGCCCCAGCATTTTTTTATTAGTTTTTTTCAATAAAACTCTTCACAGTTCATTCCGGCCCTTAGGTGGGAAGTACTTTGAATGAGTTTTTCCCTCTCCAGGGTGGGAAGCAGCATTTTTCACCCAATAATCAGATCAAAACAACAATACTTTCAGAGTATAACAAATGAAAAAGATATGTCTGCCTCGATGGTTTAGCGGTATTTACAGTGGTCGTGGACTCGATTCTTACGCTTACGTGCGTCTGAAAGAATGGAGTCAGTGTGGGTGTTTTTCCATGTTTGTGACCTCTTTGCCTGGTTTCCATATCACAGGCTAGGTTAGTTTGGGACAAAAACAAGTGATAGTGTGTTATCCCACGGGAACGTATTACAGAGATGTTAGGGATCCTATGTATCAATTCATATCTGTATCTATCCGTATTCAAAGTTCAATGAAAATCCGTTCAGCCGTTATTGGGTAATTGTAAAAATCATCCAAACCACTTCACAAACATTCCTATTTAAAATATTAGTAGGATATTATTTTACTACAGGAAACTACACACAGTGTAATAATGGACCTCCTCATAGTTTCCCCAAATCAGAGGCCTTCTTCAAATAATTATTGAGCATCGTAGGATGTATAACTTTATAGTTAGGCGAAATATAGTTAGTGCTTTTAGAAAATGCTTCAAGAATTAAATCTATCTTCGATGATACCTATATGAAGTGTTTTGATCGAGTAACATCCATCATCTAGCACCCATCTAGCCAGACTCGCATTTCGCATAATAGCAGTAACATTTTTACATGTAATTTCTGAAGCGCTCGTGGCCTAGTCGAACCGAGTGATTGGAATCAATCACTCGAGTTAAGCTACAACAGGGTTGGACAGGTGACCTTCCCGTTACTAACGCTTATGGCATTTTTCCAAACGTTTCCGTGCTTTGCAAGACACATTAAGGCGTGGGTGCCGGCTATCATGTAATCGCAGTCGTTAAACCATGTCAGAGTCCTTATAGGCGGCTAACTTTTGTCGGTAAGGCCCGCTACTGTCTTACAAACCTCCACCAACTCGGACTCGGACGTGGTGGAGTATGGCCTAACCTTCTTGCAATGCAGGAAGAGACCCGTGCCCCAGCAGTGGGGGCATATAGGGTGGAAATCGATGTAATTTCTGTCATAAAACTGTTATTTGAGTTTTATTTTTGTTAATGTTTTTAAAGTGTAAAAATGAAACAGAGATTAAGTTCTATCAAATACATGACAATAGGTATTCTATTCATGGCATTAAACTCTAGGAGAAAGTTCCGTCTGATCTACCTATTAGGTTATACGTATTTTAGGCATACACATTCTGCTAAGTAATCAGCTGGATTACAAACCGCCTCAGGCCGTCTAGCACATATCAATTACCCACACAGTCCGTACACGGGCCGAGCTGATACGTACGTTCAATACACTGTCGACAACACAAACTAGCCCGGGGCAGTCGCGCGTCCGACTAACGGCCAATCATTGGGAAACGATACTGGCTACTGAATTGATACTGCTAGAAGTATCTTATACTTCCTCTTTATTTACTTTTCATCGCGCTGGTTTCTGAATTAAGAATTTCACTAAGTAAATACTTAATTAACGTTCTGTCACGCTCTTTTCTGAGAAATACAAAGATATAGCTCTACAGTTAACTACTTACTTAGCGAAATTCTAGTTCGGAAACAGGCCCATTATTAATAAATAAACGCAAATACCCACACACCCACTTACCCACAAACATACACACACACTCAATAATACACATTTTATTTTCATTGCATAATAATATTTTTTCGTTGTTTCCCTTTTTCTGAGAAGTCTTTAACTTCATTGAAAAAAAGTTTTAACTCTACCATACTTTGTATTAATGCGCTTATTTGGCAAATCATTGCTTGTCTTACATTAGAGCAATAACAGTAACAAAATCACTTCTTCGAATAAATGAAGAAAGTTGAAAGTAGAAAAACTACATTTCTAAAAAATAAGAGATGATTAAATTGAAGCCTACCTACCTATCTGTACGTCTTTAGTGTATGTTACGTTATGAGTGTGTTCTCACACACAACGCATTAGTAATCATTCGAGTACACAAGACGCAGATGGTCCCTGTAAATTCTATAGCCGTAGAGTTAGCCGACATTTACTATAGTTATGACGCGGAGTGAGTTTCAAAGTAAATTTTAAGCTTATTATATTTTAAAATTATTGTTCTCGAATCGAATAATGATGCCCATTGTGAAATATGTGCTTTTTAAATGTTATGTTACTTATACACGTATAGGGCACATGCGTTTATTCGTACTAGACACGCAGGTTTCTTCAAGAGGTTTTCCTTTACAATTAGTGACTTATTGATACTTCAGCTTCACAAATGTACTTAACTAATAAAACAAAGGTATATAATTAATTTTTTTAACACTGTCAAATAGCCTATTTAAAACAAAGTCATTGGTACTAATAATAATTCCTTCTTATAATTTGAAATTTACTATTACGTTTTTTTTTCGACAAAGTCAGAAACGACCATATCAGAGGCAGTTTCAAAGTGGCCCCGATTACAGAGAAGCTCACAGAGATGGAGAGACAGAGCTTAGATGGTACGGACATCTAATGAGGCGTGAAGAAAATCAGGTCGTCAAACAGGCCCTACAGATCTCAACCATCAAAAGAGGTAGAGGACGTCCACAAACCACCTGGTGGGCCATGATAGCTAATGAATTGGGGCGAGCCGAGTTGAGCGAGCGGACAACCCAGGACAGAAAATCCTGGAGCTAAAGAGTGAGAAAGCCGACCACAAATAATGGGATGAGGCGAAGACAAAGAAGAAGACTATCACATTATTTTTTCGTTTTGGCAGAGAATAGAATCATGAAGAAAGAAAAAATTACGTAAGAAATAAATCGAGCGAATATATAGTGGCAGGTCCGGTAAGAGACGTCTCAGGGGGTATACTCTGACCATATAGGGGATGTCCGGAAACTTATGTGCATGCAGCGAGTAATGAATTTTGATGAAGAAAAAAATGATTTTCAGCGTTATGGAAATGGAATACCCGGGCTAGCCACCTCTCTATCTACCCCTCATGGGTGCGTCAAGCGTTTACGTATAGAGGTGTATATGTATTATTATTTATTTATTTTGAACTCCTACTGAATAGGATCAAAAACATAAAATAAATGCCAATTTGCAATAATATGGCTTACAATTTTTTTAAAGGTACATGACAAATTAATAAAAGAACAGTCTAAAAGTATGAAAAAAGGAAAAGAAACCTAATATACTAACGCTAACAGCACTTTAAAACTTTAAAATACGGTGATATTTAAAGTTAAGTTATTCCATCGTTGTAGGTGTAGGTATATGTATGTTAGAGAAATCTGAACGGACAACCTAAATTTTTACTTACCCCTGGATATCACGAAGTGAATATCAAATTTACCTTCATAATGTTTTACCGACTGGGCTACGCCGATGGGCATTGGACTCGGAAGCAAAACACACAGGTTTGATTCTCAGTGCGCAGTGGCATTTGTCTACGACTTTGTTTATTTTCAAGGTTACGTAAATCTGCGAATTAGTTTGTTATTGAACGCCCTCGACACGGATACACCGAATGTTACGATTTTTTTGCTTAAATTTGGTCGGTCTGAGAATAGGTCGTAGACTAACTCGTCTGGAACAACAATGTTTGCAGGGTAAGCTAGTATTATATATTATCTACATGCTATAATTATATATGGCGGTTTGATTACCTATCACGGTAAGACCCGCCACTGTCACATAATCCTCCACCAACCCGAACTTCACCCCCGTGGTGGAGTATGGCCCAACCTTCCTGCGATGCAAGAAGAGACCCGTGCCCCTGCAGTGGGGATATAGAAGGGTTGATATCGACGATGACATATTATTATAATATGGCATAGGATCAGTTTCTAAATTGGTAAATGACACTAACGGTCTTAGGTCACTTATCGACCGTGTGCGAAACGTCGGAAAAACCAAAGTCGAAGATAAAGACACACGAACCATAAACCTAAAATAGAGATGGCCTCGTCCATTTACTCGGAAAAGCGGCAGGTGGACTAAGGCAGCCACTGAGTGGTGGTCAAGAACGGGTCGACGGGCAGACCACTAGTTCGGCCGTCGACATTGTGAAAGCGGCTGGGAAACATTGGACGAGACTAGCAAAGGACTGAATGGGTTGGCGTGAAAGAAAAGACGGCTCCAACAGTGCGCTCTGCTTATAGGCTGATTAGATAGATAGATATGTGGCGAGCACATGTCAACTCTACGCGCACACGACAAACTCCAACATTCCTGCATCGCGCAATCAAAGTGTTTCAATGACATACCATAAATATAACCTCCGAGTCACCATAGTTGGACCGGCCTTCCCCAGGTATACGATCGATCTGCCTGGCGTGAAATTTCCCTTTATAGCACGATCACCCGCTCTTCCATACAGTGGTGACCCCCGACAGAACATTGTCAACCTTCCTTCGTTCTCGCAGCATAGATAGATAGAAATAACGTTTTTCACGCGTATTTTCAGTCTATTCTGCACACCTTACCCTATATAGGTAATCTAAGTAGTTCCTTTGATAGGTAACTAATGTAGAGATAAGCCTTCTTGATGCCGGTGGTAGCTGGCTTAAGGCATCGGTTATCTCACGATATGGACTAGGAAGCACAAACAGCAGAATTGAGCTTGTCAGTATATTGACATGTGAATCTTCATGTTAGGAGTTCGGATTGGCGAAATTAAGTTCACAGATAATCCTAAATCAACGTTGGTTTTAGTTACATGGTTTTTCTAGGGAACAGGCGTACTCGAAGAGAGAGAGAGAGAGAGTGAGAGAGATAAAGAGAGAGAGAGAGAGTATGGGGCTTAATTTGCAATTGCAAGCGCTGAGGCATTTGAACATAACAGTTACTCAGGTTTCCTCACGATGTTTTCCTTCACAGTTAGCGAATGGTATTGGTAATATAAGTTCATTATTTTATGATAGTTAAACTTATAATAATCAGCAAAATAATCCTTATAGGATTATTTTGCGAATAATCCTTATAGGATTATTTTGCGAATAATCCTTATAGGATTATTTTGCGAAAAACGCAAACGGATCGTGTGTTATTAAATTATAGTAAAATTGTCTCATTGCATTAGAAGAGAATAAAATTATTATAAATGTAGGTTAAGAGTTTTAAGAAAGATTTCTCAAAAATAAAATGGGCAATTGACTAGTCACTTTCTAAAATTCAAATAGTCCCTAGATTCGTCATGATCGAGCGAAGAGAATCCATCCATACCCTGTTACAAATTAGTCGTAACTACGATATTCGTGAAGGAGACGACTTTTCACAAAATCTTCGCTCAACCATACATTCCCTGGCTTGTAACCTTTTAGCTGGCAAAATAAACATGCAGACAAAAAAAAAATATTTATTTTGTCATCTTCATACATCTCTCAGACTTTGTTGTCATAGAGTCAGTCCTTGAGAAATTACTCGTATGTAAAAGCTAACAACTTTTGGTACCTTCAATTCAAGATAAGATAAAGCGGCTCTCGCTTTCATTTTCCATCTTCTTCTTCTTCTTCTTCAGGCTATATTAGTCCACTGCTGGATATAGCCCTCCCCTAATGAGCGCCCTAGCGCAAGGTTATGCCATCATTGGGGGGTGCCCATAATCCACACGCTGGGCATGTGGGTTTCCATCTATTGCAACGCAAAGGCCTTTATTTGTCCCCACTGACTGGAGTATACCTTCATGGCTGGGCGATTATAAGGCAGCAAATGCTACGTTACTAGTGTGGACATGCTATTTGAGTAGATAAAATATGATGAGACGAAATGGGTAACTTATAGCAGGTTGAATTCAGTGTAGAAACAAGAGGTGAAAACAAAATTACTTAGCTCTTCTTTAATAACCAAAGTCGCTTCGTTGTACAACTTTTAGTTACAATTACCGGACCACTTACCCGACATGGAACACAATTAATTTTGCAAAAGCATCTGGAAATAAGTTGGATCTCATACTGGGCTGTTCTCAAACAATGCCAAAGACATTCGATCTACCTTTTTTATAATTGGACCCATTTAAAGGCTCTTTAAAAATCTTCATTATCATCATCAACCTATTATGTCCCCACCAAGGGGCATGGGTCTCTTCCCTGAGGAAGGTATATGCCATACTCCACCACGTGGGCCAAGTCCGGATTAAAGGAGGCTTGCAAGACTAGTGGCTGGTCTTACTGTCAGAAGTTGTCAAGCCCCACCTAAGGCTTCTGACTGGGCTTAACGACTGCCATCTATAGTAGACAGCCGGCGCCAACTGCTTAACATGCCTTGCGAAGCACGGAGTCGTTCGGAAATACGCCACTAGCGTTAGTTATAGACGGTTTACCCATCCATCCCCTGAACGTGCCCTATGTTCTTAACCTTCGTGTTCGTTAAAGATCACTCAGGCAGCCGGGACTACGAGCGATTCTTGAAAAGTAATAACAAAAAATTTAAAGGCTCTTATATCAATAATAACTATTGTTTTTTTGTATTTCATAATTTTTCTACTTTTTGTCTATTTTCTGTAATTTCTCTGTCGGTCGTAATTTGAGCTGACTGAGCAAAGTATAAAACGTAATAGTGTCTTATTACGTTTCATACTTTGTTGTTCTAGCTTTTTGGGTGGCCTGGCGTCCTACTAATGTGGGACCAAGTATTTTCTCGAATTACTTCTATTGCACCACTGCAGCATTGTAACACTGCTACGAGAATTTGAAAGTAATTTGTGGAGAAATAAAAAATATTTGTATTTTATTGTGTAATGCTACTTTACACTTTAAAAAATTGTTATACCGCCAGTAAAATAATACATCTGACTAGAAAATAATTGCTGTCGTTATAAATTTGCAATCAGCTAAAAATAGATGGTTAATGTAGCTTCAACGTCTCATCGCGCTTTGGAAAATTCAACAAGAAAAAGTCGCCTTAAAATGTGTCGATTTATTTCACCAAAGTCTGTCTTTTGGTATTTCCGAAGAAGTACGGATGATCCGTTAAGGAAGGGCCATGTCCAGCAGTGGACAAGTATAGCCTGACGAAGACGACAACGACGACGGAGGATCCGGGTTCAGTCTCCAACTATTAATTATAAAGTCAATACAAGATTGAAGTTAAAAGTGTTTATTTATATTAAGATTAGTTTTAACGCAAAATTCTGTTATAGCTGAAAACCTCTATTTTAAAGTACATTTAAGATCGATCTGAATGCATGCAAAAATTATATGCAAACGAATGAATACAATTTTTTTGAATGAATTGTATACATTTTCATAGCGATCTTCAAATGAATCAAAGCAGTGAGAGCTTCTATTACTACAGCCTTAACGTTTTACTTTTATTTTCTGTCACAAACTACTCATTAATTACGTTAAATTTGTATCAAAATAAATAACACCGGGAATCAGGCAGCAGAGAGGAAGGCCCCAAGAGAATTACCAACCACTTAAATTAATTAGCTACCGTTTGATTCAGCTTAAGAAATTGGTTAATTCGTTCAAGAGTCTTGAATAATTCTTACTAACATTGTAGAGGTACGACAAAATCTGTTTGACGAAGAAAGATCGATAGATAAACATGGTGACCAGGCATAGACGACAAAAACATGAAAATACACCTAGACTGAGTCCACTTGTACAAATGGGAATCGAACCCGCGAACTGTCTTGGTAGACAAGCACCTTAACGGCTAGTCCAACGAGACAGCACTGGTACGATACTAGGGTGGAAAATATTTAAATAAGATGTTTACTTGCTCTGCCTTATGGGTCGCACAAATTGTGGAATAAATAATAATAATAAATAAATAAATAAATATTCATGGATACATTACACAGATCTCGTTAGCTCTATACTAAGTACAAATAAATGACTTGTGCTACAGGTGCTAACTTGACGATAGATTCTATACAATAAATACATAGATAACATCCAAGACCGGAGACAAAGTAGAAAAGTTCATTTCCTAGTTTCACCCGGCCGGGGATCGAACCCGAGAACTTCGGCTTTACAGTCAGCGTGCCAAACCGCTGCGCCACCGAGGCCGAAACGAAAAACGAAAAAGGTACTATTTAAAATTTATCATCATCAGCCCGGTAAACACCACTGCTGGGTATAGGCCTCTTCATTTACACGCCAACCAGCACGGTCTCGCGCTAGTCTCATCCACTGTTTGCCGGCTACTTTACACAGGTCATCTGACCATCTGGCTGCTGGTCTGCCCACAGACCGTTCCCCCTCCGTAAAATTTATATTAATAATTAAATTGAATGAATGGTTGGCAACCATTAAAATTCTTAAAATATAATAATTAAATTAATATATGACAAAGACAATAGAATGGCAATTGAAAATAAATATAAATAGAAAAATACTCTTTAATGTATGACACCAGTTCGCTTAGCATACTGCGCTTTTGAGAAATGCCAATTTTTCTATCGAGCCCGAAATGTCTCGATGCTAACATGGCGACCGAGATGATTTCGGCCGAGTCAGACACTAAGTCTGGTACTCACCCACTAAGACAAGGCCATAAGAGCATAGACTTGACAGGAAAAATAGAAATTGTGTAAATTTTTTGTGTTCTTTTTCAGCTTCTTAATTATTCAGTGACAATTTTGACAGTAAGATAAGATAAGATAACAATATTCTTTATCGTACACCAGAGCACATATTATAAAACATGTAAAGATACAAAGTACAATTGGTGGCCTTATTGCTAAAAGCAATTTCTTCCAGACAGCCTTACGACGGAAGATTGGCTGAAGGAAATAAGAGACGGGTAGTCGGGAGTTTTGTCAAATAAAAATATCTTCTTCTTCAGGCTATATTAGTCCACTGCTCGACATAGCCCTCCCCTAATGAGCGCCATAGCGCTATAAAAATATAACACTATTATTTAATATGGCAATAACTACTTTTAGGTAGACCAGACCGTCTATGGCCTATCTCGAATCTCGTTCTTTCGACATGGCCAGTGCTCCTAAGTCTCTCACTCGACGTCGAGAGAGAGTCAAAACGGGCACGTTAAGCATACTTTAAGTACATACGAGGATTAAACTATAATATAGTATAATATAGATTGTACAATACAATTGGCGGCCGTATTGCTAAGGTAATGACTACAGTAATAAAAGTAAATGCAATAAAAAAATATTTATAACGTTAAATTGTGTAAACAGTATCCCGATTATTGTCAATTTAATACATAAATTATATTAAGATGTCAGTCATATTGCAGATCAAATTTTCATCTACCAAAAAATCCGTAATATTATATGTATTTTACAACAAACATTATTTGCAATTCAACTCAATTATTTTTAGTTTTATTTACAAAAAGATTCTACTGTTAACGTTAGACTCAGAATTGTGAGATAATTAATTTTTAATTTTTATTTGGAGTAATTTTTTTTTGGAGAATAAAAATTTTGATTTTTTTTGTATAACGTTTCTAAACGATAATATTTTAAAACATTTAAACTCGTATAGAGAAGGGAAACATGTTATTAGGAAAATCTGTGCAACAGCTGCTTAATCGTGCCATCATAGAAATAATGGAAAAAAATCTTTTAGCTGTATCGATACTAAAACTTAATATGGTATAGATACAGCTAAACGGTGAACCATGTTCTTCAAAATTGATTAACAAACTCATTTTAAGCTTACCAATTTCATTAAGCAGTTAGGTCGGTTGGTAGCCAGTTACGTAGGTAGTTAATTTAATTTGAGAAATCTTGTTGGTATTACTTTGATTTGATTGCTCGCGGGACGCTTTTATGGTTTCTAAGTAGCTTTTGTAATGAACACTAACCAAACCACCGGAATCTTTTTCCTTTTATACGATATGATCTTAACGTTTATACACGACAAAAGGCAAGCGTATCCACGCCAAAACGTATCTAGCAACCAATAAAATAAAATCAAGAGAGGCTGATCCTACGCAAACAAATATACGAGACTCCAGTTTCCGCATTTGCCACAATAAAATAAAATAACATTATAAAAGAAACGTCGTGGGACCAGAGAGTGGCTTGGATAAGAACAGCGTTTATCGCAGCTATAGGCTGATTTCTTAGTGAGTATTTTATACATAGATAAATAGTAATTCCAGGCGGGTGACTGGCATGAGACCGCACACGGGCCAATTCTCGCCCTAGCGAGTTGAAAGCGTAGATGCAAAACATTCGAAGGCTTAGATATTTGTCGCATAAAAATGACATAAGATAACTCGACAGAGTCATTAGACATATATTTTCTCATTCGAATTCAATCTAACATGGGGTTCAAAATACAGATTTTGGTTGTCTCGAACGACAACCAAAATCTGTATTCTATACGCCATGTTAGATGATTCCAAGTCATAAGCCTTAGCATCGTATACGACCTATTTGCTAATGAAGTGAGTATTGACAGCTCCCAGGATAGAGACAAGTGGTGACTGTGTTGGAGGCCGAGACCCACTTCAGATCACTTAACCAGCGGAGTAAGTAAATAGTAATAATAATAGAGACTGCAAGATTCTGCTGTGGGCATGTAGAAGGAAAAAGTTAATAAAAAAATAACCAACCACCCCACTGTTGAGTATAAACACCTAAGCTGGCGGAACCAACCTATTTAGATACCTCTGAACCAACCTATCTAGCTTCACCCGTTCACCTGGTCCATTGCAGCACCAATATCACATTGGTGGCGACGGCATCACTCGCGTCTACTTGGTGCGTGACCTGGGCGTGATGTTTGAGCCCGACCTAACGTTTCGCTCGCACGCGCAGCACGTGACCGGCGCGGCGTTACAGCGCCTTGGATTTGTGTTGCGCAACTCAGCGCCACTCTCTTCCAACGCGGTCAAGACGCTATATGCGGCTCTCGTACGTAGCATCTTAGAGACGAACACGGTGGTATGGAATCCGCATGAGAAGAAATATACTCTCATGCTAGAGCAAGTTCAAAAGAGGTTTCTTAGATTTCTTTACAAAAATAAACAAGGATATTATCCTTTTCTATATCCGACACTATTTCTACAGGGGCATCTAGGTTATAATTCACTCGAACTAAGGAGATCATTGGCCTTGGCAAAATTCACACTTAATATAATAAGGAATAATATCGATTGTATCGATCTTGTTGAAAGGATGGTAAAACTCCATGTGCCTGATAGGTACCTCAGGGCGCGGCAGCACCGGCTGCTGGCCGTGCCGCGCGCGCGCACCAACCTGCTTCAGTTCTCGCCCGTAGCGCGCGCGCTGCGGCTGCTGAGCTCCCTGCTAGAAGCAGCCCCTCACTGTGATTTGTTTGTGGATGGGATAAAAGTTTTGATGGATGAATGTAAGATAATGCTAGAGAGATCGTTGTGAGAGGTTGTCTTTAGTTCTGTAACGATTTGGTGTTGACTGTAATGTTACAAGAACTGTGTAAATAAATAAATAAATAAATAAATAAATAAATAAATAAATAAATAAATAAATAAATAAATAAATAAATAAATAAATAAATAAATAAATAAATAAATAAATAAATAAATAAATAAATAAATAAATAAATAAATAAACCTCGTAAGGAGTTACATTGTTGAATTTGGGTAAGCGGTAGGGACCGCTTAGTAGTTAATGCTCGTCAGTAGGTGGTTGTTTTTTTTATTTTTTTAATCTTCTTAAGAATTTCTTATTGCTGATTTCATATACCTAATGTCACTCCCGTTAACACGATAAATCCATTAAGATATTATTTGTTAAAATCTGACTATTGGTTATGGAGTTATGACGGAACATAGAATCGGACATACTTACATATACGTGCAAAATGCATTACGCTCGTTTTGGACCACATCGCAGTCAGGTAAGAGCCTTGCCTTTTTACATAATACCGGGAACCAATAGTCCATGGGGCGCAAAGATTCTTGAGCGGATTCTACGAATTGGCAAACGTAGCACTTTAAAATATTGTAAAGTACACTTTGTGCCAAAAGGTGCTACTACAATAATATTCAGGATTATTTAGATGAGAATGATGTCTGGAATTCAAGCATGTAAAATGCATGAGTTTTGTAAAAATTGTGAAAACTCTGTTAATTAAGGAATTTGAAAAGACTAAGTTTGGAGTTTTTGTCCAATTTTTCTCCAAAATGTTCAAGATTTTGAAATGGACACCTAGTTTGACTTGTAACGTTCATTAATCCGCAGTATGTGCGCTACTTTGAATAAAATCTTTTCATTTCTTTTAATTTTATTTCAAAATAGTTGTTCAATAGAATCATTAGTCATTCAAGTCACAAGTCACAAGTCATTAGTCCGGTAATGGTAGTTTCATTCACACTATCGGTACTAGACTACGAATCGCATGGCTATGGTATAATCCGTGCTACTTAACTCGGCGCCTTTCGCGATTTGATCTTCTTCGCGAGAGATGCCTATTTAATTTGCGCGCGTTATACCACTGGAATGACATTGTACTGCTATTGTGTATGAGTTCGATGTTTTATATTAATTATGTAAACTATGTTAATTAAGGACTTTGGAAAGACTAAGTTTGGAGTTTATTTGTCCATTTTTTCCTCCAAAAAAAATTTCTCTAGATTTTGAGATGGACACCTAGTTTGAATTGTAACGTTCATTAAGCCGCAGTTTCTGTGCTACTTTGAATAAAACCTTTTCATTTCATTTCATATTGCTGTGTAGGCTACTAAATTGAGGCAAACATCACTTACTTCATTCTATTGAAAAACTATGTAAGTATTAGGCTCTTAAGGGCCTGGTACGACGTTACGTCACACGTTAAGGGGCAGGGAGGGGGTCGACGAAGTGTGACATTGCGTGACAGGGGGGTGGGAGGGGTCCTGAATTTCGTGACGTCATAATTCCAAATCTACGAGTTAAAATACGAACTTTGCACTATTAGCGAAATAGGTAGGTACTCAAAACATTTGCAACTCTTGTTATAAAATTAATTTCGGAACTGTTGTTTGAATTCAATAACTTCTAAATGTAAAATTGCAAAATATGTGACGTCACGCTAGGGAGAGGGGAAGTCTCACAAATGTGACCAGCTGTGACAAGGACGGGGGAGGGGTAAAAACATAACGAAATTCGTGTGACGTCATTTATGGATGGCCATATACAAAAAAGTGCCGCCTTTTTTGCAACCTTTGATATAAAATTAATTTCAGAACAGTTGTTGGAATTCAATGATTTCGAAATGTGAAATTGCAAAATATGTGACGTCACGTTAAGGGAGTCTCACAAATGTGACCAGCTGTGACAAGGACGGGGGAGGGCTCAAAAATCACGAAATTCGTGTGACGTAATTTATGGATGGCCATATACAAAGAAGTGCCGCCTTTTTTGAAAACCGTTGATATAAAATTAATTTCGGAACTGTTGCTTGAATTCAATGATTTCGAAATGTAAAATTGCAAAATATGTGACGTCACGCTAAGGGAGTCTCACAAATGTGACCAGCTGTGACAAGGACGGGGGAGGGGTCAAAAATCACGAAATTCGTGTGACGTAATTTATGGATGGCCATATACAAAGAAGTGCCGCCTTTTTTGCAACCGTTGATATAAAATTAATTTCGGAACTGTTGCTTGAATTCAATGATTTCGAAATGTAAAATTGCAAAATATGTGACGTCACGCTAAGGGAGTCTCACAAATGTGACCAGCTGTGACAAGGACGGGGGAGGGGTCAAAAATCACGAAATTCGTGTGACGTAATTTATGGATGGCCATATACAAAGAAGTGCCGCCTTTTTTGCAACCGTTGATATAAAATTAATTTCGGAACTGTTGCTTGAATTCAATGATTTCGAAATGTAAAATTGCAAAATATGTGACGTCACGCTAAGGAAGTCTCACAAATGTGACCAGCTGTGACAAGGACGGGGGAGGGGTCATAAATCACGAAATTCGTGTGACGTAATTTATGGATGGCCATATACAAAGAAGTGCCGCCTTTTTTGCAACCTTTGATATAAAATTAATTTCAGAACAGTTGTTGGAATTCAATGATTTCGAAATGTGAAATTGCAAAATATGTGACGTCACGCTAAGGAAGTCTCACAAATGTGACCAGCTGTGACAAGGACGGGGGAGGGGTCAAAAATCACGAAATTCCTGTGACATCATTTATGGATGGCCATATACAAAGAAGTGCCGCCTTTTTTGAAAACCGTTGATATAAAATTAATTTCGGAACTGTTGCTTGAATTCAATGATTTCGAAATGTAAAATTGCAAAATATGTGACGTCACGCTAAGGGAGTCTCACAAATGTGGCCAGCTGTGACAAGGACGGGGGAGGGCTCAAAAATCACAAAATTCGTGTGACGTAATTTATGGATGGCCATATACAAAGAAGTGCCACCTTTTTTGCAACCGTTGAAATAAAATTAATTTCGGAACTGTTGCTTGAATTCAATGATTTCGAAATGTAAAATTGCAAAATATGTGACGTCACGCTAAGGGTGTCTCACAAGTGTGACCAGCTGTGACAAGGACGGGGGGGGGGGGTCAAAAATCACGAAATTCGTATGACGTAATTTATGGATGGCCCCATAGAAAGAAGTGCAGCCTATGCGCAGCAGTGGACAATTACGCCCTGATTAATATCGATTGAAGCTGCAGAATGTGTGTCTCATTTTGTTTGCTCGCACTTTGCAGTGACTGAGCTGTGGTACGGCAAGTCCGTGACCGTAGTCACGTTATTCACGCCGGGAAAACAGCCGGTATGATTTTGCGACATAAAACAACGAGCATATTTTGTTAGGCGAGAATACTACAAAGCTCCTCTATAGTATGTTCACTGCAGAAGTTTAACTTTACATACACACGGTATAGGAAAAAGCTCAAAGCCTGTTAAAAATAAAAATGGCGGCTGCATTTGTAGTAGAAATACAATGGGATGCTTTTGTAAAGTCAAACTGTCATACTCGTATGTATGATGTTTTTGACTGAAACTCGTGATTTTCGTGACTTTTCAATAGTAAAAGTGTAAAATTCATTGCATGTAATCGGTTAATATTTTTTTTTATTTCTTTTAACTACTTAATGATTTGGTATTACGCAAGGCAGAGGCCTTGCCTCGCTACTATTGACTTGTCTTCTAAATTGTAGTAAACATTTAAACTGTATGAAATAGCATTAAGCTTTTAGAAAGTTTAGAGCTCATCGGAAACCAGATGCATATTTTGATAAATTATTATATAAAGGAGCTGTGACATAAATTGCCTTAATTAGCGTTGGAAGTACGAGGGCTGGTTCGTTCATTCATCTACTACCGTCTAGTCAAACATCTATGCTATGCGAGGGTAGATTGATACAAGATAAGAAAATAATAGTTTTGTTATTTGAACTAAAACTTTCGTAAGCACAACACATTGTAGACTGGTCGGATTTTTCCGATATAACAACACCCGTAAGTAGATCCGGACTAAAAGTCTACAAAGATTTGTTCTTAGACAACATTCTTTCGTGAACATGTTGTGGCTCCTCTGACTTTGCGGTCCTATAGGTACACAGTGTTCCCAGTCTCTGTTTACTGAACTGTATATTTTTATTTGCTTTCTCTGTCAACGTTGTTAGGGATTAATTGGACGGTGTCAAAGTTGTACGAGTGTGTACTCTGAAATGGCGGAGGTCACCGGCATAGTTAATCAAATGTATGTAATAGTTTAAGGAAAATATTTAATTAAATAAAAGTTATATCAGCTAAAAATTTATAGGCGTATTTAAAATCCATAGGCGTAGTTTTATTAGATATCCATTATAAACCAGATAATTTTGGAGAAAAATGGAAAAAAAATACTAATAGACTAATTTTGGTAACTCAGTCTTTCAATTTTTAGTCCTTTACTAACGGAGTTAAAATAAACCGTTTAACCGATGCTGTTATGGAGATGATCACCCTTACTCGGTATATTATACACAGATAGATCGCCATAATAATTCCAAGTGAAGAATTATTGCTCACCAATTTAATTATCATGGCAGATTGACCAACAAAAAAAAAAGAAAGGATAAAAAAAAATTGTATCTTGGTTTGAGTACAACAAAAAAAAAACATTACAAAAACCGGCCAAGTGTGAGTTAAACTCGCGTCAACAGTTCCGTATTTAATAAAGATAACACATTAGTGCTACATGCGTAATATATGGTTGAGTAGTAACGAATCCGCGGTGGGGCAGCCTAACTCAAACTTGGATTTTGCTGCGTCGTATAATCAGTATTTTATTTAATGCTATCAATCAGTCTCCATACTATGGGCGGCTTGATAACTTTTGACAGTAATACCCGTACAATGCTCCACCAACCCGGACTTTGCCCCCATGGTGGAGTATGGCCTTCCTGCGATGCAGGAAGAGACCCGTGCCCCAGTAGTGGGGATATATAGTCTATTAGCTATTAGAATATACCTCGGGCTCTAGCGTAGGCTTCGGCTTTCGCCTATTTTTCGCCGTTTTTCGTATTGATGATCGAGTTCTGATTTTAAAATTCAGTGTCATATTAGCTTTGATATTTCAATTACACGAATATATCCGATTATATCCGATAGTAGCCGAGGTATATTCTAAAAGCTAACATACTATACAAGGGTTGATATTGAATCAGTCTCCCCAAAAGAGCACTTTCCTTTGTCCTCGGCCAGCTACTGCCAGCAGTCTGCCCTCAGATCGTTGGTCACTCTAATGCTAAACCAATAATAAATAAATCCTCTACAACTTCAAACACTTACACCAGCGCACGGGGCAAGTTTCTTCATTTAAAACAAGCGTAGATACCGATATTTAGCGGAGTTGCGAACTAAGTAGGAAGTTTAGTTAGCTGAAGTGCTGACTAGATATGAACTAACGCAACCTACATCTCCGCGATGCCAGGATACAAGCTAATATTGAATAAAGTTTGCTCGTGAGTTGGGCTTTGTACTGAAAATAAATATATATCACGACGTCGACTGTTAGAAATTGAAGTCGGAGGTTCAGATCACATATCAATCAAATACAATAAACAAACACAGGTACCATTAAAGGACACTATTATTTTTTTGTTTCGCAACAAATATAACATGCTGTTTTATGGCAAAATATGGGATGGGATAAATTGAGAGATAGGATCAAACCTTTTTGGGGAAAACACATTTTCAACCCAAGGCCGATACAGTAAAGTCGATTTTCGAATAATGCCAGATTCAGAGCAACACCTTTGATTCTAAAGGATTTAATTCCAGACACATGCTTGCTAAAGAAAATTACCCCGCTCGGCGCTATAAGCAGAGTTAATTAATCCGATTGATGTTCAGTTCGATTTCACCCCGTTTTCTAATAGATATGGCTATTTCTTTCACTCGGTAGATAACAAACAGATTTTGTCTAAAAATAAATAGATTCTTATAATGTCCGGGGACATTATATGATTCCATTCTCTTAAGAAAAGTTTATGTCACTGCCAAACATGTCAAGAATAACGGTAATAATAAGTAATTGACGTAGATAGAGTAGAACTATAGATCAAGGCACAGTGTAACCGTTTTCACGTCGGTGAATATTATTTGTTTGTGTGCGTGAATGTTGCCACAGTAAAAGTGAATTGCCATAATGAGGGATAAAATATTTCAGTCGTTCATAGGCCATGAATAAAAATGCAGATTTAGTTTTGAATTTTATTAATCATACATGTCTGACAATTGTTTGCAGAACGTAGCAAACGTTTTATAAACAATTGTCATTTTGTATAATTAAAAATACGTTTTATTTTACACGTTTAAATTTTACAAGTTAAGGCGCTTAGGGACGCTATCTAGGACCACCAATGGAATACAATCATAAACTGTTTTATTAATAAGTTTTTTTCATATAAAAGTTCACCATATAAAAAATTTTTCGAAGGATACCTCAGACCACCAAAATGTACATTTTGTCGAAATGTAGAGAGCATATTCGAGCATTTGATGTAGGTGACCAGTTCTCTCTTCTAAATGCTAGCACCCATTTTTCCAGAACAGAACTATTTTGAAGAAATCTGGAAAAGAAACATTGCTAATATTAATAAATATTGTAATACATTAAAATATAATAAGTAATAACTTTAGTATTATTACTCGCGATACTCATACATAGCTGTTGTATATTGAACGGGTCGATTATTTATTAGGGAAATAAGGTAATTACGTTTTACCTAATAAACGATCGCGGCTAGACGGGATTGTACGAGATTCATTGATACAAATTCAAATTTGAATTCTATACTGAATTCAAGGGCACATTGCTTGCGGCAGAATGCACAAAAACACCGAAAGGGTTCTTGCGATAAATTCGAGTTGACACATTTTCTGCTGAGTGGAATGAATGCTGAAAAATTATATGGGCAACAAGTCACATAGGAAGGCGATGCAGCTATCTAACAAAGCATCAGGATATTATATTTGATAATTCAGTGCTGTAGCCGTAATGTTTCTGTCTCTATTGTTTTTATTATAGATTTCGATATCAACCCTTGTATGTCCATAACTCTGGAGCACGGGTCCTGCATCGCAGAAAGGTTAGGCCATACTCCACCGCAGGGGCCAAGCCCGGGTTATAGTTTTAGGTACATTTGATTTTTAACCCTTCTAGCGCCACGCGCGCTCGGAAAAAAGAAAGTTCAAAGGTACCGCATAGTGCAGGGTCATTTCGCACCGCCATTTTTTTGCATCTTTTTTGTGAACACAGTTCCGCATTTCTCAAATTAGAGAAAGTACTACGTAATTATTCAATAAGTGTTATATATCACTACAATCTGCATAAAATTCCCTATCCGGTTATTATACTTGTAATGCTAATAAAATTATCAATAAACTTACATGATATCCAAATGACGAGATGAATTTCACTATCCACGCCATTTTGACACTACTTTGAACTTTGTCTCACTATTTTCACTAATTACTCATTCACTAGCACTGAACTAACACTTATAATATGATCTGCATATTATCTATTACTGTTTACACAATTTTCATACTCTAATTCACCAAAATAAAGCTATAAATGAATAATTACCAGGAAGAGGTAAAATGACACTGACCGCCCATACAAGCGGCACAATCCGGGCTAAAAGTTCGAGGCTTTTTTCACTTTCTTTTCCATCAAATACAACGAAACTATTATTTGAATCATAATCTACACACTTTTCCCAGTAATTTGATATATAACACATGAACAAATACGCAGCGTTGCCTTCTCTAAATAACTTATAAAACTTTAGCGAGCGGAGCAACTCACGACGAAAACGCAAAATGGCGTCTGACCTAGCAAGCTCATGTGGTTTCGATGATAATTCAATTTTTTTCCACGTCACGTCATTTGATTGGTTGGCGAAAGTAATCCTTACTAACCATTGGCCAATAAAACAACAGATATTGTCCATAGAGAATGCACAGAGCATAGATAAAAAGAGTCCAATCTGAGCGTTGCATAGTGTACATACGTCTGTACACTAAGCGCTTGGGGGATGCGCGCGGCCGGGCTGATTAGTGTACAGACGTATGTACACTAAACGCGAGAAGGGTTAATAACGATACATTAAGTATAAAAGATTCATAATATATTTTGATTACGTTTGTAACTTAATATCTGTACAAGGACAAGCCGTCGAAGTCTGGGACTTCGAGTTAAGTAATGATCACGCAGCGTTGCCAGATATACGATTTAAATCGTATTCATACGATGTTTTACATTTATGTTGCATATACTCGTACGATCAAGGGGCAGAAATCGTACTTTTTTTAGATTTTATTCAACCAAAGTACTAATACCAACATAGCACGTCACTATTTATTCTTTTACTTACTAAGTAGCAACCCTTAAGGTAAATCTAACTAATGTGCGACGTTACCGGTTACTCGTTTTTGTGACACAGATTATGAACGCTGCTTCAGTTCAGTCAATCTTATTAAAACAAAGATCCGAAATAGGCTGAGCAATGAAACTCTAAACGGCACACTTTTGGCAAAACAACATATTAAGCGCTATGGGTGTTGTGTGGATTTTTCTCAAACAAGAGCAATAATATTAACATTACAGTAAAACCCTTTACGGGGATAAATAAAAACCTGAAAATAGTGTGTTTATGTTTAATCGATTGTTTACTTTAAAGTAATAAAACAAAGGTTTTGAAAACGTTCTGTCTTTTTAGCAGCCTTCTTAGGGAATACTACTTTTTATTTTCCCATCGTACTTTCGACATAAACGGATGGCAACATTTTTTTACTCTTCGTTTTTTTAGGTTAGGAAAGAAAATTCTATTGAATTGCTTTTCTTACGGACTAGTTGCAAAGCTACTAGTTGAAACTTAACTAAAATACTCAACATAAGGCAACTTTGGGCTTAACAATAATTGAAACACAATAATTACTTACCTATCAAAGGAAACTTCCCCCAAAGCTCTTTCTTAACGATTTCTGCATACGAGTACACTACAATTCACCATACTTTCTCTATTTAGGTCACTTTTAATATATTATTTCACAAATACACGGTTGCTCTTCGAAACGGCTAGCGTAGCGTTAAATATGATAAAATTTTCAAAATCTTGTCGTTTGTTTGCCCCCAAAAACGTCAACTTGACACTGGGGGCAAACAAAAAAAGCAGTTACACTTTTGCTGTTTACTCTATCTCTTTCTCACCCATGGTCGCTACGAAGTTTGTTTCATTTAAAACTTGTATGTGTGCGCTGTGGCTTGCTCTATAGTTTTACTCCCTCTACGGTAATTGACGTCAGATATGATGAATAAATCATAATTAATTTAATCCATGTTGTTCCAAGCGGTTCCGTGCTTTGCTAGGCACGTTAAGCAGTTGGTGCCGGCTGCCCTCAATAGATGGCAGTCTCTAAGTCAAGTCAGAGGCCTTGGGGTGGCTTAAAAACTCCTGACAGTAAGACCAGCCACTAGTCTTGCAAGCCTCCACCAATCCGGACTTGGCCCCCGTGGTGGGAAATAATTATTAGTATAAAGCTCGCCTTTGTCCAAACCCTTTTTTGTCCACTATATTGCACTTTAAGAACTCACTCATAAAATTAAACTGAAAATTGAACGTGGCACAGCAAATTCGATTATGTGAAACTGGATTAAAGGAAGGTCCGCCCGAAAAAATGTTTTTATGTGAGCGCTGTGTCATCTTCACTTTTAATTTTAGGTTAGATGGGTGGTTTGTTACCAGTCACATTCACTATAGGATTCACATAAAAAATATTGTTTCAGCCCTTCTTTTTTAATCTAGGTAAACGAAACGTAGGTACATTTATACACACACACAAACTCACGCATGTGTTCTGGAGGAGAACGCAGAAACCACTGCCCCATGCTACGATCCTGCCAGATCTGATCTCTTCCATTCGATATCAACCCTTGTATGACACCACTGCTGGGGCACGGGTCTCTTCCTGCATCGCAGGAAGGTTAGGCCATACTCCACCACTGGGGAAAAGTCCGGATTGGTGGAGGATTGTAAGACAGTGACGGGTCTTATTGTCAGAAGTCATCAAGCCGCCCATAAGGCATCTGACATGGCTTAACGACTGCCATTGCATGACAGCCGGCACCAGCGGCTTAACGTGCCTTGCGAAGCACAGATCTCATGACAGTTTAATTAATATCATCATCTTCATCACATCACACTAATAAAGGCGAAAGTTTCTGAGTGTGTGTGTTTGTTACTTCTTCACGTCTAAACGGCTGAAGCGATTTTAATAAAACTTGGTATGGTGTTAGCTGACACCCTGAACTAACACATTAAGTACGTTTTACTGCGGGAAAATATCTAATTCCCATAGGGAAATCGATAAGCCGCGGGTAAAACCGCGGGGCACAGCTAGTTAATTCATAATTCAGTCTTTTTTAAAGATAAACATTCATTATTTGCATACAATAACAAGAAATTAACAACTACATGCAATATAAAACTGTAGCTCCATAAATATAAGAAACAGTCATATCCAAAAGGAACGAACGAACATTGGGCTGATAAGGTGAAAAGCGTTTCGGCTTTTCGCGTTCATTAAGCGTTTTCAGGCGAAATTACCTGCCCATCTTAACTTTGCCCTTAGATTTGCTACAGGTTGAGTTCTATCTGGAAAGCAGTACGGCCTATGGTCGTTTGCGGCTAGTAATTGTGTTATGTTGGTCGGAAATAGTCGGTTTAGCCGTGGATATCTCTTGCATGGTGCGCATCTATTTCACGCCTCCAGCGAGGAGTCTATGGTTATGAATAAAACAGACTTTCCTTCTAAAGTACTTAGCTACTGCTTTTTTTGTGCACAGTTTCGTTTGAGACAAAGTTGGTTTAAAAGAATATTCACAACATAGAAGACCAAATAACACAAAAACAGTAAACGTTACAAAACAGTACAATTTAACCAAAAGTAGATTTTCAGTGGAATAAAAATATGAATGAAAATTAAAAAACATAATTTGTACAAAGGCGAGCTTAATACTAGATAGTATTTTTTTCCAGCTAACGCAAGATGATTCGGACAGGGGAAGGAGTAGTGCCAATGAACAAAATTATACAAATAATGTTTAAATAGACGTTTACACAGACGTACATAAAGTAGTACGAAAAATATAAAATTATACTCAAATACATATTAACTGTAATCTACTGTTCGTGTTATCTGTAGGTGTGTGTATATAACAGTTTAATGTATAGTTTGTTTTAAAAACCTATTTAGGGGCAAAAAATTCCACCCATGCCGGGACTCGGACCCGCGACCTCTGGCTAACCGTGCCAGTTTGTTTTATTTAGTGTATCAATAAATAAAAATATTGCCTGGTCATGGGATACATGTGACTTTTTTCATTTACCAGGATTTACGCATTTACAGTAGTCATCGTCATCGTCAGGCTATACTAGTCCACTGCTGGACATAGCCCTCCCCTAAGGAGCGCCTAGTACGGGATATTTACACTAGTATTTACACTAGTACGGGATACATAATTAATCAACCATAAGACAAGGCTATTGATACTTAATCTATTTAAAACTAGTATTTATTTGTATAAATAAAACATGCTGGATTTTGTATACCTACCTTAAAAAAAAAGATGGTAAAGGAAATAAAATCCAGTATTCGAATTTTAGTTCCTTAATACTAATAACTATGAAGCGCTCGTAGCCTAGTGGAACCGAGTGATAGGGATCAATCACTTAAGTTAAGCAACAACAGGCGCGGTCAGGTGCAGGACGGGTGCCCATCCCGTGACTACCGCATGTTGCATTTTTTCCGAGCGGTTCTGTGCTTAGCAAGGCACTTTAAGGTGGTGCCGGCTGTCATGTAATGGCAGTCGCTAAGCCATGTCAGAGGCCTTATAAGCGACTTGATAACTTCTGACAGGCCCGCTAATGTCTTACAGTCCTCCACCAACCCGGACTTGGCCCCCGTGGTGGAGAACGGCCTAACCTTCCTGCGATGCAGGAGGACATCCGTGCCCCAGCAGTGGGTACATAACAAGGGTTGATATCGATTGATTGAAAAATGCGACATAAATAATCTCGATACCAACCCATGTATGTCCCCACTGCTGGGGCACTGGTCTCTTGCTGCATCGCAGGAAGGTTAGGCCATACTCCACCACGGGGGCCAAGTTCGGGTTGATGGAGGATTGTAAGACAGTGGCGAGCCTTACTGTCATAATCATTATAATATGTTTAAATTGCGTTGATAAGACAAAAATCAACAATTTCCGTACAAACGTAGTTTGGTTCTTATTTTCAAATGACACGCCGGATCGCAATGAAACTTTGCCAATACGTTAAGTGACACAAACAGAAGTTTGATCAGAAATAAACCTTATGAGTATGGCCTTGAGAATAATTTCTGTAGAAGTTAATGAGGCTATAATTTCTTTTTTATCCTGTTATCCTCAGTTGTATTCAAACTATCAAACCACGATTTGTTTCCTTTAAACGTTACGGCAAAGTTTCATTGCGATCTGTCATGTCGTTGATCATTAATCGATCAATCGTTGATCATTGGAATTGCTCCTTGAGGGCGACTCTTAAGTCTATAACTATATTAGCGATAACGTAACATAACATTTCCATACAGGCACATACATTGCTTCTGGCCCCACACTAGGATACCCTGTGTCACGGGAACCAGAAACAATGACATCACAAACATGTAAACATCCAAGATTTGGGATTTTTTTTGTCCCCAGCCTCTTGCATGGTAGGCAGACGCGCTACCGCTACGCCACAGAGGTCAACTCGTCGTCATCGTAGTTTCGAACTCGATATATCAATGTATAGGGAAGAGCGGGTGATCGTGCTCTTCCACTATAAAGGGAAATTTCCCGCCAGGCAGATCGTATGCCTGGGGACGGCCGGTCCAACTGTTGTTAGTCGGACGTTATATTTATGGTGTCATGTGAAACACTTTGATTGCGTGATGCAGCAATGTTAGAGTTTGTAGTGCGCGCACAGATTTGACATATGCTCGCCACAAATGATTTTGGTTTCTTGAATAAGCGAATGTTACGTAACGGACTGTATAATCAAGCAGAAACCTAATGGAAATCGTGTAAAATGAAGAATGCTAGCAAAATTATCACAAGAAAATGGGCGACGAGATGTTGAAAACAACAATATTACAGAATGAGTGACACAAGAGAGCAAAATTAAAAAAAGGGAAAAAATATAGAGAATCATAAAATCATTCCAAGGAGTCTTTAACATCCCGGGCCCTTAAGCGGAAATGCACAGATGTTCTCTGTTACGCAGGATGAGAAGCCTTCCTGGTGACCAGCCAGACAAGTTTCCTGCAGGGTCGGCGTAAGAGCCTCCCTGTTGTGGCTACACGCCCACCATTTGGACCACCCCTTCTTAGTTTTTTCTTGGGTGTCGTTGGGTAACGCGTCCAAGCGGCTACATCTCTTGTTTACAATGACCACAACGTCTCTAAACTCGACTTCGGTTTTTCGAATTGTTGACTCTAGGCTGCATGCGATCGGCTAGACAGCGATCAGGCTCAAGTGTTTTATTTAATTAGTTTTAGTTTCATTTTCATTTGAATTATGTATTTTTTTATTCATTTTTATGATGTAAAGAAATTATTCAGTACAAATTTATGAAAATATGTTTATGATTTATTTTATTTACATTTATACAAATTAAATCGATATGAACCCTTGTATGTTCCCACTGCTGGGGCATGGATCTCCTCCTGCATCGCAGGAAGGTTAGGCCACACTCCACCACGGGGGCCATGTCTGGATTGGTGGAGGACTGTAAGACAGTGGCGGGCCTTACTGTCAGAAGTTATCAAGCGGCCCATACGGCTTCTGACATGGCTTAACGACTGCCATTACTTGACAGCCGGCAACGACGGCTTAACGTGCCTTGCGAAACACACGGACATACAAATTCAATAATATAATTTGTTTAGAATTTTGATTCTGAGGAGCTATATTGTATTAAGGATCCCTCGCGTTTAATTTTCTTTCATTTCCGTCTTGAGAATTCAAGCCAAGCCATCGTGCCCGACGTGTAGTGGTAATGGGGCAGCGCCTGTGACTGACTCGCGCTTTAAAATAGTAAATGTCGGAACGCGAGCGGCAACAAATAGCCGATCGGAACACGACCATTCGACGGGAAAATTGTGCAGTCGATTACTACGCGCGGCCGTGAAATAATTGGGTATTCGGTCAGTGTTTGTCATTTACAACTACTTTTGTTTTAGTTTCAGAACGGTGGTAGCGGAGCGGTAGACCGCTGGCTCCTCATCCGGGAGCCTCTTCTCATTCAACTCCACGGGACAGGCATGGTCTAGTGTGGAGGTCTGTTCACCTATATGATGTATTCACATCACATCACACTACATCGTCACATCACACTAACATTATAAAGGCGAAAGTTTGTGAGTGTGTATGCTTGTTACTTCTTCACGTCCAAACAGCTGGAGCGATTTAAATAAAATTTAGTATGGAGTTAGCTGACCCTGGAATAACACATAGGCTACTTTCATCTTCTTCTTCAGGCTATTGCTTTTAGCAATAAGGCCGCCAATTGTACTATGTATATTTGCAATTGCTTTGTATTTGTTGTTTTTCCAGTGTACAATAAAGAATATTCTTATCTTATCTTATGTATATTATGTAGTCCTCTGCTGGACATAGCCCTCCCCTAATGAGCGCCATAGCGCCCTGTCTTCAACTTGCCGCATCCAGCATCTGCCGGCAGTTTTTCGCACATCGTCATCCCACCTGGTCGTAGGGCGTCCTACTTTTTACTGCGGGAAAATATCTTATTCCCATGGGAAAATCGATGAACCGCGGGTAACACCGCGGGGCACGGCTAGTATTTTATATGACAGTGAAAATTTTACCTTTTTATCTTTATTTTATGTCACAGGATCGATTTTCGGCATGTATCAATGACTTTGTTGTCTAAGTGTACGTAACATTTGTGAGGCAATAGCAGCAATAGCACTCGCTAACTGTGGAGGAAAATGCTGTGTGGTGTCGGCCTAGAGAATAGCACCAACCCAAATTCTTCCCGCGGGTGTCGTAAAAGGCGACTAAGGGACACAAACCGGGGGGTGGGCAGCAGCGCCCCGTGCAGTACAAATCCACCCAGCCCGCGGCATGCCCAGCGTGGGGATTATGGGCATTCCCCCTCGATGATGGCACAACCTTGCTCTATGGCGCTCATTAGGGAAGGGCTATGTCCAGCAGTGGACTAATATAGCCTGAAACGAAGAAGAACTGTGAAGGAAAATATCGTAAGAAAACTTGAGTGTCTGCGGTCATCACGTTTTTAAGCGCTTCAATTTGCCAATCCGTTTAAACCATTTGTGTAAATTATACTATTGTTATTTTTAATGCACTAACCCGTGCTAAGGACAATTTTAAAAACCAATTTAGAGGCTAAAAATTTTACCCGGGATTCGAACCCGCGACCTCTGGCTATCCGTGCCATTTTTGTAAAGTTAGTTTTATAATGCTTGTAAATGCAAGAAATTAACTAACACAGACAAAAAGTCTGAGCAAAACCTTACTCTTTAACTTTTACACTTTTTGGGCAAAGTATAAGAAGGTTTCGTAGTTAAAATAGTTTTAGTATTCTAACTTTCCTTGCCACCTTATATAAGCCACCAAAATTAGTTTCATTTAGATTAATTCTAGACGAGACTAATTTAGTAGTACTCACTCAATCCAAACTGAAAGCGCATCGTTGTGTTGGCTGGATTTCCAGCTGTTTCTATCCGTGTTAAAAATTGATTTTTAAAAATGGCTGCCAGTGAAATTCCCCTGTGGCCTGCCTGCTCCAATTTCAAATCTGACGGTTATTTTCGGATTATCGGATAGGTTTCTTTTCCTTTCTCGAACGCTCGTTGCAGTTTTCGGGCTTTTAGAAGTGCATTTTATTTTTACCCCTTACGTACGATACCTGCTCGACATGGATACCTATTAAGACAGTCTGCTTGTATATAGTTAGACCTGAGATTTCCACACTTAGCTTCATAGTTGGGTCATTGCATGTAGCAAGCGCTGAGGTATATTAACACTTCCATTACTAGGGCTTCCTTATGATGCTTTCCTTCACGGTTAGGGAATGGTATTGCTATTCTGACTTATCAAATGTATTTAACTTAAAAAACAAAGTCATCGGTACTTGCCGGGATTCGAACCCACGACCTCCCTATCGAGAAGCCGGCGTTCTGCTCCCGTACCACAGCTTTTTATTAAATAGCTATAGAATGATAGTAACAATTAAAATACAGATTTATGGAAAAACCTGAAACCAATGGACAAAATATATACTATCTTCTAAAAACCTATTTAGAGGCTAAAAATTCAACAAATGCCGGGACTCGAACCCGCGACCTCTGGCTATGAGCGTGAAGTTAATCATTTTAATCAAATTAAAAACATACATGAAACTGCCGTAGTCAATTAAGTTAAAAATTAAAAATGAAAATCAACAGGCAGCGGACTCATTAAAAGATTGGCGATTTGCGTAAGACAAGAGGGATCACATTTTGAGCGTTTAATTAATAAATTTACAAAAAAATACCCACTTCATTGACTACGGCAGTTTCATGTATGTTTTTAATTTGATTAAAATGATTAATTTCACGCTGTTCCTTTCTTTTAAAATACTATGTTACTTAAGAAGAGTTATTAGTTTTTGGCCATTTTTTCGATTGGCATCATAAAAGTAGGGGTGTTTTTTTTTAAATTTAAGTCGGTTCGATTCCCAGACAAGGCAAGTAATTTTTAGAAAATCTTTGAATGCAGAATTGCTATCTTTTAAAAATAACATAAAGTCTTATTACAGCAAAATACCCTATCTACGATATTTAAGGTACTTTCCCTTCATGGCCCATAACTTTGGGACGCCCTGTATACTATCTTCTCTTATGATTCGTTTTTGAAAACTAGTAAACATCTCAATAATAGTAATGGCTAGTTTTTGCACCTAAAATAAAAAAAAAAAAATTGATCTTATTCTTGTCCTAGGCTTTAGACTTTAGGTTAAAGAAAGATATAAATTTATTGAGATATATTAAGTACAACTAAACGACTTGTGCTACAGGTGCTAATTCGACGATATATTTAATACATGGATAACATCTAAGACCCGAGGCATACTAGAAAAGTTCGCTTCCTAGTTTGACCCGGCGGGGATCGAACCCGAGACCTTCGGTCTATATTAGTCTGCTGAAAAATGCAAGATATGCCGAAGGCGAGGAGACTTTGAACTTTATGCAATTAATCCTTAATGATTTTTGAATACTTATATTTCACAATCTGCAGATAAAGTTCCGGATAAGCTATCCGCAACCAGGGCTGCCGTTTGTTCTAAATTTGAAACCATAAACGAATACACGCAATATAGAAAAAATATTTAAATTTTGAACAAACTGCAGCCCTGGTTGCGGGTAGCTTATCTGGATCTTTATTTGAACATTGTGAAACAAGGGCTTAGTATTTTAATGTATAAACAGTAGCTGCACTAGTCTGCTGTGGAGGTGATTTCGTATATATCACAGACGATAGCAAAAAGTGGTGGCAAGGTACTTAAGTTCACTATGGAAGTCGGTTACCGTTCCACGGACAACGAATAGAAGCGCAGCATGCAACAGCGACTGAGCCCATAACTCTGTAGATAAATGTATAAGCGACGTATCGTGCCCAAGCGGAAACATTAAGCCTTTAAACATTTAAAATTCTGCACGTTAGCTGTTCGGTGTTGCCACGTTTTATGTCCGCTCGAGTTGGTTCTCTCCTCCTTTGGTGTGAATCCAGGTTAATATATGTCTGCTGAATCCGGTCACTGTGAATTCCGTTATTGTAAAAAAACCACCACGTTTAAGAGACATAACACTTTCTTCTTCATCCCTTAAGCTTAACATAAACATAGTATAGCTTTTATACTAGTAAACTTATTACTCCAGGCCATTTGAAAATGGTTAAATAGATAGATACAGAACGCTTATCTATATACTTATCTATATATTTTCACAGAACACCAAAAGAAAAACTTACAAATGTTTTTGTATAAAAAAGGCTAGTTAGAGGCTAAAAATTTAACCAATGCCGGAATCCGAACCCGTGACCTCTGGCTATCCGTCCCAGCGCTCTTTCCAACTGAGTTAATGGGCGACTCACCGGCATCAGTGAAATTTCGAACCTCTTTACAATATTCTCTGTATTACGTACAGGCACCTTAGCCAGGGTCAGTGCATTAAAAAGAGTATAGACATAAAAGTGTTAAGCTGCTGTGTTATCAATTCCAACTGTGTAAAAAGACTGTAAATCTCCCGAAAATCAATAATCACACGAATACTATAAAGGCGAAAGTTTGTGACTGTGTATGTTTGTTGCTTCTTTACGGCGAAACGGTTGAAGCGATTTTAATAAAATTTGGTGTGGAGTTAGCTGACACCCTGGATTAACACATAGGCTATATTTTACTGCGGGAAAATATGTTATTCCCATGGAGAAATCGATAAACCACGTATAACACAGCGGGGTAGGTACAGCTAGTAATAAATAAACAAACCATAGTAATGTTTTACTCTATTATAGCTTTGAAGTTTTGGTGCATTTCCGTACGTGAAATTCAATCGGCAATCGAATAAAAATTCGGCCTGTATCCTCGTTTAATAAAATTGTATAACAAACAGTACATCAAGCTTTAACATGGTGCACTCTGTTCAGTTCATTCACGGTTGATTTTACAACAACACTGTTAATATAGAACTGCTGTCCACTGTTCGTGCTTTTGAGAATCTTAGGCAATATGTACTTAGATGGAAGCATAATTATGTATCAAAGAATGTAACGACAACATGTCTTCATTCCGCCGTCATGTTCCCGCAGACGGGACCATGGTTGTCACCGGATAAGTAAACTATACAAAGCTATTATTGTCTTAATTCCGACTAACTTTTTAGCTTTTTTGTCCGAAGAGTCCAACCAGGTTTTGATCCGATTCCTAGAGCTTAATCCTGCCCATCTACCACGACCCATTTCGTGCCTTGGCCATACACTGATTCTTAGACCAATTCATTTTCAGTCCAATCTTAAGGCTCGCCGTGCTGATATCTTGCAGCATTTGTGGGAGTTCCACGGCTGATGGGGCGAATAGGAAAATATTGTCCGCGAAGTGGAGGTTGGTAAGCCTCTTGCTATCTTACATGTATATTACGAACACAGTACTAAAATACCTATATAAAGAAATAAGACAGAACAAAATTATTAAAATAAATTTAATACAAAATACCGAAAAATAATATACGTAAAAAAGTCTGCAGACTTTTTTTTATCAATAAACATTTATGTGAAAGGCTAAAAATTAGACTCGGTTTTTAGTAAAGAAGATTCTTTTATTTAGTTCGCAATAATTAGGTCCCATATACTAACATAGCGCTCGTGGCCTAGGCGAACCGAGTGATTGGAATCAATCACTTGGTTAAGCAACAACAGGCGCGGTCAGGTACGGGATGCGTGAGCGTCCCGTGACTACCGCTAGTGGCATTTTTCCGAGCGCTTCCGTGCTTCGCAAGGCACGTTAAGCCGTTGGTGCCGGCTGTCATATAATGGCAGTCGTTAAGCCATGTCAGAGGCCTTATGGGCGGCTTGATAACTTCTGACAGTAAGGCCCGCCACTGTCTTACAATCCTCCACCAACCCGGACTTGGCCCCCGTGCTGGAGTATGGCCTAACCTTCCTGCGATGCAGGAAGAGACCCGTGCCCCAGCAGTGGGGACGTACAAGGGTTGATAACGGGTAACTAACATAGCAGCTGTTCCACTTTCTGCACAACATTTAGAACATCACAATAATTCAGTAAAGTTCTGTGTAAAAACTTAATAAAACTTTATGAAGCATACTTTACAGCTATTTGTCTAAGTTTTTCCATATCGTGGCTGTTCACGTTAGTCTAACTATGCATGCAGTTCACGTTAGTCTAACTATTATTTAACATGGAACTGTGCACTGAAGAGGTCACGCAATGTAACGGTCTTTTTAAACGATTTGCAACTGTGTCACGTCTTGCAACTGTTCAAATAAAAAAAAGACTGATAAGATTTATCTGAAGCGAAGCGAGAAACCTGTGTGTGTGTGGTGTCGGCATAGAGAATAGCACCAACCCAATTCTTCCCGCGGGTGTCGTAAAAGGTGACTAAGGGACACAAACCGGGGAGTGGGCAGCAGCGCCCCCTGCAGTGCAATTCCACCGAACTGCGATCCCCAACCCGCATGCCCAGCGTGGGGATTATAGGCATTACCCCCTAGATAGCACAACGTGGCGCTCTTCAGGGGAGGGATATGTCCAGCAGTTGACTAGCATAGCCTGACGACGAAGCGAGAAACCCAGATTCAATTCCCAGTGCGGACATGTAACGACCTTGTATTCTAAGCTATGTATATTTGTGAAGTTAAAGTAGCAATACCACTTGCTAGCGATGAAGGAAAACATCGAGAGGAAACCTGAGTGTCTGAGGCGTTCATATACCTCAGCGCTTGATATTGAAAATCCGAGGTGGGCACGCGTGGTAATGAAGCCCACACTCTCTCTCTGAGAGAAGGCATGTGCCCTGCAGCGAACGGATTAAAAGCTACATAAAAATCACTACATAAAAATACAATAGAAGAAATGTCAATTGAAACAGTAAGCGATATTTTTATTGGTAAAAAGGTTCTGGAGTCAGTCCCGATACAATCGACAGTACATCAATCATCATCAATTGCTGGTTGCGAAGTCACCAGTAACGTAATTAAGTACACGCCTGTAATGGTCGATTTGCTATCGACTGGACACCCACCAACTCACTGGATAAGGACGAAAGTGGATGAAGATGGCCGAGAAGAAAAAGAAGTTGCGTTACTTGAAGCGGACTTCCGTACAGCAGTGAAAGTTTGCAGGCTGATTGGTTATTTGATTTCCTAATAACTTCTTTCAATCAATTATTCATTAGTCGTCCACTGCTGGACATAGGCCTCCCCCAAAGCCCGCCACTTCCCTCCGTACTCTGCCATCCTCATCCTGCCTCAGCAATAATCTGCCTCAGAATAACTTCTTTGTCAGTATGTCCTACTAACCCACTATCTCAAAAGTAGTACAATACATACATACATATTAACCCTTCTTTGTATACCGGTTTGGGGGGGCGCCGACAAGACTTCCTTAATCCTCTTAGAAAGGGCACAGCGAGCTGTAATAAAAGTTATGAAGTCTAAACCGTTTATGTACTCTACGATCAAAGTATACTCAGAAGCTGAACTACTTACAGTTCGGCAGTTATACATTCTACACTCTCTATTGCGTAGACATTTATCTGTCCCTCCTTTAACTCCTTCCGAGACGACCCGTCGACGTAGACAAAAGCCTTGTATCTATAGCGTAAGTCGAACAGTGTTTGCCAGTAACCAGTACTCCTTACGTAGTCAACTCTTGTATAATAAGTTAAACAAAATATTAGGACTGCAAGGTCTCACAAAATTTGAATGTAAGCGTAAATTTATCAATTATTTACAGGATTTGTCTTATGACGAGACAGAGAATCTACTTAAATAAAATTATTATTAAATTCTTACAGCTCTCTACTCATATGCTGCAACTTACACATCACGCTCACACACACACACACACACACACACACACACATTCACATACAATTAAGTAATAACTAACCATATTCACCAATGCATCTGTATACTTGAGACGCACAATACTTTAATTAATAATGTCTGAAATAGATCTGTACGTTATGTACAAAACAAACTAATTGTCAAAATACAGGACCACCTAGTTTGGCAATTGGTTGAATTGATAATTGTACCATTAGCCTTTAAGTGATTTTGTAAAGCCCTCAAGGCTTATAATACCGTTCCTTAATGTTGTTCTTTATGGTGAGAAATAAACTTTTACTTTACTTTACTTTACTTTACTTTACTTTACTTTACTTTACTTTACTTTACTTTACTTTACTTTACTTTACTTTACTTTACTTTACTTTACTTTACTTTACTTTACTTTACTTTACTTTACTTTACTTTACTTTACTTTACTTTACTTTACTTTACTTTACTTTACTTTACTTTACTTTACTTTACTTTACTTTACTTTACTTTACTTTACTTTACTTTACTTTACTTTACTTTACTTTACTTTACTTTACTTTACTTTACTTTACTTTACTTTACTTTACTTTACTTTACTTTACTTTACTTTACTTTACTTTACTTTACTTTACTTTACTTTACTTTACTTTACTTTACTTTACTTTACTTTACTTTACTTTACTTTACTTTACTTTACTTTACTTTACTTTACTTTACTTTACTTTACTTTACTTTACTTTACTTTACTTTACTTTACTTTACTTTACTTTACTTTACTTTACTTTACTTTACTTTACTTTACTTTACTTCTATGTCCCCACTGCTGGGGTACGGGTCTCTTCCTGCACCGCAGGAAGGTTAGGCCATACTCCACCACGGGGGCCAAGTGCGGGTTGGTGGAGGATTGTAAGACAGTGGCGGGCCTTACTGTCAGAAGTTATCAAGGCGCCCATAAGGCCTCTGACATGGCTTAACGACTGCCAGCCGTCACCAACGGCTTACCGTGCCTTGCGAAGCACGAAAGCGCTCGGGAAAATGCCACTAGCGGTAATCACGGGAAGTTGACCCATCCTGAACCTGACCGCGCCTGTTGTTGCTTAACACAAGTAATCGGTTCGAATCACTCGGTTCGACTAGGCCACGAGCGAGCAAGTAGTACAATAATTTGATGGAACTAAACAGCTTAATGTCTGCCTATCAACAAAGGAATAAAAAAGGAAAGCCCGTCCAAAGCTAATTACAGATGATGGAAACATAAAGATTGCCCATTTCTAAGGCAACATTTAAACCATCGCAAGCTGCCAGTATGAGTTAAATAACAGTACTTTTACGAGCTATATGCACGCGATGTTTGCTGAAAACGTACTTCTTAATTTCAGAGGGTTAAACACAGACTATTAACACAGAATAAATACTGACTTCAAATAGGAAGACAAAAAGAGTCTTTTATAACTTTGAATAGAGCTTAAAGAGTATCAAGCCCTCAAACAAAAGCTTGTTAAGACTATGGCTATAACTGACACTTTACCGTTAGTCTGTGGTATTGCTACTGTAAATTAAAAAGTCTCTTCTCCAATATATTAGTCAAGTCCATACAAATGTTGTCTCGAAGAGATCACTTTTAGCGATAAGGCCGCCGTGTGTACTCTAAGGTTAAGAAATATCTGTGCAATGTCCATTTTTATGTACAATAAAGTGTTCTCTATCTATCTAAAAACAATGTCACAGATACTGCGGCGTCCGAGTGATCCCTTCACAAATCTAGTGTGAGCGAAGGTATTCTGGATACTGTATAATCGCGTAGATGTAAACGCCTAAGTTTTCTTTATGACTAAGACGGTACTGTTTCGTTGATCTAGCGCCTAACAATTGGCTAACGACACAGAGATCATGGGTTCGCTCAAATTGGATGGATAGAGGCTGCGCAGACGACTTTTGGCCCCAAGGGACAAAAGTCCCTGAATCGTAAAAAATGTCCTCCGAGTACTTATCGCGGACTCAACGCCTACGGTGTGCGGTCATTTTGTTCCCCGGAAATTGAGTGAAGCGTTCGCTGTCGAAGCAAATATTCTGAGATTACAGTGTATTGTAATTTACACGAAGTTGAGAAAGAAAAGGCGTTTTAAAAGAAAACAACGAACTTTTGTCCAGTCCGGTATCTTGATGTCCTCGGTAACTTGAGGGACTTTTTGTACGGGGTACTTTGAGTCCTTCGTGTGCGTTATTCGATACAATTTATAAGAGATCTATATCACTACAGCGTCGGAGTGGTCCCTTCACCCATCTAGTGTGAGTGAAGATACCACTGGACGCTGTATAAATCATCTGATTTAGTAGATGCAAAAAGGCCAATATTATTATATCGACGGACAAAAAATTACCCGGGGGATAGTTCCTCCTCTGCGCAGGCCTTAAATATACAGACTGGAGCCTGCATGTTTTGTTAGCATTCTAGTTTGAGACAAGTGATTGTGTTGTGTGTAAGCAGCAGGTCAACCTCAACATTTTTTGGTATATTGTCACCCGTAATGTAACTACCTCAAAAGAGTAGATTACACATATCGTGTAATACACATACAAACTTAATCATCATGAGTGACATGACGATAAAGTTTTATCTTCCTCCGTTCTTTCTTTAATTATGTACCTAATAAATAATTTAATAAAAAAAATCAGGAACTTAAAACCTTAGAATTTAAAAACCTTAGATTTTTTGCCTTTAACCGTGCCAGCGCTCTCCCGACTGAGCTAATGTGTTTGGAAACGAACAGGGCTTTATAATTGGAGTATTATTTAATACTCGAATAAAAAGCAAAAAAAAATTACACACATCCTCTTACACACACTCACTCATAACTTACACAATTAAATAATTAATTCCGTGAGGAATTGGCACTGATTGCTGTCAAACAGGTTTTTAACCTAGCACAGAGTAAGAAGCTAATCGTAATTTTTTTGTATAGATTTAAGCAAAATCTTTTGTAAAAGATGTTTTTATACTATTTTTATTTTTAATGCACTAACCCGTGCTAAGAACAAATTTAAAAACCTATTAAGAGCCTAAAAATTTCACCCATGCCGAGATTCGAACCCGCAACCTCTGGCTATCCGTGCCAGCGCTCTACCAATTGAGCTCAATTAGTCCGTGCCAGCGCTCTACCAATTGAGCTCAATTGGTAGAGCGCTGGCACGGATAGCCAGAGGTTGCGGGTTCGAATCCCGGCATGGGTGAATTTTTTAGCCTCTAAATAGGTTTTTAAACTAATGTTTTTGCCCAATAAAATTATCATCATCATCATCAGCCCGGTAAACCCCACTGCTGGGTATAGGCCTCTTCATTTCCACGCCAACCAGCACGGTCTCGCGCTAGTCTCATCCACTGTTTGCCAAAATGTAATGAAATATTCTATTCTATTATATTCTGTTCTATTCTAATGACCCACCAGGCTACAATATATTCTATTTTTATTGTGCGCGATTAGATGACATTGAACAAATAGACGCCAATTAAATTTCTAGTTCCAGCTTGTTCCACTTGCGAGATCAGAAATGCTTGTGAATATCTTCCAGGAAGAACGCGTACGCTAAAGTTCAATGGAGCCGGTAACATTCAACAAGCTAATTAATAATTATCTAGGTTTTGTTGTAGAGGTCAATTATTTGTGGAATGAGTTAGAATTTCCATACTTTTTGTATAGAAATATCATAAAAAAGGAATTGGGCAAGTAAAACAATCTTAAGGTGCTATAAGAAAAGGAAGGAGGATTTTCCTGGTTTTTAACATTTCTCGTTCGTTTTTACGATTTTTACAAATCAAATCGAGGTTCGAAATTTCACTGATGCCGGTAGTCGCCCATTAGCTCAATTGGGGGAGCGCTGGCACGGTCAGCCAGAGGTCGCGGGTTCTAGTCCCGACATGGGTGGAATTTTTAGCCTCTTAATAGGTTTTTTAAAGTATTTAATTTCACTGTCACTTTCTACAGCCGAAGATTTGGAGGTCTGATGATGACCAGCTCAAGGACACCCATATCTAGGGCACCGTTGCAGGTGCAACGGTTTCTAGGTAGAAACCCGGAATAAAAGTTTAAATGTATAGTTTAATTATCACTTGCTACACTAGGAAAATTAAGTGCCAGATGACGAGTAGCCCAATATAACACGTAGATGTAAGGTAGGTACCATTGCAAACATAAATCCACAATTTATGTGATCTAACAAACGAATGTGATCTATGAAGTATATCTTTGAGTCGGTGCCAAGTTCCAGACCATCACATACCTTTTTGGGCACCGACTCCAAGATATACCTACTTCTACAATACCTAAATATATACGAATTTTGAATTTATAGATCACATTCGTTTAAATTATTTCTGCGTTTTTAGTGCCTCGGGGTGCAGAAGTCGGTTTTTATTTTTATTTTAAAACTTTTACCTGACAGCGAAGTGTGGTAGGATTGCATGTTAAATAAGAAACCAATATACCTATTATGTTTCTTCATTTTTTCCCCTCCCTTTCTCTTTCTTTAAAAGGACTAGTTATCTCTACGCAGCTTCTTTCAAAGCAGTAGGAGAGGAAAACAGGCATAATTATTCAGGAAAGCGGACATTAATTCTAGCGACCTTAGCACACCCGACCGAGTTGCTAAGCACGCCATAAATAATAACAGGTTAAGAGCGTGTCGGCGTGTGGGTTCCGATTATACCGAATTCTTAAAAAGAAATTTAAGCGACGGTTCAGGACATGAGCAGAAAAGGTCGCTTAGCAGTTGGTTGGAACTTAAGCTTGTAACGGTGCAAACCTCTTTACAGCATTATTTTATATTTCTTTAATTCTATCTATTCAAAATTTAAAATTACGTCACCCATTTTCGAGATTTTCTTAATTTTTGGCATTACTACTTCACATTTTGACTAGACCAGACCGCCTAAATCGTCCTTTATCTGCTTATTCTGTTTATTATAAAGTTTTTTTCCGTGTAACATTAGAAACAAAACAGAGTTTAAGTCGTTCCAGTTTATTATTTATAAAACACTTCACAACATCACAATCTGAATGATTTATAGACCTAATTATGTGTCGCGCACCAAATCCTATCGGAATCCTGGCGCTTGCGATAGAAATACATACATAACCTCAGGCCTTTATCCCAGAGGGATAGGCAGAGACCAGGGACTGCCACTTGCCACGCCCCTGACAGATCACCTTCGCTTCATCAACGTTCATAAGTCGTTGCATGCACGCACGCCGTCCGGTCGTATCGTTTGCGATAAACTCTTCAGGTTTCCTCGCAATTACTTATAGCGCCTCTTGCCAGTAATATTGATATTATAAGTAACATCACGTAGGTAATATATATTAGTCTAAATTAAGTACATTTGCGTGTGGGTAACTGATGAATTTCGTACACAAAACTAATAATATAGAAAACTAATCTCTCAAATCTTGAGGCGAATAGGTCTACGCACCACTACAGCGTAGGGCACATACAACGTGCTATTTGATAAAACGCTCATATCGTAGAAGGTATGAATGAAGATCATGTAAAGATCACTTCATATTACATTCAGTCTCACAGCGACAGTATCACAGTCGGGAGACCAATAAGGAACTTGTATTTGACTTAGATAGAAGTGACGCTGTATTTTGCCACGGAATACATAAAAAATTAAGGAAAATCGAAGATAATCTATATTTCGTGTTCTCGGGACAGTAAAAAATGCGAAAAATAAAGTTGCCGTACTATCCAAAAACTTATAAATTTTAGTTTATTTTTAATTCACTCTTAACGTTTTCTCCTAATAGTGTTCATGCATAAAAACATAATTTTACGAGTTAACTGAAATATTGATAAACGCTGCATAATTACTATAAGGCATTACGAGCAAGCAGTGACGTCATAGTTCAAGGTCAATTGGAATGGAGCGTTTTTGTACCACGTGACTTTGTTGACTTCAATTTTACAAATTTATGGTGACTAAGTACATATAACAATACTTTCATAATATCAATTATGGTTATTCCATTTCCAATCCCTAATTACGATGCCCTCGGAGATTACGTTATTTATTAGGTTGATTGATTCATGCAGGCTTTCAATATTAATCGTTCAATATCCATTCGAGTACGA
Source organism: Yponomeuta sedellus (assembly GCA_934045075.1). Taxonomy (NCBI): domain Eukaryota; kingdom Metazoa; phylum Arthropoda; class Insecta; order Lepidoptera; family Yponomeutidae; genus Yponomeuta; species Yponomeuta sedellus. The sequence continues at coordinate 19,076,179 of OW203727.1, read as the reverse complement.
ACTAAAATTAATTGTTGAAGAAGGAAAGGAATTCCACAAGTCAACGACATTGTGTACGAGACATTCAAGGAAAATATAAAACATGATATCAAGCAGTGAATATTTACTACAAAACTTTATCGATAAAAATATTCAAAGAGTGTTGCTGCCATTAAATTTGGGATTGTCAATGTTCTTTTTATCAAAATATCGACTACAGGACAATTTCATAACGCCTTGTTCAAAGAACTATCGTGGATTCTCCGTATTAACTTTGTGTTTTATTATAGTTGTGCATGTATACAGTGTTTTTAATATTAAGGAACGAGTGGCGTTTTTTGTAGTTTCTATGTTTTTTAGACTTTTCAGTACTATTGGCATCATTTCAGTCTACGTCATGAACGAAATGCAGAGTGAACAGAGTATTCAGCTTTTGATCAAAATCCAAGAAATTTACAACCAACTCAAGCCACTCCATATCAAAGTGTTTTTACATTTAAGTGCCCTAAATTGGTTAATAATTATAGAGTCATATATGATTTCAATGGCGTTCATAATTGTGTGTCTTTATGAACATATTTTGCTTATGGGTTTAATTTTTGTAAGCCTAATGATATTCAAATTGACAATAGCATATGGGATTTCCGTTATTAGAATATTGAGTGATTTTTTGTTAAACCTCAATGAAAATTTAGATGACTACTTGAGAGAACGTGGAAACAATGAACCTGATGATATCCTTAAGATATTTGATGGCATACTGAAAGCTTACGAGATATTTAAAAATAATTTTTAATTATTGGTGAGTTTTTGTTATCTTTGATACGATATATACATTTTTTGCGTAGATCTTACTTTTTTTATTTACAGATTTTACATCAACAGCTAAGAAACTTTATAGAATATATATTCTATTTAAGAAATATATTCAACTTGGCACATACATTTACTGTAAGTACCTATGCGCAACGTATTTAATTAGTAACTGTCCTAATACATCTCTGCCAATACTGGTACCCCTACCTAACAGCTGCTTTTTTGTAGTACTTCAGGGCATTTTACGCCATGATGTGGTCGAGCGAAGTAGTTGTATTTCAGTTACTTCTATGTTACCAATGTGAGCGGTTTTACAAGGCTATATCTAAAATAAGAAGTTCATGCATCATAACACTAAACAAGGACATTTCAAGTAAGTTTATTTTTTTTATTTTATTTCTACATTTCTTTTTTTCTATTAATATGCTCCTTAGGTCGACTTGCACCACATCTCAAAACTTAAGAGTGCGCCTCAAGGAGCAATTCCTATACTAACGTACCTAGTATGGGTTTTAATTGCAAACGTCAGAACGATCAAGTCTCGATTTGTGTCTGAACGTAATAGAAAAATTTGATTGCGATCGCATATTTTCGTGGGAATTGCTTTTTGAAGGAGTCTCTTAAGTAGATATTTAATTTGAATTCTGTGTGAAGAATTTTTGGGTAAATACAACTTAGGCCCCATTTGAACCAGTTTTTGTTTTGTTTTTTATTTATTTAGTTATGCAACAGGCACTTCAGTTTATAAAATACTAGTTTAAATTTACTTATAAGGCCCAATCATAAGTGGTTTTTAAGCAGTACCTACAACTTTTACCTTCATTTAAAGTTTTATACTATCGATCAACAAGCCAATAAAAAGGCCGATAATCAAGATCAAGTTCCAATTCAAGTAAGTTTGTTTGATCATGGAACTAACCCCAGGTTTCTGGTAAACTAACAATTTGTAAACGGTAGTATTTCTTATTTGCACTTTTGCCCACTTAACAATGTCATTCAGCGCACTTTTGTTTTCACAGATAAGTCTCGAAGAATTTGCAAAAACATACTTCGCGTTACATCAAGAGGCTGTAAGTTTACACCCGGCGGCATGATCACTATCGAAGCAAGACTTTTCCTCAAAATGTGCGACCTTGTCTGTACTTACACTATAGTACTTTTGCAGTTTGCTTTACTACTTAAATAAGTTCTTCACAATAATTCAAAGTTCTATTGCAACGGTGTATTAGATTAGTTTATTCAGAGTTCTTTAGTTAGAACTGAGATCTCTGAACTTAGTCTGATAGTTGGGCCATTGTACGCAACAAACACTTAGGCAAACCCCAAACTATCTCAACACTAGGGTTTCCTCACGATGTTTGGTTTCACGTGTTAGCGAGAGGTATTGGTACTACAACATCACGATTGTATGTAACTTAGGATACAAAGTCATTGGTACATGACGAGATTCGAACCCGCGATCTCTCGAATAAAGAGTTCGTTCTACCACTCTGCTACCATCGCTCTTGTTGCAAAGGAAGTTTATGGATAATCATAATGTAAGCTCCGATCGGGGCTGCAAGTGATGCAAATTACTTCAGCCTGATGTCGCTGCCTGTACGTAACACAGAGAATATTGTAAAGAGGTTCGGAATTTCACTAATGCCGGTGAGTCGCCCATTAGCTCAGTTGGAAGAGCGTTGGCACGGATAGCCAGAGATCGCGGGTTCAAATCCTGGCATGGGTGGAATTTTTAGCCTCTAAATAGGTTCTTTATAATGTAAGCTGTCGAAAACTAATTCTAGTCACGTGGTATTAAATAGCTCCATACAAATCTGTTGTTAACTGTGAAAGTGCGATAACCCCACTTGGGTTCACGAGTTTTCTTTCAACTATATTAATGCCGGTAGCGTTATTAAATTATATATATTTTCATATCTTAAAATACCGGAATATTTGCAGGGGATTATCTGTAATAATAAATATAAAAAGTTTATCATTGAACAGAAAACTAATTGCACAAGTGTATACTAGGCACACTATGAATAACCTGTGTCGTGGGTAGTAATGTTCTAAATATAGTTTTACACAGGTGACTTAGCTTTCAGTAACAGTAATCAAATTACAAGTAGTCAAATAGCCCATAGTTTAATAGTGTTGTAAGTTAGATGTAACTGCTTTGTGGTGTCGGCGTAGAGAATAGCACCAACCCAATTCTTCCCGCGGGTGTCGAAAAAGGCGACTAAGGGACACAAACCGGGGGTGGGCAGCAGCGCCCCCTGCAGTACAATTCCACCGAACTGCGATCCCCAACCCGCATGCCCAGCGTAGGGATTATGGGCATTACCCCCTATGATAGCACAACGTGGCGCTCTTTATGGAAGGGCTATGTCCAGCAGTGGACTAGTATAGCCTGACGACGACGACGTGTGACATTGAGTGGGTGTAGGAGAATGTGTGTGTAATTGTAAAAATAGTTCAGTAATATATCTCCTAGCTTCCCAATTGGGCTTTATTGATGAGGGTACATTACCTGACCCTTTTCTTGTAGCCTGTATACTTCCCCCTTCAAGGCACAGACAGGCACAAGGCCTTCTCCCAGAAAGAAAGAAAATGGGCTTCATTACCACGCGTGCCCACGGCGGATTGACAATTCCAAGCTTTGAGACAGTTGAACACCTCAGACAAACTCTTTTTCTCAGGCTTTGGCACAACTTTCTGCTGTCGCACTTTGCGTGTATTCTGATGTCGATACTAGTTTTTCCCTACAAAAACAAAAAAGGCAGAAACTGATTTCGTGATCTGATTCTACCGACACAACAATTTTTTATATTTATTTTCGATAGAATCGGATCATGAGTTGGGTTCGAACCGAGATACTCCGTTTCACGATCTTGACACAATGTTTTTCAATGTGTGCAAAGCAGAATTGTTTATGTTGGCCATTATTTATATAGTGTTTCCAGTATTTTTAATGCACTTTAAATGGACCGCTCTTTTAATCTAGATGTAGAACTGTATTTCAATTGACATTACGAATTAACCGATTCACTTGTAATATAAAATCTTATTTCGTGATATGAAGCGCTCGTGGCCTAGTCGAACCGAGTGATTGGAACCAATCACTTGAGTTAAGCAACAACAGGCGCGGTTAGGTGCAGGATGGGTAACCGTTCTGTGACTACCGCTAGTCGCATTTTTCCGAGCGCTTCCGTGCTTCGCAAGGCACGCTAAGTCGTTGGTGCCGACTGTCATGTAATGGCAGTCGTTAAGCCATGTCAGAGGCCTCACGGGCGGCTTGATAACTTCTGACAGTAAGACCCGCCACTGTCTTACAACCCTCCACCAACCCGGAATTGGCCCCCGTGGTGGAGTATGGCCTAACCTTCCTGAGATGCAGGAAGAGACCCATGCCCCACCAGTGGGGACATGCAAGGGTTGATATGGATGAAATCTTATTACATTAAAGCTGCACAAGTTTAACAAACTGTTTAGCAGGACATAATGTCGAGGACTGAAATGTTGTTATATAATAAAAAGTGTGCATAGAAAAACATTACATAAAAAAAATGCAATGTTAATGAATGAATTGTTAGAAATTTCAAATATGTAAATGCTATTAAAACTTAAACTTATATGTGTTTTTAAACGTAATTAGAACATGTGTGATGACTGATGATGAACAATATGGAGTGACCATATGGTTATTGGAAATGGAATAATACGTACTAATGGTAATGAATCATACTTTGATATTATCATTGCGATGCCTCCCTAGATTATGTCACTCTAGATGTTGATTGATTAATACAGACATTAAAAAAATTTAATCGTTCAATTTGTTTTGAGTACTTACTTAAATTAATGATTAAAACCAAAGAAAGGAATTTCACGAGTCTGTGACATTTGTATATGAGCAGACGGAGATAATAAACGAAAATATAAAACATGGTGAAGGTGACGAGCAGTGAATTTTTACTACAGAACTTTATCGATAAAAATATTCAAAAAGTATTTGTGCCATTAAATTTGGGACTATCCGTTTTCTTTTTATCAAAATATCGACTTCAGGACAATTTCATAACGCCTCGTTCAAAGAGTTATCGTTTTGTCTCTCTATTAGTTTTGTGTTTTATAATTGCTGTACATATATACAGTACTCCCAATCATGATGAGAGTGTGGCATTTTATTTAATTACTATTATCTTTAGAGCTTCCAGTACTATTGGCATTATGTTAGTCTACGTTGTAAACGCAATGCAAAGTGAACAGAGTATTCAGCTTTTGATCAAAATCCAGGAAATATACAATCAACTCAAGCCATTCCATATCAATGTGTTTTTCCGTCTAGCTGCTTTAAATTGGCTAATAGTCATACAGTCATATTTGTTTGCAATGATATTAGTAATTCTGCACATTAATGAACATATTGTAGTAAGTAGTTTTTTCTTCATAAGTCTACTTATATTTAAATTGACAATATCATACGTCATATCTGTAATCAGAATATTGAGTGCTTTTTTGTCACATCTCAATGATAATTTCGATGACTATTTGAAAGAACGTGGTAACAATGGACCTGACAATTTGCTTAAAGTATTTGAGGGCGTACTGAAAGCTTATGAACTATTTAAAAACGGTTTCAAATTATTGGTGAGTTGTTTTTACTTTTGATACAGCATTATTTTATACGTGAGTCTTCATAATTTTTGATTAATAACTTTTTGTTATTTCCAGGTTTTGTATCAACAGCTAAAAAATTTCATCGAGTATATGTTTTATGTAAAAACCATATTCAATATGGCAAAGAAGATCCCTGTAAGTGAAAACGTATAATGTTTATTAACCTCAAACAGACTCTCTACCTAACAGCTAACAACTGAGTAATAAACCCTTTTTTATAGTTCTTCAAGGCATTTTACATCGTGATGTGGACGATGGAAGTGGTGGTATTTGAGTTACTTCTATATTACCAATGTGAGCAGTTTTACATGGCTATGTCTAAAATAAGAAGTGCATGCGTAATAGCTATAAACAAAGACATTTCAAGTAAGTTTCCATAATTTTTGCACATTATTATTAGTTGTTAAATGCTCTAATGTAGAAAGGAAGGGCTTAATACTAATTGCATTTTCTACCTTTCAACTGGGAAAAGGTTATTTTTAATTGCAAAACTTATCACCATATTTTTAAAAACCTATTTAGAGGCTACAAATTCCACCCATGCTGGGACTCGTACCAATTTTTTTAATACAATGTCTATCTATCTATTCCTGCAACTTATTTCCAATAAAGCATGTACAAAGTTGTTAAATATAGACATCTTAAAGTTTAAGAGAACACGCTGAGCGAATATAAATGTATGCTATTAATAATATAATATTATGTAATGTTAGTAAATAAATATTTAATTTGCCTTCGCTGTAGGTTTAGTATTTTCGGCCTATAGGACAAAAAGGTACAGTAAATTTTCAAGATAAAATTTCACCTAAAGTAAGTTCGTTTGTTCATGTAACTAACCCCGGTTTCTCGTATGCTAACAATCTATTAATCTACTGTTAACAGTAGTTTTTCTTTTATCTATATTTCTTTGCTAACTTAACAACTGTCATTCAGTACACTTCTCATTTACAGATAAATCTCGAAGAATTTGCAAGAACATACTTCGCGTTACATCAGGAGGCTATAAGTTTACTCCCTGCGGCGTGATCACTGTCGAAGCAAGACTTTTCCTCAAAATGTGCGGCCTTGTCTGTACGTACACTGTTGTACTTTTGCAGTTTGCTTTACTAGATATATAAGTTACACATTTTGATTCGAAATTCTATTGCAACGATGTATTAGTTTAAGTTATTAAGGGTTTGTTTTATGTTTATGGTAACCTTTGTTAGCCTCAAACATGAAATTAAATTAAAACTGTAACACACTACAGGTTACTTCAGATAAGATTGGCATTTTTAAGGCAATATTCTAACGATGATTTAAAAACATATGGCGTTAGTTAAAAAAAATAAGTGTCAAATAAATGTTATTAGTTATCTTCCTAAAATAACGTTATATAAGGATTGATAAAAAATCCGTGGACGAAGAGTTATAAAAATATGAAAAACCGCTAGAGCGAATTCAATACCTGCTCAACATTGTAACGGTACTTGCAAGCGGATGTTATTACGCATGCATCAACTGCAAGTGCCTTTATTTGACGCAATGCAGCCATATTTGTTTAACCAAGAATATGGGCGAATGACGTGTATTAAGTATATTAATCAAGAAATTTAATGCACAAAAAAAAATATTTGTAATTAATTAATGAATGTAATTGTGCACAATTACTGTAGAATGAAACAAATATATTAAAGAAATGAAATAGAAAAAAAACATTTATTTAAAAACCTATTTAGAGGCTAAAAATTCCACCCATGCCGGGATTCGAACCTGCGACCTCTGGCTATCCGTGCCAGCGCTCTTTCCAACTGAGCTAATGGGCGACTCAACGACATCAGTGAAATTTCGAACCTCTTTACACTATTCTCTGTATTACGTACCGGCAACGACATCTGGCTGAAGTAAATTGCATCACTTGCAGCCCCGAGTACCTACTTTGCAGTAAGGTTTTTACATGCCGCGGAGCATTCATCGCACTATATGAATGCTCCGCGGCCTTTCAGTTTTTTCATCCTTGCACTCTACAATCTACTATAACTGCTACTAATTACTTTTATAATATTTACTCTTTGAAATTAGAAATGTATTAAGGAAGAGCAGGGCATCTGTAACACTGGTTTCGACTTGGTACAGAGCCACAAAGACGTATAAATTGTAACCGCTACTTTTTGTGTCAATATTTTTATTATCTAGATTTTTATTAGTTCCATATTCATTGTTTCGTTCGTAGCCCCGGCTGCCTGAGTGGTCTTAAACGACCACGAAGGTTAAGCAACACAGGGCGCGTCCAGTGCATAGATGGGTGACCGTCTATGACTGACGTTAGGGGCATTTTTCCGAGCAGTTCCGTGCTCCGCAAGGCACGTTCAGCAGTTAGTGCCGGCTGCCGTCCTGAGATGGCAGTCGTTAAGCCAAGTCAGAGGCCTAAGGGGCGGCTTTGAAACTTCTGACTGTAAGACCAGGCATTAGTCTTGCAAGCCTCCACCAAGCCGGACGTGGCCTCTTTAGTGGAGTATGGCGTATACCTTCCTCAGGGAAGAGACCCGTGCCTTGATGATGAAGATACATTGTTTGTCAGCTGTTGGTTTCCCATGGATAATAAACAAAATAAAGTAAAATAAACCTTGTAAACGTAGCTGCTGCAACGTTTAGTTAGGTTAGTTAGCGGGGTCCCTTGTTAACTTCTCACGGAACGTGTTTTGCGACAAGGCATGTGTCGCGGAGGACAGAACTTGGGAGCAACAACAAGTTGCTAAAGAAACTTTGTTAGTGACAGCCTAACAAGCCGATTCCGAGAACTTGCGTACTGCTTTTGTATGCGACACACTAGTTGGTTAATAAGATCCTTGTAATCATATCCAGAGAAGAAACAATTGCCGGCGTTTGATTTGTTGTGAGTGTTATTATGTCACTGAGTATTTAGAGCACGATCGAGTTTAGTTTTCAACACAGGTCGAAAAATGAAAATGAAAAGTATTTATTTAACACCAGTAAATTATTTTGAAAAACCTATTTAGAGGCTAAAAATTCCACCCATGCCGGGATTCGAACCCGCGACCTCTGGCTATCCGTGCCAGCGCTCTTTCCAACTGAGCTAATAAATGAGCAACTAATGGGTGACTCACCGGCATCAGTGAAATTTCGAACCTCTTTACAATATTCTCTGTATTACGTACAGGCAGCGACATCTGGCTGAAGTAATGTGCATCACTTGCAGCCCGTGTACCTACTTTGCAGTTAGGTTTTTACATCGGAATGATATCGCTGTACCCACATGATTATTATGCTTACAGTCATAATAGAAGTAAGGTACTACAGTTAATTGCGGCCTTATTTATAAAAACCAACTCTTTAAAATACTTTATAAGCGCCGATTAAAATAGTCTGTGATGGAGATTTTACAAGGAAAACGCGAAACTACAGTTTAAATAAACTGCCTCTGAGGAGTATTTGATAGGAATCGTGTGTCTAAAAATAAGGCCGTTAGTATTTGCCTCTCGCACATACAATATAAGCTTCAGTGTTGTGTGAGCGAGGAAGGGTGGTCCGGTCCTTTTCTTTGATTAGCAGGTTTTTACCAAGCTTTTTTATTATCTATCGTACATTTTTATTGTAAATGTGTATCTAATTAATGTAAGTTTCTAACTTCACGTTATATTATGAAGTAACCAACTAAAAACTGTGCCTTGTCAGACATCGAGAAATTTTACTTCTCGATGTCTGACAAGATACATTAGCTAGTTTTTAGGATTTTGTACTTGTTCCTTGTGCTAATAAGAAACATATGGTGTTTAGCTCTTTATTTGCTATTCTGTAGTAATTCCGTGGATATCTGTAATTGGCCTTATTATAAGTATTTTTGTATGTAATATTTTGTTATGTTACGATTTTCCTGTCAATAAATAAAATATAATTAGTATGTATGTAAGCAACTGTTTTGAACAGAGTAGGTAACGGTCTTATTTATAAAAAGGTAAATCGACTAAAACGCTCTTAACGCGCATTCAAAGTAGGTTTGTGGCAGAAATTTCTTCTATAAACTGGATTTAATTCAGTCTTAAGAGTGTTTTAGTGGTGTATCATGACTTGGAACCACTTTTCATAACTAAGAATGTTCATGTGTAGTTTAGTTTCTTCTTCACATAATCTACTTTGGTGAAACTGACAATACTAAAGTTATTAGGTTTTGGCGTTCAATTAGTCACAAAGCGTATCGTGCTATGATGAATACCAATATTTGAGTATGAGTTTGACATTGATGAGTGATTTATTGATGACTGGTTATCGGAAAAATGCTTTTTAACATGCTTTTAGAAGGTTAGGGGCTATTACACACTTACCAATTGGCAATCGTCGACGGCAGGCGCCGACGCGCGTCGACGGCAGCCGTCTATCCCATGAATCCACGAATCTATCTATCCTACGCTTTCTGGCTGATATTAAGAAAGGAGGTAAATTATTTAGTGCATTAAATAGTATAAGCCGTATACTTTGTTGGTGCATTACCGAGAGACACGCGTTTTAATTTTTTTTAACTATATTTTTTGGCCTAGCAAAATGCAGTGGTAGCCTCTTACACAGCGCAATTGGCGTCATTTTGATAGATTCTATTATTCTTTGACGACCTCTGTGGCGCAGCGGTAGCGCATCTGCCTACCATGCGAAAGTTCCCGGGTTTCAACCCCGGCTGGGGACAAAAAAAACACCAGGACTTGGATGTTTAGATGTTTGTGATGTCGTTCTTCCTGGGTTCCACGACACTGGGTATCCTAGTGTGGGGCCAGAAGCAATGTCTGTGCCTGTACGTAAATGTTACGTTGTTGTCATGTTAGGTCACAAAGAAATTTTTTTCGGTGGCTTTATCCAATTGTTTTTCACACAGAGAGAGAGGGATTAACGGGCTAATAACCACGCGTGCTCACCGCGAAATGACGATATCAAACGCTAAGGTACAAAAAAATTAAATCTATATAAATAAAATTCAAGGTCCTGACTGACTGACACACTCATCAACGCCCAGCCCAAGCCGTTGGACCTAGGAAGTTGAAATTTTGCACAGAGGGTCTATATATAATGTAGGCAAGGAATAAGACTGGATTTTTTTAAATTCAACCCCTAAGGGGGCGAAAAGGAATGCCAATATTTGTATGTGAGGTATAAAGAATGTTGTCTAATTTTCTTGAAACTTAAAATAAATACTCTGCAACACAATTGATTGAATACGTGTTTCGCTATTTTTCTAAATTTAACCCTTAAAAGAGTGAACGGGGTTGCAAAAGAAGTCCACGCGGATAGAGTCGCGGGCAAAAGCTAGTATATAATAACCACCAACTTGACTTCTAGGAGGATTTACTACTAAGCAGGCGGGACCATCCTAATTTACCTTGCAATTTTGAGTTTGAGTAACTGTTTTGATAAAAGGACAAGCGGTACTAATTGTTCCTAAACTTTTCGAAATAAGATTTCTTAACACAATTTTCTTATACTATTTTTATTTTTAATGCACTAACCCGTGTAAGTGATGCAATTTGCTTAAGCCAGATGTCGCTGCCTGTACGTAATACAGAGAATAGTGTAAAGAGGTTCGAAATTTCACTGATGCCGGTGAGTCGCCCATTGGCTCAATTGGTAGAGCGCTGGCACGGATATCCAGAGGTTGCGGGCTCGAATCCCGTCATGGGTGAAATTTTTAGCCTCTAAATAGGTTTTTACAATTTTCTTATATTTTATGTGTGTGTATACTTATAATCAATTATAAGTCTAAATCAGTCGCATTTTTAATTATTATAATATATAAACGCGACTGTCAAACAATCCAGATTTCATCGTGTATATTCTGTTTGTCTGTTTTACTGTCCTGGTCTATTAATCGATCTTCATGTTACTATGACCATTATACTCGTAATAGTGACATTCTTTAGTTTAGTGAGTAGAGAACCATGTAAGTGTCGTCTTGGAAGTTATTTATTTTTATTAAAGACTAATAGAAATCCCGATTGGCTTTTCTTGCTCGTCTGCACACCCACCACAGAATAAAATGTATGCGACGAAAGAACTGCTTCATAAGTACACTTGTGAGCAAAGGCCGAGGCAGAAAAATTACCATGTCCATGTTTTGGAACTAAAACCGACGTAAACACTACACATTATTGATTTAAACATGGATTAACTTACTAAGTTCTGCGAATCAGAGCGAAACCTGGTCGGACTCTTTGCAAAAAATCAAGTAAGTCAATAATAAAGTCCATGTTTGTGTTTCGAAATTGACATTTCAAAAGGTACTCGTAGAATAGAACAGTTATATTTAGACAGGGTTAATAGCGATGATTTATTAGGTAAAACGTAATTACGTGACCACGGTAACTGCAACGCTGCCGAACCGTCGGGAATTAAGGTAATTATGTTTTAACTTAATTCCCGATGTAACCACTAGTTATATATGTATAATCATACATACTCGTATATTAAACGCGATTATCGTGAGTCAAGAAATACTTTAGTAGAATAGCTTAGATAAGAATTTTGTACTGTACACACCAGAAAAAAAACCCATGAAAAAACCCAAACCCAAAAGCCCTCTATACCTAAGATTGGCCATAAACAGTTTGTAGTCTTATCGCTAAAAGCGTTTTCTTTCAGACCTCCTTAGGATGAATAGAACTGAAACATGCAGAGAGTCGGTAGGTGTAAGTAGTATTTAGTTTATTTACCTAAATATACAGTGCCTAGTGGACGCTAGTAGCGATCAAGTTGATATAAGGGTACCTGATACCTAACATGTACAATTCCGCAGTGTGATAAATATTACGCCCCATATCTATATGGCAGAGCTAAGTAAACATATCGCTTTCGCACAAACGTACACGTTAAAAGTGTCATAGTCACGGCGTCTATACATACAATAAATAATATTCTATCTATCTATCTAAATATCTTTATGTTAATTAGATTTTAGTTTAGTTATTATTTTAGTTTTACTTTAGATATTTTGTTTATTGTATTAAGAACCAAAGTTGTAAAACATAGAAACTATATAATATTCCGATTAAATAAACAATATATCACTATCTCAATATCTATTTGTGTCTATGTGACGTACAGACGCAAGATACTAAAATGTAAACATATTAGAACCTTGTCACATTAACCTCTTCTTGCCTGATGTATAAAAAAAATAATATGTTGACTGTGACAAGGTACATACACGTTAGTGCTCGTGATTGTATGTGTGTAATCAGATGTGATGTGATACGACGGAGATATTCAGCATGTTGGTATTGTTTTCATGCCCTGTACGAACATTGATTCCAAGCCATTCTGACACTGTTCTTCTTATTCTACTCCTTTAACGCTCAAGCTCATGAAGATTGATCGCGGCAGTGACTCGCGCCCGGCTGATTGACATCGCAATTTACTTTATTGGCGTTTTAAATTTACTCCCGTGGAAGAAACACCCCTCATCTGACGAAGTTTTAAACTTTCGAATGGCCGTGAATAGGCAGTTCGTGTTTTGTTGCCGGTTTTTTATGCGCGGCTGTTGGTAGTCGAGGAATTCGGTTTGGCAAGGGATCGCAAGTTTTGATTTATGTCTTGGGATTACGCAGCCATAATAGGTCCCAATCGAGCTCTTTTGTGAAATAAAGAACTATACAACGTGAAGCAAGAGCCGCTATTTCGATTCAAAATAATTCTTAATCCTGTAAGTTAAAAAGAGTGTACCCGGTGACGTTTGGCGTCTACTCATGACTCTTTGGCTACCCAGAAGACCACGACTCCTATTTGTAGTCTCTTTAGACTATTTTTACCGACAGAGTTTCGCAAAATGGACACCGACGTTGCGGTAGACCAAGGCAAAGATGGCGGAACGACTTAAATGCACTCTTGCCGGGATGGCACAAGGTGGCCTGAGAAAGGAGGAGTGCTCTTTGTCCTGCAGTGGGACACAAAAGAGACTAAAAATAATAATTATGTAGCTACCTAAATTAAATTAAATTTCAATGTACATTACCACAGAATGAATTTCATACATAGACATCCTATGTATGATATTCTTTCTGTTGCTCGATGTGATTTTATTGACAAACTTCTTTTATCATGTATGAGACAAACACTAAATGTAACATCTATAAATCTATACATGGTCGCAATAAAGTAAAGAATTATGAAATATAACCTTCTTTAGTATGTGATGATTATTTTAGTTCGTGTCCCGCTCTCTAACGTGGAGAGACCTAATCGCAAACTCCATTATTTTTTATCATCTTCCTTTGACTCGAAGGAAATTATTGAAACCTCGTGTTTTGGGTGGATAGAGTTATCAAAGCTCTTTATCAATATTATATTGAAAAAAAAAGACCCTTGTCAGTTCAGCATCTTCAATGTAAGAACGCAATCAAAGGTGAGTGTTAAAATGGTGATACGAAACCGAAGCTTGATTAAGCAGTTGTACAGATTTTGTGTAGGGCGTAGTTTGAGAAGATTGAATTAGTTCATGTACAATGATAACCCATTGTTGCAAAACATTCTACAATTCTATTCCACGAAAACAAAGCGCATTTCCAAACTACATCCGTAACAAATGATGTAAAGCGACATTAACAAATTAAGGGCGGCCTTATCACACTAAATTGAAAGGCATCCATTCTCGCGCAAAACATCTAACGTAAAACTGTGAACTTGGAAATTAATAGAGGCGTTATCAATCGTGCTATATGAGGCTCACAGATGTCGCCATGTTATAAATTACAAGCATCCATTTCACGCTCCATGGGCGAGTCGTCACTCCTAAATAGGGAGCCGTTTGAAATCATTTTTAGGATTGCCCGCGCGAGTGTTGAGCTGATTGAAAGATTTGCTGGGGTATGCTAGATGGGCTTTTAATTGCTTGGGAAAATGTGATCGAATGGATCGGTGCGAATAACTTAGTTTTTGCTATCCGTAGAAAAGCAGTTGACTGATACTTTTATGGTTCCTGAAGAGATTTATCTATTTTGCAAATCCTCGCAGAATAAATACGACGACTTTTCAATAGAATCAGTGTTATATTTACAATAGCGTGTTGCTTGCGCAAATATTTTTACAGTCAAAAAAACACCCTAATAAATTTGATATATCTGCCCCTCTGTCCGTCTGTTTGTCACGGGTTTGCATAGACACGACAAGTAATTGAACGTTGAAATTTGGCATAGATACGTGTAATCATATTCATAAATTGCACTGATAAAAGGTTGGAATAAAAATTTCATGACATTTTTTTCTTTATAATAATTATTACTAGTTACTAGTAAAAAATGATCGTGGTTTTGCCGTATAAAGACGCGCCATAAAATTGGGCTCATTTAAGTCACGGCGTATGGCGTTACAAAGAGCACGTAACGGACAACGTGCATATACAAATTATTTATCAATGTTTTAGTTCCATTTTTGTAAGAAATCATTTTGAAGTCAATGAAAAAACTTAATCTACTCGTAACGAGGGTTTTATTGTTAACTTAACTTGATTTTCCGATTTTTTTTAAATCTGTAGTAACTCAAACTAATATTCTTAAGGGTTATAATTTTGATTTTTCTGTCTTCTTCATCTTCAGGCTATATTAGTCCACTGCTGGACATAGCCCTCCCCTAATGAGCGTCATAGCGCCCTGTCTTCAGCTTGCCGCATCCAAAATCTGCCGGCAGTTTTTCGCAGATCGTCATTCCACCTGGTCGGAGGGGGTTCAAATCCTTAATCCACAACAAGTTCCCCATTTTGCGCTTCAAAAAGTTCGTCGGTTAATATCACGAACACAACAGTCCGACAATGAGCCATGAACAATAAACGACTGTCAAAATCCAGCCAAGACCATGTCAAGCATAAAGGCAATTTCATCACTCAATTTGATTTGAGCCGACTAACAAAAGACAAGCAATTTGCGATGAGCTTCAAAAAGTCAAGAACGAAACGGCGGGTAGGTACCCGCGAGGGTTTCGCAATAACAAGCGAAGAAATGTCTACTGTAATGGGTTATCCTTTTTGACGTGTGCGAAGATCGATCCCGAATTTGAGGTCGAAATGAAATGAATAGCGCAGAAACTGCGGCTTAATGAACGCTACAATTCAAACTAGGTGTCCATTTCAAAATCTAAAAAATTGACAAAAAAACTCCAAACGGTCGGCCTTCTACCTAGAAACCTTCTACCTACCTAGAAAGATTCTTCATAGAGTGGTAGTAGCTGCGCTACTACCACTCTATGAAGAATCTTTCATCAATCATCACTCTCCACATCGCACTAATATTATACAGGCGAAAGTTTGTGAATGTGTATTTTGCTATGGATTAGCTGACACCCCGGATTAACATTAACATAACATTTACATACAAGCACATACATTGTTTCTGGCCCCACACTAGGATACCCTGTGTCGTGGGAACCAGAAACAACGACATCACAAACATGTAAACATCCAAGACCTGGGGTTTTTTTTTGTTCCTAGCCGGGATTCGAACCCGAGACCTCTTGCATGGTAGGCAGACGCTCTACCGCTACGCCACAGAGGTCGTCAAACTTAACACATAGGCTACGGTAAATATCTTATTCCCATGGGAAAATAGATAAACCGTGGGTAACACCGCGGGGCACAGCTAGTCAATAATAAAGAATGAAAAAAGACACGGATAACGTTTGATTAGTGGGCAAAAAGGGTTCGTAATGTTAATAATATATTTGTTTTAAGAAACCTATATACGTCCCACTATAGGGCACCGGCCTTCTCTCAGAGAGAGAATAATTATAATTACCACGCGTGCCCACCGCGGGTTGGCTATATCCAGTGCTAAGGTATTTGAACAACTCAGACACTTAGGTTTCTCTGCGATCTTCTCTTTCGCCGTTAATAATTATGTATAATAATATTTAAAATAGTTATTAATATCCAGGAACTACTGAAATACAACATTATTTTGCTTCACCTAAAGGACATTTAATTTTCTCGAGTGAAGTATCTAAGTATATAATTAAATGTCAGATATTGAGTTGTTAATTGAGTAATAAATCAATCTGCCGATATTTAATTAGTCATAACTTTCGCACGGTACCTACCGAGAATTTATATGGAGAATTAAGTGGATCTTACCTAAGTTTCTTGTTAGCCAAATCAATCATTCAACCATTCAACACGGGTTGCGAACATTGGTGAAATTAAAAAAAAAAAAAGGAATGCGTCATCAACTGCGATCCAACGAGCTGTCAGTTTCTAGTGTTACCACGCCTCGGTAACTAACAAATAGTTACAAAAGTGGAAAATTACTTCTTATTTTATAACTGGTTACAAAACAGCGAAAATAAATTCTTCTTTGGTAACTGGTTACAAAACCATGGTGACCAAAGTGGATGAAGCCGGTACAAGACCTCTTTAAATAAACAACCATAAAAAGACTCCTAATGTATGCAAACGTATAAGGCAAACGTGAAATTAATGTCGTATTAGTTGCGCACTTATTCACATCAATGTACAGGTCAATGTCCATAAAAAGAAAGTGAATGTTTGTGGTTAGCAAGGAACCGTGAACAATTTGACCGTGAAATATGGTATTTGTAGGGAATGGCCCAGCCCAATGTCCCAGCAATGGGTATTGCTAGGCTCGAGATGAGAGATAGACAGAATATTTTTTATTGTGCACAGAAATTATATAAAATATTGTGCAATTGGCGACTTTATTACTAAAAGTAATTGGTGATAATGATAATCAAATATGTTCTTTAAGGTTTGCCGCAAAAGTATACAAAAATGAAGTTTTTATTCTTTAAAATATTGGGTATGTATTTATCTGTCCAATGATATATTTAGATTTAGTACACAGAAATTACAGTAACGGAGTTAAAATCAAAATTTAGTACACTTCGCGCCCTTATTCCTAGAAGCAATTTATTTACAATATTTTTTTTATCATGATTACCATGCCGGAGGTCATGGGTTCGATTCCCACTGAGGCCCGCCGTACATTTGTACAGATGGCCTAAGTCTGGGTGTATTTCCTTTTTTTGTGTTGTTCATTATTTTTCAATGTATCATATATCAAAATAATCGTTAGGATTTGCACTTTATGATTAGATACAAAAAAAAGTGATTTGTGTTCCATACAACGACAGATTGACATTTTAAATTACCGCCGCGACACGCCATGTTACTACAATTGATTTCATGTATTCTATTGAATTTCACTATAAAATGTTACTTGGAGCCGTCATTTTTACTCTTTCTGATAGTGCATTTCATAAGCTATTCGGAAGTATTTTTTATTTTGTGGTAGCTGCAGCAGTTCTATAGTTATTACAGTTTTTGTAACAATTGTACCGGCCGCTCGGCGCGCAAAAATGTAATTCGCGCGCGCGGACGTTTGAGGCTTACATGGCCGCGCGACGCGGACTTTTGAGTGGATAGCACAGGGTGTCCCTAGTTTGGGACCCTGAGAGGTGATTGGACCCACGATCTCCCGCCTGGTATTACGAATAGATCAACGAGGCAGTTCATCATGAACATCATCCTGTACCCACCGAGGAGCACGGGTCAGGATGGGAATTTCTCTTCGAGGGAGCCTCTTAATAAGCATAAGTAACTATAATTGAATTGGCTGAAAGTAAAACAAATTTTGGGGACAATTTCACTAGAGGCTGAGTTAGTCCCGCGTCGTTGGGTGGTCAAGTTTAATTGAAGTTGTACGATAGGCGGCTGGTTAGTATCGGAGAAGTTGGAAATTTGAGTTTCCGATTACAATGAGTCTAACGGAGACTTATAAATCACTCACGCGCTATAGCGACAGAATTAAATGGTTCTGTTGTCAGTTTTAAGAAAAGCGTATTGAAGCGCTCGTGTTCTAGTGGATCCGAGTGATTGGAATCAATCACTTGGGTTAAGCAACAACAGACGCAGTCAGATGCTGGTTGGGTGACCATCCAAAGATTATCGCTAGTGGATTTTTTTCGAGGCCCTCTGTGCTTTGCAAGGCACGCCGTTGGTTGTGGTCTGTAAGAAATGGGAGTGATTATGGGCAGCTTGATAACTTCTGACAGTAAGGCCCACTACTGTCTTACAATCCTTCACCAACCACGACTTGGCCCCTGTGGTTGAATATGGCCTAAACTTCCTGCGATACAGGAAGGTACCTGTGCCCTAGCAGGTGGGACATACAATGGGAACAAATCACTAAAAAAGTAAGTTCCGTTTTCAGGAAGGTCGCTTGCCTTTGTGTCTTTCATAAGATGTATTTTGGAGATTTATTTTGGAGTGCGCCCTGTGCACACTCTTCAAAATAGGTCGTGTAGGATGTACATGTATTCATACCATTATCCCCTTTCTTCCATCGGACTACCACACGGTTGGCTGATATGCACGCTTTTGCCGTAAAAAATTCTCGATTTCACACCGAGCGATTCGCGAATTCTTTAATAATAAGAACAGCAAAATTGTGAACACGTTGCCGTCGTCTATTTTTCGGAGACATTAACCTGTGTATTTAAAACAAGAGTCAGGTCATTTAACAGGTAAGCAGGTAATGTTACACCACGTCTTCGTTTACCATCAGACGTGAATGGGATCAAGTGTCCGCGTGTATTTCTTAAAAAATAATCATAGGTAAATAGCTCAGAGGATTCCTCTAACCTTGCATGTACTTCTACAATTATATCGAAATAAAAGTGCGGTAAGCCAGAAACATAAACGTTTCTATCGTCAATTGGTGGTTTTCCAAATTGCTTCACAAAACGACACTTATTTTTATTGTTAGTGGCAATTAGAGGGAGAAAGGCGATGTTAAACTTTCAGCGCGTGAAAGAGAGAGAAAACGGGGTGAGCTTTAAAGGCGTACGTAAACTTTTTGCTACAAAACAAAACGGTCATTTAGAATTACTTAGATTGTATTTCGTATTGCCGTTGAATTTTGTGCTACTTTAAAAGGTCGGTGTATCTTGTTTGTTAAAACAGAGTAAAGAAATAAAATACTGTTGTCTGCACTATCTATACTTAGCGGTAGACCATATAAGATTACCATACAACTGGCTTATGGAGGTTTAGGGCTGTATTTACCCGACTGCAGCGAAGCCCAAAAGGAGGGTAATGTGTTTAGTGCGTATGTATGTATGTATGTAAGTATGTCCGATTCTATGTTCCCTCATAACTCCTTAACCAATAGTCAGATTTTGTTAAACAAGGTGTCATTCGATTCGGCATCCTTGCGCGGGTGTCATAGGCTATATAAAATCATAATTATGCGATCAGAACCGTGACGAAAAATAAAATTCGTTAAGAAGCTTCGTTAAAGTACAGCTAGGAGCCACTAGATGGCGCTGTTATATTTAGTTTATTGAATTCGAATACTAATAATTTTATTGAACTACCCCTAACAGGTGTGAAATATTTAAAACAGAATTTTGCGGATGACGTAGGTTAAATAAAATCAGCATTAATAGAGAACCAACGGAACACAAAATAACATTTACTTCTAAGCAGCTAAAGTACCACTTTTAGCCACTTGATGGCGCTGCTATATTTTATTTATTCTAATACATGTGTATACATAATTTCGGCTTTGGTCTACATGTAAACAAACTATTTATAGAATCGGTACAAATGCGGAAAGAAATAATTCCTATAAAGTGGTTTGATCCTTCTAGATCATTCATTTAATTAAAAAATATAATTTTGTTTAACTACGCCTAACACGTGCAAAGTATTTAAAAGGGAATTTCGCGGGTGTCGTTGATTACATTAAATCAGCATTAATAGAGAACAAACGCAACACAAATAATATTCACTTCGAAGTAATTAAAGTACTGTAGCATTAGTTCCTCTACCCAACCACAGATGGCGCTGTTTGTGTTCTAAATTGCGGTATGGTTTTGTACGAAGGCCCTACATAATATTAAACAAAATTGGATAGTATTTGAGCGCTTGCGAATCACTTCGACCAATACTGACTGTCCACTAATAATTGGCACGACTAGTGACGTAGGTAATATACCTCGATTTGCGCTGTGGTGCGAGTAGTACATAACTGTATCTCTAATCCGTAATCTTTAGTAAGTTTCATATTGCTTTAATAAATAGATCCCTAAGTACGTGCTGTCGTGCTGAAACAACGTTTCTCTTCTTGTCTGCTGAAACCCTGTCCTACAGTACCACTTTTAGCCACTAGATGGCGCTGGCATATATTTATTCTAGTACATGTATAAATTTACATAATATCAGCTTTGCTCTACATGTAAACAAACCGTCTATAGAAACGGTATAAGTGCTGAAAGAAATAATGCCTATAAAGTGTTTATTTCTTTCTACGCCATTTATCTCATTAATTTAAGAAATATCAACCTCATAGGGGGTAATAATAATAATACATTACTGCAGAGGCCGAGAAGTAAGGGATTGCTGGACGAGTTTGGGATAGACGGCCGAGTCGTAGACGAAGCCGTCTAGAACGAGTCCTGCAATCCCTGTTCCGGCCGAGGATTGTATAATGCTTTTCTCAAACAATGCGAGGAAATATAAATATTAAAATAATTAGTAGGTAATTAAGAAATAATAGTTTAGTTTGCCGTCTTTTTATTTTTTTAAATACACTAACATATTTGAGCACCATGTTTAACCGCACAAAAACCAATACCATAGATTGTTTTTTTTGTTAATCTAAGTATGCTTACATAACTTAGTAGGTGGTTGGCTGTATGTAATTTTTCCTTGGTCAGTTTAATTTTAGTAAGTAAATTTAAAAAGTTAGAGCAGCGGACGGTAATGGATTTTCATACTTACTTTACTGGCTTAGGCCAGTAAAGTGAGGCGGGAGCTATAAAAGAGAAACTTTGTGGCTTTATTTCATGGTAATAACACAAACATTTCCGAGCATGTTTGAGAAAAAATAATTAATTTCTTAACACTGATATTAATTTCCTACTGACACTTAGACCAAAACTAACTGAACAAAATATATAAAGTGTAGCATGTAACTCCTTTTCCCCTGTGCGGTCATAGTCAGACAAGCTGGGTTCAAAGAAGAAACAATAAATGATAAAAAATATTTGAACGCTCTCACTGGTAACCGAAGACGGATCCTCCGTGACCTCGTATCGTAGGACCCATGAAATTTTAAAAAATTCTAGCTCTATTCATCTTAACGAATTTTATCTCGTTTCCTTCGAAAATAAGATTATGATTTTGTGTTAGGTTTCCTGTTCACTTGTGAGACCAAAGATTGCTTATCTACACCTAAATATTCAGTAAAAATTTTCAATGCTTTAGGGGGCCACCTCAAGATGAATTTGTTATAGTTTCATTTTAATACCGGTAATATTTTGGCATTCAGAAAACCAAGATTTTGTATGTCTCCACGCCCATGCCACAACTCTAAATAAGTACGCTAGGCCGAAGGCCGAGCCCCATCATGCGGGTGCGAGGAAACTTGCCGCGACGAGGTTGAAGGCCGAGCTCAATACAGGTCGCGGCACGGCCGAAGGCTGTGAAGCGGCTAGAGGAATACTCCCACGGCGATTCCAAATGCTGAGCTCTATTTACGCTGATGCCAAATGGAGAGACTATTAGCGCGGCCGAAGGCCGCGACAGTTACTTAAAGTTGCTGTTAGGAGGAAACCTGTCGCGCCTTTGTACAGGCCGCGGCTGAAGGCTCAGACCATTTATGTTCCCATTTAAAAGTCCTTATTCGCAGTAATTAGCGAGACCGAAGACTGGGCCCAGCAATGCAAGCACGAAGAATTCTGCTCTGGAGATGTCGAAAGCTGAGCGCCGTTCAGGTCGAAGAGATAATTCGTGACTATTCCAGTCCCCACCTACAATCGTTAACATTAAATAACTAGGTGCAGTGGAGCGTTTTTAGGCTATATAAAAAACAGACAATTTATGTAAGGATAATAAAGAAAAAAATCTGTCGTTTCCTTTGCAAATATTCTAGATAGTTTAACACCATTAGACCATATTCATTATACTAGCTTAAAAAATATCGTACGATATAAATTTTTAATGCAGGCAGGTGGTACCTATGACTATATCAAACAAGTATATCAGTAAAAATATTTATGATTTGCCGAGACATGTCCATTGTCGAACAAAAGAAAATAAAGCAATAAACTAAAATTAATTTAGGACATAAAATAATATAACGATTTAAAGCATGTAAGCAGAACAGATGGACCTTTAAATTTTATCGCTTTACTGAGTCACTAAAAGGTCAAAAATAAAAAAAATATTTAAAAAAATAAAAGAACCCGGCTGCAGTGATAAATCAACTGAAAGGGAAAAAATAAGATAACTTTATTTTCAAATTCTAATGTCGAATCAGAAGAGTTCATGCTGCTTTACTTGAGGGACCAAATAATATAACTTTATAAGCATTATTTGCTCAAACTGTTGCATTTATTATTTTATATAAAATGTTGCAGTCGGGACCCATTAGAGGACTTTAAACAAACAGTTCAGTTGATTTATCACTGCAGTCGGGTTCTTTTATTTTTTTAAATATTTTTTTGCTCTACCAAATTACACGCAGTTTGAAATTGTTTCAGCCCTCTATGATGGTGATGTTTGTAAGCTGGTTACTTTGGAATAAAAGTTTGAACTAATTTCAAACTGCGTGTAAGTTGGTAGAACAAATACGGCTCTGGAACCTCATAAGCTAGTTATCCTATATGACATGGTTAATCGCTAGGATAAGGCTATTAAATTTATCTGTAAAATAAAATTAAACATCTAGTAGATTATACTATTTTTATTTTTAATGCACTAACCCGTGCTAAGGGGTAAAACATCTAGTAGATGCTAAATTATAACATCGATCGATATCAACCCTTGCATGTCCCTATTGCTGGGCCTCGGCTCTCATTCTGCGTCGCAGGATGGTTAGGCCATACTCCACCACGGGGGCCAAGTCCGGGTTGGTGGAGCATGTTAAAACAGTGACAAGCCTCATTGGCAGAAATTATCAAGCCACCCATAGGCCTCTGACATGGCTTAACGACTGCCATTACATGACAGCCGACACTAACGGCTTAACGTACCTTGCGAAGCACGGAAACGCTCGGAAATAATGCCAGTAGCGGTAGTCACGGTCACGGGACGGTGACCCATCCTGCATCTGATTGCGTCTGTTGTTGTTTAACTCTAGTGATTGGTTCCAATCACGCAGATCGACTAGGCCACGAGCGCTTCTTAAATTAAAACATACCTAGTTTTTAATCCATATACGTAGTAAGCAGACATATTTATGACCGCTTTATTGAATTCGCTACACCCATAAAGCGATATCACGTCTGATTACCATTGCAGGAGGTCTTGGGTTCGATTCCTACTGGAGGCCGCCGCATATTTGTGCAAATGGCTGGCTTACATTTCCACGCATGTGATGGCCTTGCCTGGTTACCATTCCATAGTACAGGGATTCCTTGTTCGGAATGAGGAATAGTTATTGAGTTGTGTGGAAATTAGAAATAATATCAATAGCAAGTGGAAAATAAAAACAGTTAATTGCGTCAAGCTTTTATCGATATTTAAATATAGAATTAATTATGAAGACCGGCATCAAGTTCGCTGAGTCGTAATATTTTTAATCGACCTTAATAATTTTATCACCTTTATCGTCGTTTCTTGGTCAAGGTATGCTAGAAATGGGCCTATAAAAACGTTATCCGGCCGAGAACGTCCACGAACTGAGAAAATTCGACATTCTGAGAATGTTCTCGCCAAGCCAGAACGTATGCAAACGTTTAAAAACGTGATGTGATAAGATAGCATAAGATAAAAATATTCTTCACTAAACACTGGAAAAAAGCAACAAATTTTCTCACTTTAGTTAAGATTAAAAAGTAAATAAATATTGTGGGCAGTTGTTAAAAAGGCTCTTTAAAAATGTAACTTTTTGTCCTGTAAGCCGAAAATATTAAACCTCTAGGGAGAGCAAATTAAAATTTGTTTACTAACATAACATGATATAATATTATTTTTAATGCACTAGCCCGTGCTAAGGACAATTTTAAAAAACCTATTTAGAGGCTAAAAATTCCACCCATGCCGGGAATCACACCCGCACCTCTGGCTTTCCGTGCCAGCGCTCTTATCAACTGAGCTAATGGGCGACTCACAGTGAAATTTCGAACCTCTTTACAACATTCTCTGTATTACGTACATGCAGTGACATCTGGCTGAAGTAATTTGCATCACTTGCATCTATGTATTAATATATTGTTATGTTACTTGCCTTCTTTATCGCTACGAGTAAATATTACTGAAAAATATCGGTATTATTAACCCATTATTACTGTCGCACACATACACAGAAAAAACGCACAAGAGACTTTTCATTCAAACAGTACTAAAGGGATGGAACGAAGCTCACACAGAAGAGATTGGGCGAAGGGCGCGAATTCTATACAATGCGTCGCGTCTTTTTCGAGCCCCCGTCCGTCCGGTGTGGCCGCCGGCTTAGCAATCTTTCACAGAAGAATCTACTTTAAACGGGTCAGGAAAAGTGTTTCAGAGGAGATTAAAACTAAACAAGAGTTCAAGTAGCAAGCGTCGTCAGCAGCTGTTTCCTAATAGGATACTGCTACTTTGAGTTTATCTTTGGCACCCCAAAGCCTTCGTTACCGTGAAGTTTCTGCACTGTTTTTGTCAGTTTTACATCAGTTTTAGGAGCAGTTAATTAAGTTTTAGGCCGCTTTGTACCACTTCTTATCTGGGAATTTTGTATAAAGACTTTTAGTTAAATTACTTAGGCCAGATTTAGGAAAATGGTCCATGGCTCCTTGAAGGAGCCAGAAAAAGAATAGATATTACTTAATAACTTTCACACAGTTGTTCCTATTAAAACCCACTTACCTTAGTCCCAAACTAGGATACTCGTACTTTGGTAACCAGGCAAGTATGGGTGTATATCCATGTTTATCATGGAAATCCACCCAGACTGAGGCTATTTGTGCGAATTGAAAACGGCGGCCTTTAGTGGGAACCTAACCCGCGACCTCGCTTTTGGTAGTCAAGCCTGTAAGCACTTAACCAACAAGGCAGTGAAATAGTTCCAAGTAGGTACCTACATGTCTTTGTGGTAGTTAATCGTGTGGTAAAAAAACTGCCAAATAGGACATATATAGTATTTTCTAAGGTTAACACGATCAGTAGACATAATTAAAACTGTTTTTAAACGGATTTATGCTCGTTTATTACATTTTTTACAATTTTCCGACGTTTCGGCACTTTTTCAGGTGCCGTGGTCCCGGATGACTGAGGTGACGGGCGTCTTTTAGAAAGCATTAACGGCGCATTAAATTTCTTGGCGGCTGGTAGATGGTTCTGATTAAGTGCATGAGACCCCCTTGCTAGAAGTGTGACTGTAGAGTAAAAAAAAAATTAATTTAATTTCAATTAATGATCAGTATTTTAATATTTAAGTTCATGTAAACTTAAATTCATGTTCTTTACATGTTCAAGTTCATGTAAAGTAATTAGTTTATAAATTTAATTTTAACTTCAATTAATAATAATCAATATTGTTGACTTTATATAAAAAATAATTGGTTTGCCTATTTCGGAACGTAACTTCATAATTAACTTTTTTAATTTTTGCCGAGGGTAGTAAACTAACCGTTAATGCTTTCTAAAGGCGCCCGTCACCTCAGTCCACCTGAAAAAGTGCCGAAACGTCGGAAAATTGTAAAAAAATTAATAAACGAGCATAAATCCGTTTAAAAACATTTTAATTAGGACATATATATAGAATATATTAAATGGGTCTAATCGCGATTATTTATTAGGTAAAACCGGTAAAAATCACGAGAATTTCAACAGAGGCAATAGTTTCAAGCTTTCAAGTACGTGGAATCCAGTGCTAAGTAAATACAAATCACATGCTTTATCACCAGACCTGTCCGTGGGCGTAGTGAGTGTTGTGTGTCGGCGAGCTGCGAAAAACTAAAAGTCACTACCCACAATAATTGATTGTACTCGCCACTTCAGTCTACCCGAGAGCACGGCAATTACTGTAACGCTGTCGAAACGTCGGGAAATAAGGTAATTAGGTTTTACCAAATAAATAATCACGATTGCACCCGTTTAATATATAACTATGTATGACTATCGCGAATCATTAAGAAATACTAGGACTTAAAAGAGGTGGTTGTGAGAAGAGATAAGATGCTGTGAGACAAGATGAGGTGAGGTGAGACTACACATATTACTACTTTTTCACTTAAAAAGGCTGATGTGGCGCATTTCTATGGTCAATTCATCGATAGTATATCAACCTTCACACACGTCCAGTCTACCAACCAACTTTACGGGCGATGTTGCAACAAAAGTGAGAAGTTTGATCTGTTGTCAAGTGTACATGCCTTTCCAAACTCGTGACTTCTACTGAGGTGACTGACTTGAACCTAGATGTTTATTAACAAAGCGCAGCTAAAGTCTTCCGAGAGTGTTCCTTCATGTAATCCTCTTCCGTAGAGATGTGGTGACGCCCCATTTACATTCAGTTCTCACGCTATTCGCACTTAAGTCACTCACTTAACTAACGCGTACTTACACGTACGAGCAAGTACGCGTACTTATAGTTCGCCAACCTTTTTCGTCCGTGTATAAGTGCGGACAGAGGAAGTGCGCGAACTTTAAAAGCGCTGAGCAAGTTCGTCGGCAATTCGTCTGGTTTGAAATCTTTCTCGTAGCCCGTCGCGGCTCATATTATGTCTGGCCAGACTGCGAGCCGCCAGCCGCCGCCATTTTGTGGCAGGCGTCAATGGCCCAACTGTGTGTTTATTTGCCATTCCCATAAAATTTGTTTATTATGGCTCATAAAATCCTTAGTCTAGTTAAAATGGGTGATTTCAGAACTTACTCGCATGAGCTGCCAAAAGAATTTGTAGAATATTTGCGAATTAACCCTTGTCATTAGAAAATTAGAAGTTTTGAATATAAATCCGAAAATCAGAGATTCCAAGCCTACAATAAGCTATTAGATATTATACGTAATGTGAAAAGGAAATCGCTAAAAATAAATACAACAATGTAAAATAAAATAAAATTTACTTTTACCTACAAAAGTAAATTTGGGACTTTATTCTAAATCTTTGTTTTTCTTTAATTTCCATTTTTACGAAGAATGAAGTTACCTATCTCTGCAAGTAAATATTTGTATGTGTGTGAATGCGTAAAAACGAAAGAATCAGAATCGAGTAGTTTCCCATTTCCATTAGCTGTACCTACAGCTTGGCAATTTGATTTTGCTTCAGCTAAAGAGAGCACAATGTAAATGATCCCGAAATTGTGAACTCATGCGCTTTGCGCCTTAATGAAGGCTTAGTAAATTGCGTTGATTTAGGAATTACCGTACTGCACTTTAAAGACAGTACTCCAGCTTTGTGCTTAGACAATAAGAGGTCTACTTGTCGAGAGAAATAACTAATAAGTTCAGTAACGGCTTTATTTATAAAAACACAATTCCTTAAATCAATCCAAAAAAGCTCATTTAAATAGGCGTAGTTGAGATACAAAAAATAAATACGTGATCTAAGTAATAAAGAAAAAATGGGTAATGTTCGTGAAATAAAAGGAACTTTTTCATTTACTCCACTTAATATCAAATCTCGGAAATCTTCGTCACGAAATTAACCCCTACAAAAGGTAGCTTTAATGTCTTATTTAAATGTTAAAAGAAAAAAAAAATAAGAGCCAGGCTTCTTCTGGGCAAACTCGGGCCATTCTAGACCTCTCATTCTCGGGCTAGATAAAGATCAAGAGTAAGCCCACCCCCTATAAAAAAAATAGGGGTCGAATTCAAAACCTCCTTTTTTCGTAGTTGCTTAAAACGTAGACATAATTGCTTTAAGGCGTTTTGGATAATGGTATTTATTCGTAAAGCTAAATTGTATATTAATAAGGCCATAACATTAAATGTTTGCGTGAAAAAGAACTTCTACAATATACACCGTTTGATGATAAAATTCTGCTTTAGTGGTCCTCTCAAACGCTTGACAGTAATTTTTATTACAACATGTTGTTTCATACGACAACATTGTCAGCAATGTTCTCATATGATTTCATTTGCAACGTAAAAAGGGTCACAAACCAAACTGTACGTTGATAATATGAAATTTCTCACACATCCCAAGTAAAATTTCATTTTCAACACGCTAAGATTATTTTTAATAAAAGCGTTAGTGCGTTCATAAAAGAGAGGCGATGAAAACTGAGCGCTGTGATATGAATCCGGGGGATTAATTTATAAACACTAGTTTGAAAGCCGTTACTTTTCACGGCGAATAATGCTTCCAGACTCCGATAGGAGAGCGTAGCATAAAGTAATGTAAAAATTACACGGTTATCAAGGAAAGCTACCAATATATTATGTCCGATCGCAAGAAACAGGTCTTCTCTTAGAGAGAGTGTATGGGCTTCCTAGTTTAGACTACCAAGCGTAGCCACCGTGGATTGGCGATTTCAAACGCTGATGTATGGAAACATATTTCGGTTTTCCCACAGTGTTTACTTTAATCGGTAGCGAAAGAGCGGTGGTAGCGGAGCGGTGTAGAACGCCGGCTTCTTAATCGGGAGGTCGTGGGTTCGAACCCCGGCATGTACCAATGGCTTTGTTTTCTAAGTTATGTACATTTGTGAAATTATAGTAGCAATACTACTCGCTGACGGTGAAGGAAAACATCGTAAGGAAACCCTAGTGTCTGAGGTGTTAGCGTACCTCAGCGCTTGCTACGTACAATGGCCCAACTATGAGGCTAAGTGCGGAAATCTCAGGTCTAACTTAATCGGTAGCGAGTGGTCATGGTTGCATTCTGTCATGTAACAAATAGATGACAGAATGCAACCATGACTTCATGAACGTGAAGAAACAGTTTTATCGAGGAAAGATTGAGAGTAAAAGATCGATGAAAGAAAGGCAAAGTTTGAAACATATATCCGTATACCTTCGACCAGATGCCACTTTCGCTTAAGTATAAATCTTAAGCACAAACAGTACAGATCCTATAAAATATAAATTAATTTGATTCAATTAAATTTTTTGTTGAAAAGCAACCAACCGATGTCGAGCTGTTTTTGGCGGGATTCGGAAAATGCCTTTGTCACGAAGTGGTACATAATTTTCATCTTTTTTATCGCAGTTATTAGATATATATTCTGAGGTAACAGCGGGGGCTAGAAAGCTAGAAATATGTCGACATCAATGACTTTTAGCATATTTATTATTTGAGATATGTGCGACGCGACATTTTGATACGTTCACACTTTAATTGCTTCCAAGCGTTCTCTTACATTGTTTTCTTTATGTGGAAAAATATGAAATATAAATTCAATTTGTTGTTTTTTACAGTTAATATAGAACTTAAGACTTTATATATTACTAGCTGACCCCACAAACGTTATTTGCTACGTTAGGAAGTCTATTAACATATTTTCAGACCTTCCAAATAAACAAAAAAAAAATACAAAATTCACTGAAGCTGTTTCGGAAAAATTCTATATCACAGTCACCAGAGGTTTTTATATAAAAGGTACAAGATTATAGTTAAGCTTATTGGAGTTTTTATTCCGTGTTATTTGTTATCTTAAGTAAAATATTTTGTTGACTGATTGAACTAATTGAAAATTAATCCAATTCAATGAAAAATAATTTTGTTCCTTATAAAAACAAAATCTTTATTTAATGAACGTCAAAGTTATTACAATCATAATAACTTAGTATGTGGTGAAGAAGCTGTCAAAGCTATTTTCTAAATATTAACTTGTTAAAACTTAAAACTTTAATCCAACATTCAAGTCAAACAGCTTTCTATGAACTTGCGCCTAAGGCATCTAAATAGAAGGTAATAAAACACAAAGGGAGCAAACATAACACGACGAAATAAAAACAGGCAATATTTTTCTGAACCTTACCATTTTACCTTGGTTTATTTTCTATCGGCACTCAATAAAAAATCCATACTTCCGTAGACGTATCATTGTTTCGATTTCAGAAACAAAAATTCTAGTTAGTGACTCTAAAAATGTGTATCTTCACATTTCGCAAAAGAGTGGTACTTCCTATTATTTAAAAACCTATTTAGAGGCTAAAAATGTCACCCATGCCGGGATTCGAACCCGCAACCTCTGGCTATCCGTACCAGTTCGTTCCTATTATTGTTAATATGTTTATTACACAAATGTAAATATACAACGCATATGCACGTACATTTGTAGACACGTACTTACAAAGTCATTGGAATTTGTTTTCTTAGTTACGTACATTTGTGAAGTAACAGTAGCAATACCACTAGCTAACCGTGAAGGAAAACATCGTGAGGAAACCTGAGTGTCTGAGGTGTTCACATACCTAAGCGCTTGAAACTGCCGATCCGCTGTGGGTACGCGGGGTGATTAAGCCAATAGTCTCTCTCCAAGAGATGGTCTGTACAATGCAGTGGAACGTATACATACGTAGGCTGCATTATATTAGAAAATACAGTAGCAATGTTACTGTGTGGTGTCGACCTAGAGAATAGCACCAACCCAATTCTTCCCGCGGGTGTCGTAAAAGGCGACTAAGGGACACAAACCGGGGGATGGGCAACATCGCCCCCTGTAGTACAATTCCACCGAACTGCGATTCCCAACCCGCATGCCCAACGTGGGGATTATGGGTATTACCCCCTATGATAGCACAACTTGGCGCTCTTTAGGGCTATGCACAGCAGTGAACTAGTATAGCCTGATGACGAATAGCAATGCGCCGGACGACTTATTTGACTTTTTACTTCATTGTATTTTCTCAGGGGAAAACAAATATTTACATGTAATTTCTTAAGTAATAAAGTTCTTTGCAAAAATCTGTAAAAACGGAACCATGACATGCTCTTAATAGTTTTCGGTTGATGTAAACTCTATCGCAGTAATGGCAGTCGTTAAGCCATGTCAGAGGCCTTATGGGCTGCGTGATAACTTCTGACAGTAAGGCCCGCCACTGTCTTACAATCCTCCACCAACGCGGACTTGGCCCCCGTGGTGGAGTATGGCCTAACCTTTCTGCGGTGCAGGAAAAGACCCGTGCCCCAGCAGTGGGGACATACAAGGGTTAATAACGATAAACTCTATCGCTCCACAGAAGCAGTTCTGAGTCTGCATCCTAATTCACGTTACGCAAACGTCTTACAATTGAAAAAACAATACCTAGTCCAGTGGCTACAGAATTTTATTTCGTCCGACATCAAAAGCGGCATCCGGCTGCAATTGTTATTTGTCAAGCTTAATCCAAGCTGCGAACGGTGATGCAGTGTTTGCAATCATTTTCTCTTTATTTCGTCCATCGCCATTATTTGTGGCAACAACGGAGCACTGAGAAAAAGGTGCGATTGTTGTTTTAGAGTTGCGCTGTCTACAGTTGTCTACTACCTTTGAAAGTTGTATGGCGTTTAGTTGCTGGACCAGCAGCACTGTGGTCGAATGATGTGGCCGATGATAAAGGGACTGTAAGTGATAGTACTGTAGCGTTCTACTTATTAAAACACTGAATTAAACAATAATACTTTCTTTTTATTATCTTTTTTATATCGAAACCCTAGACAGACAGACGGACGGACGGACGGACGGACGGACGGACGGACGGACGGACGGACGGACGGACGGACGGACGGACGGACGGACGGACGGACGGACGGACGGACGGACGGACGGACGGACGGACGGACGGACGGACGGACGGACAGACAGACAGACAGACAGACAGACAGACAGACAGACAGACAGACAGACAGACAGACAGACAGACAGACAGACAGACAGACAGACAGACAGACAGACAGACAGACAGACAGACAGACAGACAGACAGACAGACAGACAGACAGACAGACAGACAGACAGACAGACAGACAGACAGACAGACAGACAGACAGACAGACAGACAGACAGACAGACAGACAGACAGACAGACAGACAGACAGACAGACAGACAGACAGACAGACAGACAGACAGACAGACAGACAGACAGACAGACAGACAGACAGACAGACAGACAGACAGACAGACAGACAGACAGACAGACAGACAGACAGACAGACAGACAGACAGACAGACAGACAGACAGACAGACAGACAGACAGACAGACAGACAGACAGACAGACAGACAGACAGACAGACAGACAGACAGACAGACAGACAGACAGACAGACAGACAGACAGACAGACAGACAGACAGACAGACAGACAGACAGACAGACAGACAGACAGACAGACAGACAGACAGACAGACAGACAGACAGACAGACAGACAGACAGACAGACAGACAGACAGACAGACAGACAGACAGACAGACAGACAGACAGACAGACAGACAGACAGACAGACAGACAGACAGACAGACAGACAGACAGACAGACAGACAGACAGACAGACAGACAGACAGACAGACAGACAGACAGACAGACAGACAGACAGACAGACAGACAGACAGACAGACAGACAGACAGACAGACAGACAGACAGACAGACAGACAGACAGACAGACAGACAGACAGACAGACAGACAGACAGACAGACAGACAGACAGACAGACAGACAGACAGACAGACAGACAGACAGACAGACAGACAGACAGACAGACAGACAGACAGACAGACAGACAGACAGACAGACAGACAGACAGACAGACAGACAGACAGACAGACAGACAGACAGACAGACAGACAGACAGACAGACAGACAGACAGACAGACAGACAGACAGACAGACAGACAGACAGACAGACAGACAGACAGACAGACAGACAGACAGACAGACAGACAGACAGACAGACAGACAGACAGACAGACAGACAGACAGACAGACAGACAGACAGACAGACAGACAGACAGACAGACAGACAGACAGACAGACAGACAGACAGACAGACAGACAGACAGACAGACAGACAGACAGACAGACAGACAGACAGACAGACAGACAGACAGACAGACAGACAGACAGACAGACAGACAGACAGACAGACAGACAGACAGACAGACAGACAGACAGACAGACAGACAGACAGACAGACAGACAGACAGACAGACAGACAGACAGACAGACAGACAGACAGACAGACAGACAGACAGACAGACAGACAGACAGACAGACAGACAGACAGACAGACAGACAGACAGACAGACAGACAGACAGACAGACAGACAGACAGACAGACAGACAGACAGACAGACAGACAGACAGACAGACAGACAGACAGACAGACAGACAGACAGACAGACAGACAGACAGACAGACAGATAGATAGAGACCAGGGACTGCCACCTGCCACAATCCTGGCAGATGACCTTCGCTTCATCAACGTTCATAAGTCGTTGAATGCACGCACGTAGGTTCAGGGTATTTTTTATCTTCCCCTTTGCTAACACATCCCCTATTTGGTCGATGTATGCAAGTTTGAATTATTTTAAAGGAAATCGTTACGTTCTGTTTAGGTGTCAGTCGGGTAGAGACCCGCAGCTAGGCTAGGTTGTCTGGAAGAGATCACTTTTAGTGATAAAGCCGCCGTCTGTACTCTTACATTAAGAAATATCTGTGTAATTTCCATTTTTATTTTATTTATTTTTATTTTATTCTCTAGGAAGACTAACAGCTATTACAGGTTTACAATACATAGATAAATAGGACATACTCAGCCAGTTTAAAGTCTTCACAATTATCTATCTATGTTTTAATGTTTGTGATGTCGCTGTTTCTGACACAGGGTATCCTAGTGTGGGGCCAGAAGCAATATAAGTGCCTGTAGAAAAATTCCAAAGAACAGTACCTAACGTAAGTGTTAAAATGTCAAATGTATAAGTAATGTTTAGTACTTTTCGTACATTATGTTTGTCAGAATAAACTTTTATGTTATCTTAAGCTATATAAATAAGTTTATCTTAGCAATGCCTTGGACAGGGCCCATAACGTGAGACTTAAAACATGTGTAACATCATTGTATTATACCATTATGATCGCTAATAAATGAATATGAATATGTGAATGTCATGTTATAAGAAATTTGCGATGACATTGTTGCTGCATTACAATGTTAACTACGTTGGTTACGAGTACCTCTAAAATGAGAATTTGTGTTTCGTAATAACTTAGTCGGATTTTTTTTTTTTTTTAATATCTGGGTTTATTGTGCGTTCACATTAACTTGACGCGTGAGAGAATTGGTAACACTGAGATATTTACTGTTACCATGTTAAATAAGAAATCATTCCCATTACTTGGGGAAAATAAAAGGATTGAGGGCTTGTTTAACCATCTTCCGATTAGGTCCAAAAGCTAATTCACATTACACTATTTTTATTTTTAATGCACTAACCCGTGCTAAGGAACAAATTTAAAAACCTATTTAGAGGCTAAAAATTTCACCCATGCCGGGATTCGAACCCGCAACCTCTGGCTATCCGTACCAGCGCTCTACCAAAAGAGCTCAAAATAGTGTAATCATGTGGGTACAGTGATATCGTTCCGATGTTAAACCTAACTGCAAAGCAGGTAGTCGGGGCTGTAAGTAATGCAATTTGCTTAAGTCAGATGTCGCTGCCTGTACGTAATACAGAGAATATTGTAAAGAGGTTCGAAATTTCACTGATGCCGTGAGTCGCCCATTGGCTCAATTGGTAGAGCGCTGGTACGGATAGCCAGAGGTTGCGGGTTCGAATCCCGGCATGGGTGAAATTTTTAGCCTCTAAATAGGTTTTTAAATAAGCTAATTCACATGTTATGTCCTTGTTACTAATTCTCTCACGCGTCAAGTTAATGTGAACGCACTGTATATTTTATTAAAACTTCTACCTTTTTTTAATGGAAAATTTCACAAAAAAATTATTCTACAGTCGTATAGAGTTTCCCAATTACAAACTATTTTATTTATTATTGTGTTCCGTGTTCTTGACGAACATTTATTGGATATTGTACTGTGAGTGTTTTTTTTTATCATGTGTGACAGCCATGATAAAAAAACGCACAGAAACCTATTTAGCCCCTAAATAGGTTTTTCAAAATTGTCCTCAGCACGGGTTAGTGCAACAAAACGAATATATAATCATGTGTGACATTTTTTTGCACCTATTTAATTTTGTATCGACATTTTTATTGCACTATTTTTATTTTTAATGCACTAACCCGTGCTAAGGACAAATTTAAAAACCTATTTAGAGGCTAAAACGGATAGCCAGAGGTTGCGGGTTCGAATCCCAGCATGGGTGAAATTTTTAGCCTCTAAATAGGTTTTTAAATTTTTATTGCAGCTTAAGTTTTTCATTTTATTTCATTATAAATTACAACAACTTTCGAAATTCTTGTAATTCGGATTACAAGAACTTCGAAAGTTCTTGTGATGTGGAAACTCGACGTGTTTCAACAGAATCGCGCATTTTTAAGAGCAATCTTTTACATCTTTTGTCTACATTGCTTTCATCACGTGACGTAAAATTTCAGCGCAGAATTGCGCAAATAAGTCCCAGAGCTCTTTCTAGAGAACCCAATTGATTTGTTTACTTCTGGCGATGTCAAGAATAATAAAACAGGCGGGACCCGCCTCGAGTTGATCCAATACACTTTTGGCCTTTTTCTTTCACTGGCGAGTACCGTTTCATTACGAGCAGAAATTGAAAATATTTGTTTGTTTTTTTTGCCGTGGACCGTGAATTTTGTTTACAATCACTGAATACAAGTTTGACTTTTTGTGCGATCGCTTGTGCTTCAACAAACGAAAAAATGGACGCAGAAGCTAATGTATTAATTGGATCGCGTTCTCCTTGACTTTATACTCAGCTTTTATTCTCTGAAAA
The DNA here is from genome assembly GCA_934045075.1 of Yponomeuta sedellus. Taxonomy (NCBI): domain Eukaryota; kingdom Metazoa; phylum Arthropoda; class Insecta; order Lepidoptera; family Yponomeutidae; genus Yponomeuta; species Yponomeuta sedellus. Next base: position 19,039,922 of record OW203727.1, on the reverse strand, counting down.
CGTTGCACGAGGAAACGTTTGTTTAAAGAAAATATTGTTTTGAGCGAATTAACATAAGAACGATTTAATGTTTTTTCGTTTTACGAATTCACCCCGTGGAACGTATTTCAGGATAAGTTCAATGTGATTGAGTAGAAATTAGCAATCATGGAATCTTATCATACGTATAGAAGGCCACTTATGTATTAGATTTAAGATGACATGAGAATTGTCAGAAAGATGACCAGAGTGGAGTTTTTTCCGGCTGTCTTCTCCATTACACTACGGCCCGAAGGCAGCGGCTTTCATTTTCATGTTACATTGTACTTTGAGATTCAGCAAACAGAATGCAAATTCTTTACGTTGAAATACATTGAATTGAATTAATTTAAGCGATAAGCGATTGCAGTAAGTATTTTCAAACATACTGGATTACCCATCCGGCATTTTTTAAAATCTAATGTTTGTAAAGTTTAAGAAGCATCTCATTCATTTATTCTCGATGGCTGAGCGACCCAAATTGTATCGTAACCAAAATATGCCTATCGTGAGCATCCCCCTAAAATCATCTATCTGATTTTTTCCCAAAGCACCTAAATAACTTCAATTAGTAGGTAATGTTATGCTCCATCAACATAAGGCGGATCTTTTAGGAGCACAAAACCAAACGCTTGCTAATTTACGGAATTTTAATACCTCAGAGGAGACTTAGCGAACCAAGCTAAATTAACCAAGGCTTATCAACCATTAAGTCATTTGGCAGGGCCCCAAAGTTTCAGAAACACAAGGCCGCCTTAATAGTAGAAGAAACATCGCGGGCCGCGCTGTTTCGAACTTGTTAAGGCGAACACATCGCGCACTTTTTGATTTGTTACTGTTGAAGTTTCGCTTTAAATTGCCTGTGTAATCTTTGTAATTTGCAAGGCTGAGTGGAAGATTTGTGCCGAGTCGACCTACTTTTGTCAGTTGCGTTTGAAATGTTTGTGAAATTTCGAGGTGGTTTCTAAGCCACAATCGTGATAAAGTTTGCTTCATTAGGTGTTAATCTATAGTTGTTCTTAGTTATTGTTGTAGAAACAAACGTTGGTAAAAAGTTACGCTAAGAAATACTATCCAGACATGATTACCTGTCGTTGATTAACACTATCTATTTAAGAGTATTTCAAATCAAATATTTTTTTTTTCATCCTAAAGAATTTATATTCCATTTGCTGAATATCAATGTATAATGTAAAATATAAGCTGCTGCCTTCGGGTGGTGGTGTAGTGGAGAAAATGGCAGCGGAAAAAAACCGCTGACCATCCTTTCCCAAGTCATCTTAATCCTAAAACATCAGTTACCATCTAAACATATGATAAGATTTCATGATTGCCATAGGCTTCTTCTCTTTGAACCCGGTCTTTTGCTAGTATATTCCAATGTTTCCCAGTCGCTATTTTAATGTCATCAGCCCACCGGACTGTTCGCTGACGGTTGACACATTCTTGGTTACCATTCCGTTGAATAATACTGCATAAGTAAAAGTAAATAGCCTACTCGTGGCACTGTACCCGTAACCTAATGAAACATTTTAGAATGTGCGTACCGTATAAAAATTGTGCTCTCAAATATAAACTCACTACAAAATAAACAATAGAGTTCCAAGTCCTCGTTACTTAAGTTTCTCGGTGCATTGTGAGGGAAAGCCCGTCACAAGTAGTCACAGCAAATTGATTTCAAACTATCCTGCAACTGCCATACTCGCAATACAAACTCTAGAAATAATACATCAGATTACAAACTTTACCCCCACGAGAGGTTTACCAGCCAGCGACAGTGAAAAAGAATAAAAAAACATTTAAAACCGACAGGAATAATAAGAGTTGCGCTTAATTGGACTAAGCCCAAAAGAGTCAAACTTTATTTTTGGCTGTCTCGTTGGTCTAAAAACATGATAACCAAAACGCTGGTCATGGGTTCCCGCTGGAGGCCGCCATGGTTACCTGGTTAACAGGACAGAGTATCCTAGCTTGTTACCAGAACAAGTGTTTGTACGTGGGACACTCAGAAAGTTTTGAGAAACTAAAAAACTAACTTCTAACTAACTAAAAAGTCACACGGAGCCAAATCAGGACTGTAAGGAGGGTGTCCCAAGACTCTGACTGATGTGGAGTCCAGGAAGTCATTCGTTTTAATCGCAGAGTGCGCGGGCACGTTGTCATGGTGAAGAAGCTTGTTGCTCGCTTGTTGCTCAATTCAGAAAAAAATTTTGGCAGGCATTTGGTGCTATACCATTCAGCGTTGATGCTGCTTTGGTATCGAAGTGAAATTAAAATTAGGTACCCCGTCAAAGTGAAGAAACTAGCCATCAAAATTTTTCTGCGCTCCTCGATCGCTTCACTTTCGTAGGTGTTGGTTCATTTTAAAACAGCCAAACTGACGACTGACGCTTTGTTTCTGGATCATATTGATAAATCCAGGATTCGTCACCTGTCACAATGTCGTAAACGCACCATGACAAGCCAGCATCATTTTTGTAACATATCACGGCACCAACCCACACGGGCCTGCTTCTGAGCTTCGGTGAGGTTGTGCACCTGGGCACCTAGCGGGAAACTATTCTCCTTACGCGAAAGTGCTCGTGCACAATAATTGGCTTACCGAGTCCAGGTCGGCGACGGCCTTTAAGATAACGGGAGCTTGACTAATCGTGTGCAGATACGCAATAAATTATTTACTAGTACCTACTGGTTTTTATTTGTCCCTAAGAATAGCCGTTCGATATTACATTGAGTTTTAGTATTTTAAAGCATGATAAGATGCACATTTGCAATAATAATTAATAACAATAACGCAGGTAACCTTTCTACAGTAAAACAATAGAAAAGAAAAACAATGAGTTTGGCACTTCAGGGAATCCCGCAAGAGAAGTTGTACTATAGTGTTAAAGAAGTTTATTAGGTAGCGAACTCAATTACTTGCCTGGCCATTCAATAAAGCAACGTTAAGCAATTGACTACTGAATTGACATTTGACTTTGTTAATTCAAATGTCAATTCAGTAGTCAATTGCAGTTCAGTTTCAAATCCCTTGCATGCTCATACAGCTAACGAGGTTGATCGTGGTTGCTTATAAGTTAAACAGTAATACCCGACATATCGGCAAAATTCTAGTTGCCGTGGTCATAGACTTTCAGCCCTTTAATTAAATGCCGCCACCTAATTATCGTCTTAGGCAGTTAATTCAATGCTTAGTTTAGCCATTTGTATTTGCACTTGTTTAGCACATATTTTAAAACATTTCTTAGACTGAAGAATCAATCATTTTAATCTTTCTAGCACTCTGTACGTGAAACGTGTTATTAGCTTATTAACAAGTTTTATAAGTTTCGTGCATTATTCATCAGATGTTGGTGTTTCATCGGTAAAAGGAGAAAATTAAATTTGATAAATTTCATAAACCAAGAACATACAAACACAATAAAAGTAGATTGTATACTGACGGACGCTAACATTAACACATTATCCTTCTCTTGGCTCCGCTGCAGTAGGTTAAAAATAATATTATTTTTGCAGTAACGCGAAGGTTTTATGGCTTCACGTTGAGTGGAGCACCGAGACTGTGACACTTAAACCGTTTGTGATATTCTCGCCGAGTTATAATTTTATTAAAACTGAGAATAATATTTTGTGCCACGAAATAAAGTACAAAGTACATTGGGGCTTATACAGGCTGGAATTGAGAAAAAATTATATGATTAGAAAAAGGGTTTAATAAAATGTCATTTCTATTGTACTCATACAAACAATTGCCTGCGACTTTGTTCGCACGTAGGCTTTGATGTATATTTTTCCGGGAAATAAAAAGTAGCAAATGAGGTGAAAATATAATTGATCACCGTATCAAATTTTATCCATATCTGTTAAGCTGCTCTGGCTTGATTGAGTTATAAACATCCATCAATATTTTAGTAAGATATAAACTAATATCCTTCGGCTTCACTTTAAAAATGGGACATCTTTATTAACCTTTGTTTGCCCCCACTGGAGCACAAGTCTCTTAAAATGGGACATAACTTAAAATAAATTTTCAATCATGTTTCATTGTTATAACAAAAGTCATAAATCAATCTAAACATAAACACTATTTTAATAAGGTAAATAATTTTTGGATTTTTGTCTTTTAATCTTTTGATTTGGATTTTGATGGAGTTTTGTCACGGACAGAAAAAATCTCAACATTTCGAATAAAATGATGACTATCGATACTCTTTGAGTATCGATAGTCATAATTTTATTCGAATGTCGATATTTTTTCTGAGCAGTTTATAATTATTCAAATTTTGCGTTGTTTTAATAACATGCTGTATAAGCAAAGTTAGGTAAGTAATATTTGAAGGCTTTTTAGTGTTTCAAAGGATAACCTTGATTTTGTGACAAAACAAAGGAAATTTTAAGAGCTCAGCGCGTTTTTGTGTCATGGCGTGTTTACTTTAAAGTCAAACTTTTATTCGCTATAACTCGGTCGGTCGTCACGTTATACAGGGGTTGTTATGGGCTCTACGTTTTAATATTAGCATTGAATTATTCAATGATATTAGGTATATAAAATGCGTTGCTTGCGTCAGGCTGTGTATAAGTTAGCGGGGAGTGAAATTGATAAATAATAATAATGATCTTCGTTACCTTGTATTGTATTGACATAGTTATAAGACTTTTACTAACACAAATATTATATTATAATTTTAAATGTAAAATGTAAATATAGACTAATCATTGTTTGAAATAAATAAATTGAATTGAATTGAATAAGGCTCACTAAGTACGAAATTGAATAAACTGGCATACTAATGAAATAAGACCTTCTTCAAACTTACAGCAGAAATTCATAGAGAAATAATAAGTCTAAAGAAGCTTGAAAATCAAATTATTTTTGTTACCAAGATTTTGGTTTTTTCTACTTTTCAAACAATGACTATTATGGAGATGGGTGACCGTCCCGTGACCACCGCTAGTGGCGTTTTTTTCGAGCGTTTCCGTGCTTTGCAAAACACGTTAAGCCGTTGGTGCCGGTTGTCATGTAATGGCAGTCGTTCAACCAAGTCAGAGGCCTTATGGGCGGCTTGATAACTTCTGAAGTAAGGCCCGCCACTGTCTTACAATCCTCCACCAACCCGGACTTGGCGCCCGTGGTGGGGTATGGCCTAACCTTGCTGCAATGCAGAAAGAGACCCGTGCCCCAACAGTAGGGACATACAAGGGTTGATATCGATGGAGAAGCTGTTCAGAATTGCGGTGAAAAGAGCCCGCTATAAAGAGCTGACTGCCAACCTCCAATAATAAAGAGGCACTTTTAAAGAGAATAATGACAAGTATTTAATATTAGAATACTCTGAGTTCTCTTACAGGTGAATGCTTAGGTCTATATAGTATTTTCTAAGGTTAACACGAGCACTAGACATAATTAAAACTGTTTTATACGGATTTCACTCGTTTTATTATTATTTTACAATTTTTCGACGTTTCGGCAGTTTTACAGGTGTCATGGTCTCGGATGACTGAGGTGACAGGCGTCTTTTTGAAAGCATTAACTGTTAGCTTACCACTATTTACAAAAGTTAATTATGAAGTTACGTTCCAAAATAGGTAATCCAATTATTTTATATAAAGTTAACAATATTGATTATTAGTAATTGAAGTCAAAATTAAATTTATAAACCAATTATATTACATGAGTTTAAAAATATTGATTTTTAATTGAAATTAAAATTAACTCTACAGTCACACTTTTAGCAAGGGGGTCTCATGCACTTAAGCACTGGTTCCTATGCTGCCGGTATGTTCCAACCACGATCTCTATTGAAATTTAGATTCCGGCGGATCTCTATTGTAAAATAATAATAAAACGAGTGAAACCCGTATAAAAACAGTTTTAATGATGCTTAGGTCTATTTAAACTTTATTCAATTTGACACGAACCGAGATTGATAGCCCCGGTAGGCCTTGTCATACGAACCATATGTGCGAGTATCGGATAAAACGGTTGTCAGTACTGTACGGCGGAGCAGCCGCCAGGAAGCGATGTGTCATAAGTGGGCCATCGATCTGCGACCAGCTGGGATTTACTGCGGAGGCGGGACTGAAACATTCGGAGACCTACAATCATATCTTCTTTCACAATTTTTACGACATTTTGCAAAAAGTGAGTAACGTGTATCGTTAATCTCGATGTGTGCCATAGATGTTGCTGTTTTTGACCATAATACTATTAAATCAATGTACACTATTAGTGGCGCTTATTGGGTCCCGGTAGCTCCTTAAATAAATAACAGTAATTATTGCTGAATGGTTATTTTGTATATTTAAATAAATGTTTTGAGTATTCTCACTATAATGTGTATCGGAGACGACAATGTTATCAGAAGTATTCTTCAAAATAACATACACATTTTCGATGGTAAATACTAATTTGGGAAAGGCTGAGTTTGTTCGTTTACGATATCAGCGCCTTAAAAAAAGATGGTATTTCCTTGAAGAAGATTGGTTCACTGTTGTAACACTCGTATCATTATCAATATATGATAGATAGTAATTTAATGAAACAGTAAAAAAGTGTCGATCTAAAACAATATAAGGCAAAAGTTGTCGTAAATCACCAATATTTATTGACGTATTCAATATTCACTTTTTGGAATTAAACAGTGCATATGCCTCCGGTCTGTTAGGACTCATTCCTTTATTGCACTGATCTCACATTGAAAAAATATCAAAATCACCTTTTCCCAAAATGACTGATTTTCTAAATGTCTTTGTTTGAGAACGACTAAAGAACTGGTGAAGAATCACTTAAAAGAACGAAGCTATTTGAGTTCTTGCACACCTAACTCTTGCCTCGTCTATCTGAGGGTTGTTCCACTAATCCCCATTGAAAATCCCCACTATCTTATCTTAGTACCGTATCTTAGTATTGGCAATTAAATTAGTATTGGTAATTGGAACGTTTTGTTCACAAATCCCCATTGGTATAAAAACAAATATAAACGACAACTCATTAATTATGAATCATAAAGTTTTTATTTCCACTAACTAGCGCCACCAATGGTATAAAAATCATAACTTGTTTTATATAATACGTTTTTTTAATAAGTGAACATAAAGAATCATAACCACTATAGCAACTATTTTTAGAATGTACAGTCTAGAACCTAGGATCAACAGTGTATAGGCCTTTTTTGCATCTACGTAATGAGATGATTTATGCAGCGTCCAGTGGTATCTTCACTCACACTAGATGGGTGAAGGGACCACTCCGACGCTGTAGTGCCTGGGACATGAATTTATAGATGGTGTAGGCTTGCCCAGCACCCATACCATCCTGACAGCTTAGTCGGCCTAGCCCACAGGAAAGACTAGTCAATACATGCGGAGCCAACCAAGCCGCGGGTTTCCTCACGATGTTTTCCTTCACAGTTAGCGTGTGATATTGCGACTACAGATTCGCAAATGTATTTATTTGTTTGTTTGTTTGTTTGTTTGTTTGTTTGTTTGTTTGTTTGTTTGTTTGTTTGTTTGTTTGTTTGTTTGTTTGTTTGTTTGTTTGTTTGTTTGTTTGTTTGTTTGTTTGTTTGTTTGTTTGTTTGTTTGTTTGTTTGTTTGTTTGTTTGTTTGTTTGTTTGTTTGTTTGTTTGTTTGTTTGTTTATTAAGATACATAGGCAGGGCTACACAAATAGAATTCGAAATTGAAATTTAACATAACAAGTCTGTTGTGCACCCAATGGAATGTATACAGCGTTCGACATTAAATATAGCAACACCGGAAAATTCCTTAAAAGTAAGGAACACAAACTTAAAACTTAATCAAAAAATAATTAAAAACAAAAATAAACTTCTGGAACGTAAACAATCTAAATTTTAATAAACTTTACTTATTTTCGACTTAAATATGTTAAGTTTATCACAAAAAATATCTATGCTGGGATCTTTAGAAATTATATAGTTGTAGCTTTGACACATTCTATTTTTAGGTGCGCCAGCACCGGTGTTAGTTTTACTATAGGGACCACATAGTATTTTACTGATAGCTTGACGAGGGTATTTGTAAGGCACTGTAAGAGATACGTGTTCTAAGATGTTGATGTTTAAGATGTTCTAAGATGTGTTAAATGTACGTAACTTTGAAATCAAACAAAGTCATTGGTACATGCCCGCACTCGGGATCGTACTTGGGTATCTCACTTGCGAGTCCATGATCTACCCACTGAGCTACCACCGCTTAGGTATTATAAAACAAGTTATGATTTTTATTCCATTGGTGGTGCTTGTTGGCACCCCCAGCGCCTTAATGTTACATGACGTCAATCCAACTAAGAATTACGGGGCGATATTTTTTCAAATGCTCCGTTTTTGCTGTCGTTCCGAGAAATCCCTTTTCATTACGTACTCGCTAGAGTTACGTTAGTTAAAAATTCGTTTGGTGGGATTTAGCTTGTTAAACTTTTTAACGTTTTTACCTGAAATATATTTCTATCGGTAATACCTACATGTGTTGAATTGAGAAGTGACCTTTGTACAAAATTTCGCTCTGTATTAATGTGTAAAAATTCGTCAAAAATACAACATTGAAACAGATTTAGACATTCAAAAAATTATCTAATCTATTGAAGAATGTTTACTTATCAAATATTTAATAATGCTTCGTACGTACGTACACAATAATGTATGCCGTTTCTCATAGTTTAAAAAAATAAATTATTAACATCAAGCATCGAAACTCGAAGACCTTATCTTAACATTCAGTAAATATAGCAGCCTACATATTATATGGTACTAGCTGGCGCTGCAAACGTTGGTTTGCCATATTAATTTAACCTACGATATATTTTCAGCTCTCCAACCTTTTGGCATTTTCCAATTACACAAATGTCAATAATAATAATAATCTTAGTGCTTAAATATTCTTCTTCTAAGCGTATCAATAAATTAAATCAAATCAAAAAGGGCTAATTCAAAGTAGCACAGAAACTGCGACTTAAACGTTACAAGTTAACCCATTTAAAACTAGGAGTCCATTTAAAAATGTAGACCATTTTAGAGGAACAAATGGACAAAAAAATTCCAAACGTAGTGTTTTCAATTATTTCAATTATTATAAAACATAGAATTCATGCATTGTAACTACTGACTTTAGTTCCAAACATCCTGGAATCAATCCTTTGTGCATCCCCAATGCTGGGGCCCGGGTCTCTTCCTGCATCGCAGGATGGTTAGGCTTTACTCCACCACTGAGGCCAATACCCGGTTGGAGGAGATTGTAAGACAGTTCAAAACTTCATTGCCAACTAAACAGTAAACGCGGCTCGTTATAGCGGTGAAAGAATTTGATTCCGTCGTCAAAGTGAAATCGTGAATAAACAAAATGCCTACGTTTTTGGTAAGATGTTTGGAATTAAAGCCTGGAATTGTAGGTTTAAGAATAAAATGGAATGGAATTAAGGTTAATTAAGTATCAAGACTAATAGACTCCGAAGTTTGTTTTTCGACATTTTATCTCCAAAATGATCAAGATTTTGAAGCCGACACCTAGTTTAGCTTGTAACGTTCAATAAGTGACAGTTTTTTTGTTATTCAATGAATAAAATACTTTGATTTGTTTTTACAAGAAAAAGACGTAGATAGATAGAATATTCTGTATTGTACACAGAAATTACAGTAACAGAAATTATATAAAAATATAGTACAAATGGCGGCCTTATTACTAAAAGCAATTTCTTCCAGGCAACCATAGACTAAGGAAGAAATTAGAGACGGGTAGTCATGCAATAAGTAATTTATTCCATATTTTAAATTGAAATTAGGAATTCAACGAAATTTATATAAACTTACTTAAGCCACATACATAAATAATTAAATGAATAAATTATGAAGATGACGGCCTCTGTGGCGCAGCGGTAGCGCATCTGCCTACCATGCGAGTGGTCCCGGATTCAATCCCCGGCTGGGGTAAAAAAAAACCCAGTTCTTGGATGTTTACATGTTTATGATGTCGTTGTTTCTGGTTCCCACGACACAGGGTAACCTAGTGTGGGGTATACATACATACTAATAATTAAATTATATATGGGAAGAGGAAATAATATAATAAACCTACGTAGTATTTAAGTAACTGCAATATTTAACAAACGTACCACAAATTAAATAAACTACCTCTGAGGAGTGCTTTAGAGAAATCGTGTTTATGTAAATAAGGCCGTTAGACATAGCAATATATTCCGTCGTCCCATTTCTATTCCTGTCATAATCCAGTTACTCATCTCATCTAGAACTCTAACACCACTATGCATCATAGGTCACGTTTCTCATATGAACAGTAACTCCGAGCTGAAACTTTTCCCTTGCATCTTTTGAAGTTATATTACAGACGAATGAGACGACTAAGTGTCTCGTGCGAAACATTGTTTTGATACAGAGTCAAAGGAGTTTTGTGTGAATCGGGTTAGCGACTTGTTTATTGTTTGAGACGCTATCAGTTTATTTCAGTAAAAATCAGGTCTCATTTAAAACTTTCCCGGGGAAGTAGATTTGCATGTTAAAGGCAGAGGCAGCTGAAGAATGCCATTTGAACACAAAAATCATGGCTACGATGTCAGTCTAACGTTCCGTAAGAGGTTTGTTTGTTTTTTTGTTTGTTTGTTTGTTTGTTTGTTTGTTTGTTTGTTTGTTTGTTTGTTTGTTTGTTTGTTTGTTGGTTTGTTTGTTTGTTGGTTTGTTTGTTTGTTTGTTTGTTTGTTTGTTTGTTTGTTTGTTTGTTTGTTTGTTTGTTTGTTTGTTTGTTTGTTTGTTTGTTTGTTTGTTTGTTTGTTTGTTTGTTTGTTTGTTTGTTTGTTTGTTTGTTTGTTACCCTTTATTGCACAATAAAAATGTTATTAAAAATAAAACTTAAGTAACAGGTTTGGTAATAAAAATTACGTATAAAGGCGGACTTATTTCAAAAGATTTTTTTTCCAGCCAGCCTACAAATTTCTGAGTGAGAGCTTTATTTACAAGGCACACTCCTTTTCTCAGAGAGAGAGTGTGGGCTTGATTAGTGCGCATTCCCACCGCGGATTGGCAATTTCAAGGGGTGAGGTATTAGACCACCTCGGACACTTAGGTTTCATCGCGATGTTTTCCTTCACCGTTAGAAAAAAATGCTAGGTAGCTGATTAAAAAGTTTTCAATAGCGTAAGTAGTGAGAGTCATTTACACACCTCAGGGCTTAAAATCGTCAATCCGCGCTGGGCATGCGTGGTGATTAAGCCCGTACTCTCTCCGAGAGCCTTGGATGGAGAGGAGACTTGAAGTGCCGAAGTTGAAGAGAGCTCTACGTGAAAATGTAACTCAAATTCTTGTTAAACCTACTAATTCCAGCAAAGAAGTTCTGGCAAAAGAGCCAGAGCACAAAAAACGAAAATATTGCTCCCTTTTAGCTTACAAAAAAAAGATAATGTGTAATAGGTGCAAAAAGTATCTTGCGAACAAAACGTTGATGTATGTGTAGATTGCTCAAAACTGTAAGCTAATCACCAAAAATTTGATTACATTTAATATTTGATTATAGAATAACTCATAATTAGTAAAAAAAGTTTAAAAAATTAAGTAATAATTAATGTTATCGTCTATTAAATATAGTTACATTTTTGTTCCAAATGACGAGATTATTTTATTTTGTTTCAAAAAAATACTTTGATTAAAGATTTCAATGTTTAATTTGGGTTTTATTACCTACTGAAATCCAACCTTAAAAATAAAAACATATTTATTGACCAATAATTATATTTTATCCTGGAAATGGTTATTTATGTATGCACGCCTCTGAGGCGTATATTAAGGCTTTATGTATTTTTTAAGAAGGCTAGGCTTCTAGGGTTAAACGGATCTAATCACGATTATTTATTATGTAAAACGTAATGTAACGTAACGTTTTACCTAATAAATAATCACGATTAAACCCGTCTAATACATAACTATGTCTGAGTATCGCGAATCATTATGAAATACTTTCGCATAGAATGCCTATAAGATTTTTTTAATTTTCAATCATTCCTCCACGTTCCCAATCTGCAAACCTCGCTCGGTCCACGTCACGGCTAGTTGCGTCTTATCGCTATGTTAAGTCACTCCCAGGGTACGTAAGTGTCTCAGGCAGAGGTCCTTTAATCAGTTGGTCTTAACGGGTCTGAGGTCAACGGTTCGCTTCACGGGACATAAAGCGAGGGTCCAGAGGGTCTCTTGTGACCTAACAGATGGCGTATTTGGCTGGAGGGATCGGGGTTTTGTCTCTGAAAAATCTAACTTGTATTAGGCGACCTTTGGACAAGATGTCTAGCTAAAATTTCGCTGTTCCAAAAACTTTCTTGGAAAATTACAATTTCAATTTCTTGGATGTTTACATATTTGTGATGTCGCTGTTTCTGGTTCATATGACACAGGGTATCCTAGTGTGGGGCCAGAAGCAAAGTGTATGTAAATGTTATGTTATATATGACTTTATACAATGCTCCTTACAATGACTTTTCACAATATGTGGCCCGAAGCAATATTATGTGCCTGTGTGTAAATGTTATGTTTCTTGTACAATCAATTGCAGGCCTAACTTCACATTTTTTAAATGTTTCTTTAAAGTGCACAATATACTAATCGCGCGTGTTATCAAGGATTACTATTTGCTGACATATCTCTTTAGGTCCATCTGTATTCAGTCGTCGCATGCTTAATGCACTTAGGGGTGCTAACTAGTGCTAACCTAACCAATGGAATAAAAATCGTAAATTTGTAACAAGTTTTTTTTCAAAAAGTAAACATCAAAACACACTTCAGCGGATATACCTCGACCAAATAGTAAAGGGGAATATAAGAAGTACCCGGAACCGGCGTGTGTGCAAGCAACAACTTATGAATGTTGATGAAGTGTAGTTGATTTGTCAGGATCGTGGCACGTGGTCCCTGATCTCTGCCTACCCCTATGGGATATAGGCGTGAGGATTTGTAATGTTAACGTCAAAAATGTGTGTTAACTGTTTATAGAAACTACAGTATAGACCCTAAGATCAACAACCTAGAAGTTTAATCGATTTCCGCCAAAAACGGTCGTTTCGGAACTCGATTGAATTCTAAAGATGTTCATAATTCTTTCTAGTCTGTATGTCGTAATAGTACATTATGATATAAGTGCGGTAAGTTGAAAATTACAGCCGAGGCGATATTACCAGCCCGAGCCATCGGCGAGGGCTATAAGGAAGCAGAGGCTGTAATTTTCAAAGCGCACGTATGTCATACGACGTTTTATAACATATTTACGAAACTCTGACTTTGTTATCATCACTACTTGACGACATTTTCAAATAAAAACAATACATCGAAAAAAAAAAGCGCGCGGATTTATTTTTACTTGTTCACAAATAAGCGATGCGCGCGCATCAACTTTTTTTTTTTGGCAAAGGTACAAAAACAGCCAGTATTACTAATAAAGTAAATTAATATTTTTGTGTTTTTGTTACAGATAAATATTGGTAATTTATTGTCAAAATTAATTAAATTAAAGAATTAAATGTTTATTTGTTATATTTTATTTCCCAAAGTTAATTTTATTCATAAAATATTGACCACTTTCTTGACATAAAACCTCTTTGCTAAGATTTTTAAAAGTATCGTTCATTTTTAGACGGAGTATCTTAAAACTTTATTAAAAAAAAAACACGTGCCTTTTACATTACATTATCGCACAAGTACGTAATGAGATACATTACGATATTGAAATTGGTGTAATTACAACCACTTTACGAGCAAATATGTTATAAAAATAGTTATGACAGATATAAAGATTTTTGATGTTTACTTATTGAGAAAAAAAACGTGTTATAAAGCAAGTTCTGATTTTTATTCCATTTTATGTAAAGCCAGACTCGTATGTTTTAACGAAAACACAGTTATTTTTGCCTGCACACAAAGTAAATATACATAATTTATCGTCACGAAAGCTTCCAAATATACGCCTTCAACGTGTTCACGAGTAGTTTAAATAAATGGAGGAGGCTCCAAAGACGCTGGGGTGAATTACCCATGAAATGACGTAATTTTTTCACCCTCTTTGTTGATATTGCAAAATACTTCTTCAGCTAAGCATAAAAAGTTTATAGACGTGATATCTTGGATTTCTTTTGGTCACCTTAAGGCTGGATTCTGTGAGCGTAACCCTAAAACAGGTGTTCTAAAATGAAGTTTTCTCTGTAATGGTTGGTTGATAAATCTGAAAAAAAAAATTTTACTTTTTAACGTCTATAGAAAAATCCTATTACAGTGCGTTCACATTAACTTGACGCGTGAGAGAATTGGTAACAAGGACATAACATGTGAATTAGCTTTTGGACCTAATCGGAAGATGGTTAAACAAGCCCTCAATCCTTTTATTTTCCCCAAGTAATGGGAATGATTTCTTATTTAACATGGTAACAGTAAACATCTCAGTGTCACCAATTCTCTCACGCGTCAAGTTAACGTGAACGCACAATAGATTCATGAGTTGTATCGATTTTTTTTCTCTTAAATTTTGTAACGTAACCAAATAATAATAATAATGGTATGTTAGTATTTGCGTGTATACCTATGTCTTTTTTTGAAACAGTTGCTTTATCTTATAAGTTTGTCAATTTTGTTTTTTCTCCTTGAATAAATAAAATAAAAATAAAATAGTTCGTCAGTCTTTATTTGTGTAGTTTGTTAAACTAGTTTGCGGCAAAAAGTCTGGTCCATGAGTCCAAATTATAGCTAAATATATAGGTAGTTTTCCTTCTGACAGTAAGGCCCCCCACTGTCTTATAAACCTCCAGCAACTCGGATTTGGCCCCCGTGATGGAGTATGGCCTAACCTTCCTACGATGCAGGAAAAGACCCGTGCCCCAGCAGTGGGGACGTACAAATGTTGATACCAGTAGTAAGATATCATCTCACGGGGACGCATTAACGGGATATCAAGTATCCTATATACCACTGGTAAAAGTCAGCCTAAACTGTGGTGATAGGATCTCCATAAAATAAGATTCTCAGAGTGCTTAGTGCGAGTTTTTTTACTACTCGATAGCGTTAACGTAAACTCATATTTCTATGGCATCGAGGAAGCGCCACCTAGCGACAAGTATGGAAATTAAAATTGCTGAGTGCGAGTTGTAATGGTTTACGTCGAAAAGTGAACAAGTTTACCAGCCAAAACACGAATAAACGCGAGTGCGAGTTGTACTGTGACAGCGTTTTGCCAGTTCAAACGGTTAACTTACTCATACTCACTACTCAATGCTCGATTACCGCGGTAGTAAAGTGATTCGATTGGATCTGTCAAACTCGCACTAAGCACACAGGTACTTTAGCGTCTGAGTAGCTACTTTACCTATCTAGTGAAAGATAAAATAATAATAATATTCCGTATACAACAGAAAACTATACTAGGACAAAGTACTATTAGTGTAGGTAACATTTGAAACGAGACGCTATATTATCATCTAACATAATACAATATCATCTAACATTATTATGTATTAGTAAAGGGCAGGAGATAAAAAATACCCAAAACCGAAATACCATGCAACGACTAATGAACGTTGATGAAGCGAAGATCACCTATCAGTATCGTGGCATGTGGTAGTCCCAGGTCTCTGTCTACCCCTCTGGGATACAATCGTCGGGCTATGTTATGTTTAACATATATATCAAATGCCTTTTATTGTTATACAGATTAAGCAACTGCTAATGCAATTCAGCTCTTAAAAGCAGCGAGAATATTCCAAACCTTAAGTTGTGAGGGCAAACGTGAGCTGAAACTTAAACAAAAGCACAAGAATAATCCAAAAGACTGGACTCTACTAACTACTTACGACGTTGCAAATTAAATTTGTTGTGGGCAACCGCTTTTAGGGTCGCGTACGATAAAATTAAAAGAAAAACCTTTATGTGATCTTTTTTTTCTTTGCGTATAGTATAGTATAGATAGATAGATAAAGAACAATTTATTGTACATAAAAATTAAAATTACACAGATATTTCTTAACCTAACAGTACAAACGGCAGCCTTATCACTTAAAGTAATCTAACTAATAATAATATAATATTAGTTAGATTATGGAACATAACTAATATATTGAAGAAGGAAGTAGATGTACAAATATACAAGATTATTACAAAGGTATAAATTTATACATGTAGTTATCAACAGATAAATACAAATAATTTACATAAATACACAAAATAAAAAATATATATTATTATATAAATACATAAACACTTAACAGAATATACATATTGAAAGGAAATAACAAAAAATACAAACAACAACAGATCAATATTACGGATTACTTCAGTGTTATAGTGTAACAGTAGTATACAACGGGTTAAATACTTAAGGGAGGCCCCTTTCGTATTTTAACCCGCTGTAAACGCTGACTCCACTAATCCGGACTTGGCTGCACCAATCTGGGCTTGGACCCCGTGGTGCAGTATGCCCTATACTTTTCATAGAGAAGAGGCCCGTGCCCCTCGGTGGGGACATAATGGGTTGATGATGAAATTGTTGAATCCGCTGTAAACGATAAATCCAATCCTTCCTTGTGTGCTTCGTAAACCTTCCGAATGCCTCCTCTAATGGACCATAGTGGATATTGGTCAGTAATGTGGCATATAGTCTGCAGCTCTCTGCATCTGCTAGTGTCTGTGCTGAACTTTCCACTTATGCTTCAGGTCAGCGCCTCTGCCCTGCTCGACACCTATGATTTGAGTACAGTATTAAATTTGGACTCAATTGTTGAGTTTGAATCTGTCACCAGATCCCCGTTGGGCGCCTCGGAGTTTGTCCTCCTATCCGAACAAATAGGTGGACAAACTCTGAGGCACCCCTTTTTCGTCCATCATCACTTTATTGTCCGTTCATCGGTCAGTTATGGATAGAGATGGATGGAAGGGTCAATAATTTTGTTTAGATAAAAGGCGTGTTTTTGCCATTGTTCTATAAATAACTAACATCAAGAGCTACTTGATGTTAGTTGAAACGCTCGTGGCCTAGGCAAACCGAGTGATTGGAATCAATGACTTGGTTAAGCAACAACAGGCGCGGTCAGGTACAGGATGTGTGAGCGTCCCGTGACTACCGCTAGTGGCATTTTTTCGAGCGCCTCCGTGCTTCGCAAGGCACGTTAAGCCGTTGGTGCCGGCTGTCATATAATGGCAGTCGTTAAGCCATGTCAGAGGCCTTATGGGCGGCTTGATAACTTCTGACACTAAGGCCCGCCACTGTCTTACAATCCTCCACCAACCCGGACTTGGTCCCCATGGTGGAGTATGTCCTAACCTTCCTGCGATGCACGAAGAGACCCGTGCCTCAGCAGTAGGGACATACAAGGGTTGATAACGTAACGTAAGAGCTACTTGAAGGTGAAAAAATCATACTTCACAGTCAGTGCAATCAAAATATAAATCATAAATTACAATCTATATCACTACAAATTACAATTTTACTATGATTACAGCATTTCTGTTTGTAGTTTTGCGGCAGGTAAATACCTTAATTTTGTCGAGATTGCGGATAACCTTTTCCGTCCCTTTGCATGACAAAGACCTCCATAATCTCTAATGGCCTATAGATCCGCCAAGGATAGTCGGCAAAACCCGACTGATGGGCTGGAAATAAAATTGCGTCCACCAGATGTTCTTTTGAAGGTTCCGTTATCCATAAAGTAGTTTTACAACTACTTCACCAGTTTTTCTCTATACGAAAGAATTTAGTTAGCGAAATCGTTGTCATTCAAATGTGCTACGGCAATCTGCTACAGGCTACGAGTACTTTGCATCGTGCTACGCCGTAGTATTTCATTATGGTGGTCGTGAGAGCAGATTTTTTTAGTAATTTATGTATTTTATTTTATTTATTTGGACTACCAACGAGATAAACACCAATACATTCACAAGAGACCATAGACTAAAAATTATCTTACTTACAGGCAGCCACAATATGCACCGTTAGTACTATTTGCTTGAGCATTTAACGCATAAATATAGTTTACACTGGTTTCAGTTTCTTAATTTAAGTAACCCTAAGATACTCTTTTTAAAATTTTATCATCATCATCATCATTAACACATTATGTCCCCACCGAGGGGCACGGGTCTCTTCCCTGAGGAAGGTGTAGACCGTACTCCACTACAGGGGCCAAGTCCGGATAGGTGGAGGCTTGCAAAACTAGTGGCTGGTCTTACTGTCAGAAGGTTTCAAGCCGCCCTAAGGCCTCTGACTTGGCTTAACGACTGCCACCTCTCGACGGCAGCCGGCACAAACTGCTTAACGTGCCTTGCGAGGCACGGAACCGTTCAGAAAAATGCCACTGGCGTTAGTCATAGACGGCTTACCCATCCATGCACTGAACGCTCCCTGTGTTCCTTAAGCTTCGTGATCGTTTAAGATCACTCAGGCAGCCGGGGCTACGAGCGATTCTTTAAACTTTGGACGGTAGTAAATGTGCGAAGTTAGTTTGTTAAATAAAATATGTCAATGTTGTGAGACTTGGTTTAGAGTGTTATGTTGCGTTAAGAGCCTTTGCATTGTACAAAAATTACCACGATTGCTCTTTGATGGTAAATGTAGTTGTATGTCGTGTAGTTATTTAGAACAAAATAGTTTGTACGGAGCACTGTGAATGATTGTAAACAAAAGTTATTGGGAAAAAAGCGTCATCCGAGGTTTTTTTAATACGTCATATTTACCTACATTCGCGTTGAATTATTAGTATGACTCTTCTCAATCTATTTGCTACGTTTTTATTCTACTAATCTAGGTAGGTACTTTAATAGGATATATATCGATATCAACTCTTTATATGTCCCCATTGTTGGGGGATGGGTCTCTTCCTGTATCGCAGTAAGATTAGGCCATACTCCCACGGCCAACAAACTTGGCGACCACGGGGGCCAAGTCAGGGTTGGTGGAGGTTTTTTTAGTTTAGCGACTGCCATTACATGACAGCTGGCACCAACGGCTTAATATGCCTTGCGAACCACGGAAGCGCTCGGAAAAATACCACGAGTGGCAGCCACGTGATGGTCACCTATCCAGTACCTGACCGAGCCAGTTGTTGCTTAATCCAAGTAATTTAATCAAATCACTCGGTTCCGCTAGGCCACGAGCGCTTCATATATATATTCCCATATATATTTCGTATTGTTAACAGTTCTTTTACTGCAGTGTATGAAATCACGTTACAGATGAAAAACGTTTGAACTGAACTCAGAAAAGCAAATGACTAAAGGTATTCAAAGAAAAGAAACTGAGACAAATAATGCACTATTTTATATACAAAATAACTTCCTAAGTCTGGCCCTGGCTCTTGATAACATAATGGATCATCGACTCTTGCTTTCTTTCTTTTCTGCGTTTTGTTTCAGCTGCTAGCCATTAACTTGAAAGCTCCTGAGGCAAATAGCATTTGCTGGCGTTGTCTGAGCGATAATAACACACGGTCGGGCACAAAATATAAGTTAAAATCTAAGAAAAACAACAAAACCCTGTTGGTGTATTTTTAAAGCTATAAATACAAAACCGCTGCCACTTATTTCTAAGAATAAAGTATTCTTTTATTTTTATTAAAAAAAATTACCGTGGTTCTACCAGCCAGTTGTTTCTACTGCAAAATAAATTAACCTGATTCATCCAAATAAGTTATGTAAGTCTTAAAATAAATCGTAATATATCTTTCTTGCACTCACTTTGGTGATAGTATAGCTTTAGTGAGATCACCGATTGTTAAAACGGTCAGATATAACTCTCGCTTTGGTTTCGAAATACACTACGATTATTTGTTTCACTTTTTGTGAGCGATGAAACTGTGGTATTTTTCAAAATACCACTGTGGCATCGCTCAAAGCTTTGTTTAAAATTGGTATCGTATCGATAGTTTTTTTTCTCCTCCGTAACCAGGATATGAGTATAATAACCAGTTGCCGAAATTCTATTACGATGGATTCAGTTATGCTGACGGCCGAGAGGGAATCTTGCCAGACAGCGCAAGCGTGCTGATTTTTTAATATCTACTTAAATGTAAAGTGGAAGGCAGTCTCTCCTCTTCTTTCGATACTCACCTTTGTTGCATTATATTTAAGACCAAAGAGATATTTCATAAATTTTTGATGACGTCCTACGATAATAGCCAAGCGGTGACTGAAAATAGAGGCTGCGGTGCCTTGCACATATATTCGGTACACGAAGTAGGTTTTGTCTGCTAGATTTATTTCAGTGTACGGCTGTGTCTGGAATACATTGCCGTACATGTGTGATAAAAAAATTACTGAAATTAGTGGTGGTTGTGTTGTAGTTTGTTGGCCACTTCCACAAATACGAGCAAACTTTACCCTAGGTCAAACCCACAGAACTTTTTTTACAAGCCGAAGCTTGAATTTTTCGTCTGTCATTCTCGATGGTAACGACCTAAGTAGAGGCGACACCTAAGAGGTGTCGTACTATATGTGACGACACAAGAAATCAAGCCAATTCACTTGAAAGCACGGGCGTGAGAAAAACTGTGCATTTGAGTTATACAGAACCAAAGTTTTTATAGCAAAGGCAATTGGCATCTGGTGTACCGCCCTATTAAAAGAATGTTTTGGATGAACATTTTCCCAACTTTAGTATTTCGTAACTGGCTCTTTATCAGTTTTTAAATATTTTTTTAAAGTAGGGGGAAGATAATAAGAAAATAATTAAATAAATCGCAATTTACAAACAGAAACGGATCGCCATCGATTGTTTTAAACGTAGAGGTAGTTCTACTCTATCTACGGTTTTAAATCTTTCAAGCATAAAATAACAACTGTCATGTCAATGTCATAAAATCACTTGGGTATTTCACAGATTAAAATGAATTTCACAATGAGGGCTTTTCAAAGCGCCATTAAAAAAAAAAACAAAAAACAGTACAGCAGGTTACCGATAGATGGTGCTGACGTCATATAATATGTCAAAATTTACATAATTTAGGAAAACAGTGAGTTTCTATGATTTACAAAAATGCTCAATGCACGGGCAGGCCATTCGTTAAGAGAAAATTCACGTACGTATGTAACGAACAAAGTAAAAATACTTCAAAACTTTCTAATTTCAACATTTCGAAACATAGTTTTGCTTAGATCACAGACTAAAAAGAGATGTTTAGATTATCACAAATAATAATCTGTGCGTACAACATAAAACGCGATAAAACGTATGATGGTGACATTTGTTCTCCTTGCAGCGCCATCTATTTTATTTTAATGCAATCAATTCACAGCTGTCATTGAAAAGCCTTCATTGCAAAAACGTAAAACTACTAGCTGTTCTATGTCGTGTACCGTGTGTTCTTTGAAACATTGGCTTATTTATTACTACAAGTTGAGTTTTAAATAAAGCAGGCGCGTTTATATGTAGATAATCATTTCAGGTGTAGGTATTTATCTCTAACAGTCAAGCAAACGGGGTCCTAACATAACCTCCAATCTTCTTAAAAGAACGAACTTAAGTCATGACTCCCAACTTTATAAAAAAAAGAAAATTAATGCTACAAATTCTTATACAACGATCTATAAATATTTCATGTTTCAACACGAAATTTTGTAGGTGTACTAGATTTCCACTGAAGCCTGCAATTCACCTTTAAAAAACGAATTTACTGTTTGCCTCGAGTGTAATTTTTGTTACTAAACATTTGTCAACAGCTAATATGTGCAAAAAAGAATAGCTACATTTCCGCGGCTTCAAGAATGTAAATGAAACAAAATCTTTTTCTTCATTATTTCCAAGGTTGCTAGGAGCTTTCTGGAGCT
Source organism: Yponomeuta sedellus (assembly GCA_934045075.1). Classification (NCBI taxonomy): domain Eukaryota; kingdom Metazoa; phylum Arthropoda; class Insecta; order Lepidoptera; family Yponomeutidae; genus Yponomeuta; species Yponomeuta sedellus. The sequence goes on along the minus strand of OW203727.1, from coordinate 19,018,099 downwards.
ACCTATACGTTACGACACTGATTCGCGCCGGACTGCAACCGGGAGGGTAATTTGGGATGCGACTCGACGTCACGAAGTGGATGGAACAAAGTGAAATGGTGGGAATTCTGTACTAGCCGTAGTTGTTACGGAATTGTAAACTATAGCTTATTTATAAATAGTACATAAATAAATTAATGTATGACAAAAATATGATGTTTTGGTTGGTTTAAAAAGTGTGAAGCAAGTTAAGGAAAGAGTGACTGGTAATCTTGCACTATCTTTACATCTTTATGGATGTTTACATGTTGGTGATGTCGTTGTTTCTGGTTCCCCCGACACAGAGTATCCTAGTGTGGGGCCAGAAGCCATGTATGTGCCTGCATGTAAATGTTAATGTTTAATGTTAATCTACTCAAAGTATGTATTCGATTGATGTGTGAACTAAACTGAGATTTAGTTTCTTTTATAATTCACATTATACATACATAACCTCACACCTGTATCCCAGAGGGGTAGGCAGAGGCAGAGGGACTACCACTTGCAACGATCCTGACAGATCACCTTCGCTTCATCAACGTTCATAAGTCGTTGCATGCACGCACGCCGGTTCCGGGTACTTTTTATCTTCCCCTTTGCTAATACATACCCTATTTGGTCAATGTATGTCCGTCTGGGACGCCAGCCCTTCCACTCACATTCGCAGTACATATTTGTTTCGTTAATCTTTCATCCTTCATCCTCTCCACAAGTCCAAACCAAAGCAACATTCCTTTCTCAATTCTAGTCACTACATCCTCTTTCAGCCCACAATGTTCTCTAATCAGACTATTGCTTATCCTGTCATTCAAAGTAACACTACACATACTTCTCAATGACCTCATTTCTACTGCACATTCACATTATAAAAGTGACTAAATGTCTAAAATTTAGAGACTAGGCCACGAGCGCTTCTAGTTATTTAATAACAAGAAGCGCTCGTGGCCTAGTCAAATCGAGTGAGTTAAGCAACAACAGGCGCGGTCAAGTGCAGGATGGGTGACTACCGTAAGTGGCATTTTTCCGAGCGCTTCCGTGCTTTGCAGGTGCCAGCTTTCATGTAATGGCAGGTTTTAAGCCATGTCAGAGGCCTTACGGGTTGAAAACTTTTGACACTAAGGCCCGCCACTTACAATCCTCCACCAACCCGGGCTTGTCCCCCGTGGTGGAATATGGCCTAACCCTCCTACGATGCATTAAGAGTGACCCGTGCCCCAGCAGAGGGGACATACAAGGGTTGTTATCGATAATTCACAAAAGGAGACGGGGATTTCTGGGCCCGATTGTAAATAGTTAAGATATGGTTTAAAAAAAGCGTTATATTTTTCTTTTATAAAATATAAAAAATTAGCTCTATTCACAATCTGGAAGACGAGAAATCTTAAAAATAAGTTTATGTCCCTAATAAAATAGGATACCGATTACTTTAATCGATTTGTCTGCATGTATTAAATAAAAAAAAAACACCTGCACCAGATAATTGATTCAATCAAATTAAATAAATACATTATAATATACTTAATGTCAACAGTTTGAAAAAATCCAAATATTAACTTGATGAAAATAAATCTTTAAATTGATTCTCGTTTGCGGATCGATTTATTACTCGTGCACGGATGTCAACGTGTTACTCGTGTTTGTCAACTGTATTTTCAATCTGTGTCTGTCTGTGCCAAGAAAGCGTACAGGGCTACTCTATCAACGCAAGGAAGACATCCTTGGTCTGTGCTAACAGTGACAGGCGTGACAGCTCCCTGACTCAATCTATGATCACTCGTCTTCTCTCAGAATAATAGAGCATCTTTTCGTATCGTTTAGTGAGTTTTGAGTGTGTTTCCTGTTGTTTTTGTTATTATATTTCTCCGACCAGTGCTTTCTTTCTACAAACATACGATCTTGCTTAACTTGCACGGACACGGATAAGTAAGTTTCATTGTCAGCTTGTTGCATAGCCTCACTTTTACTAAATCTCTTATAACTCTGCTCTCAGATTGGCAAAATCCGCAGAATTTCTGAGATGTTTTGCTAATATATAAGCTCTAAATTGACATCACTTTCACCTTTTGACATCCGGGCCCAAGAATGTATGAAAGTGTATCCGTCTTCTTTCGGCACTTAGCCTTGCCCATGTAACTTAAAAGAAAACCTGGCAGACCAAAGGTGTCATGGCTGCACAACCTACCACAGAGTACCAGGTCCTTGATTGTATTGGCAACCTTTGCAAGACAGCCGAATCGGTTACCAACCTCCGATAGGACATGACGTCAAAGGAGAGGTATTTACGCAAAATGAGATACGCAGTGGAAATCAAAGCCTGAGCATGCCAATTCTATCCGTTGCTTTACCTCTGCCAAGATATCAGAATATCGCCTCTGCACTTTGCTCAAGTACGCGATCTCCGACTTCGGTGATATCGCTTGCGCTATCGGCTGCGAGTGCTATGTCAATATTCAATAGTATCTTTAAGTACAATTGTATTTAAGCTAAGTATTAATAATAACTAGGGCTTATTGAAAGGAAGGAAAGACTTTGCAGGAAAAACAATATCATAGTGTACGCTGCAAATTATGTTATGTTCTCTGCTTCTTGTATGTCTGTTTATTAGCTGACGAAGCATTGGATAAACCCCACTTTTCTCTGACTAATGTAATGAATAAACTTATTCTATCAAATTCATGAGGCTCAAGTCAGATAACAATATTTTTTCAGTAACGTTCGTTTCTGTAGACCACTTAATGCAAAAGGGGTCTGTGAGGAATTCATTTGCCAGAGTCACTTGCTATTTACAAAATGCAAACCCTAAAAATCATCACCAACTTATGCCGCTGCTACCCATTCGTGCAAAATAGAATTAAATACCCCTTAAGCTGGGTCTACACGAGCGGGCTACGGCGAATATCGGCTCGATTCTCGTTTTTTATGTAGAATTCAAGGCATTTATGCTTTAAGGTCGTGTACTAATTATTTGCTAGTATAGTGAAAATTGGCTCCCTGGTAGACCGTTGCAAAGCGTAGTATTCGGGTGAAGACGATGTATTTAACGGGACACTGTCGGTAAACTGGCGCGCATCAAAGGGATTTGTCGTGAAAAAATTCGCTTGAGTACACCTATGTTACTTCATTATCGTCCAGACTTTGTGGCGGGACGGACGTGGTTGTGTTTTTTGTATACAATGCAGTATTGTAACGAAAGAGTGTTAGAGTTCATTCAATTTTATGAAACCGAGATATGGAATGGATAAAATGGAATCCTGGCAACCCCGACTACAAAAATAAACACTTGGTACATGATGCGTGAGCAAGAATGATTAATAAAGTCAGTTGGGCAAATAATGCAACTCCACTTCTTCCTCCATTTTGAATTAACGATAAATCTCGCGTTGGCTCGCTAAAAACATCGTCCTACGTGACGATGTAGACAGGAACATTGCGTTAGCTCGTAGGCGACGTTTTTAGCGCGCCAACTCAAATTTTCGCCCGCTTGTGTAGCCCCAGCATAAGAACAAGAAATGCGATAGTTTTATGCCGTTTTGACACCGTAGTTTTTTTATTAATATAAGTATTTGTATGTAGTAGACGAAATCCATTATAACGTGTTAATAACGTCACTCGAAAATAAGTTCATTAACGCTGTAATTGTATTTTCTACTTAAGAGACAGAGCAAATGCTCTTTAGACGAAACACTTATAGCACGGGTGAAACTAAAGTAGCCCCAAAATGCGGGGTTCATTTAAAAAACAAATACATCACAGTCTAAGCATCTTTAGATCTAAGTCTAGACTGTCACTAACTTGCTTAAGAGACCGAAGACCTTTGAAATCGCAGCCAGTGTTGACTGCATTTAGATGGCCGTATTATACTCTTGTCCCTTTACACAATAAGTAGTTACAATTTCATTGGCACTGTTTTACCACGCTATTCTTCGATTGTATTAAACACTTTTTCTTAGCGTCTCGATTGTAAAAAAAATATATCAGAGATCACATAGAATGGACGTGGGACAGGGGCGCGGAAAAGACGCGACTAGTTGTCTAGAATTATGCCCTCGCCCCTTCTCTTCTGGGTAGGCTTCATCCCGTTCCTTCGGTATTGATATCAACGTTTGTATGTCCTTACTGCCGGGGCACGGGTCTCTTCCTGGATTTCAGGAAGATTAGGCCATACCCCACCACGGGGGCCAAGTCCGTCTTCGTGGAGGATTGTGAGACAGCGGCGGTCCTTATTGTCAGAAGTTATCAAGTCGCCCATAAAGCCTCTGACATGGCTTAACGACTGCCATTACATGACAGTCGTCACCAATGACTTAGCGTGCCTTGCAAAGCACGGAAGCGCTCGGAAAAAATGTCACTAGGGTCGGTAACCCATCCTGCACCTTTCTACGCCTTTTGTTGCTTAACTCAAGGAACTCAAGGAGTGATTCCAATCACTCGATTCGACTAAGCCACGAGCGCCTCGGTAAATTTTGTATCTTTTGCGTGTCTCTCTTGCGCCCTTTTTGTATAGCCGCCGGATTAGCTCAAATCATTCGTCTATGCGTCTAGGTACCAAACTAGATCATCATCATCATCATTTATTGCAACCATAAGTTCACAAGGTGTTGATATTGTTATAAGTACCATTATGGACCCTGTAGGGCATTACAGTTAATTTACACATCTATATAGCTTTTCTTACATACTGAAAAAATATTGTTATCATTGCTTCTGGCCCCACACTAGGATACCCTGTGTCGTGGGAACCAGAAACAGCGACATCACAAACATGCAAACATCCAAGACCTGGGGTTTTTTTTTTGTCCCCAGCCGGGATTCGAACCCGGGATCTCTTACATGGTAGGCAGATGCGCTACCGCTACGCCACAGAGTCTTAATCATAAATAACAACTAGTAAAAAAAGGGCAAAGAGATAAAGAAACATAGAAATTACGTGTCATCCAGGAATTCTTGTATACTATAATTGCATTTTTGAATTAGTACTTCTTTAAGTTTTGTTTTGGAAACTATCTCTTTTTCAATTTGTTTCATGGTATCTGGAATTTTGTTCTAGGTTATGATAGATCTGTAGTATGAGCTATTTTTGTACTTTTCTATTATAGATACCCAGTGTCCTCCCGGTAAGGACATCACACACATGGGAAATTGTAATATACCGAAACTCAGGTCTTTTGTACAAATGTACAATGAAATGGGGATCGAACTCAAGACTTCACGTATGGAAATCAGAAGTGATACCGCTGGACCAATTAAACAGTCAACTAGACCAAATCTGAAATCTATGAAGCTAAGAACGTATCGCGGAAATAAGATTGTTACATCCGTGGCCAATTTTTATTTGTATTCTTCTACTGTTGATGTTTGAAGATACATATTTGAAACTACTTTTATCTTCCGTGGCCCTAAGGCCTATCTAAATAGTATTTGCTCCACAGGACTCGAGCGAATTATCATATAATGTTTTTTTTTTTTAAAAACTATTTAGAGGCGAAAAATTCCACCCATGCTGGATCTCGAACCGCGACCTCTGGCTAACCGAGCCAGCTGAGCTAATGGGCGTCTTACCGGCACCGGCACGGTCAGCCAGAGGTTGCGGGTTCGAGTCCCGGAATGTGTGGAATTGTTAGCCTCTAAAAAGGTTTTTAAAATTGTCCTTAGCACGGGTTAGTGCATTGAAAAGAATATAATTAATTTTATTGTTCTACGTTGCAATGAAATATGTGCCCTAATGGGCTTTGTATTTATTGTAGAGTATGGGCAAAGCCTCATTGTTGCATGTTTGTAGATACAATATTAAGCAAATGCACCAATTCAGTCAAATTGGGCTCGCAGTTGCTGCCACCCAAAGTGCCAAAGCAATATCCAAACATAAACTTACAATTTTCTTGTCCCCATGCACAAGAAGCGCTCGTGGCCTAGGCGAACCGAGTGATTGGTATAAATCACTTGAGTTAAGCAACAACAGGCGCGGTCAATTGCAGGATGGGTGACCGTCCCGTGACTACCGCTAGTGGCAATTTTCCGAGCGCTTCCGTGCTTCGCAAGGCACGTTAAGCCGTTGGTGCCGGCTGTCATGTAATGGCAGTCGTTAAGCCATGTCAGAGGCCTTATGGGCGGCTTGATAACTTCTGACAGTAAGGCCGGCTACTGTCTTACAATCCTCCACCAACCTGGACTTGGTTCCCGTGATGGAGCATGGCCTAACCTACCTGCGATGCAGGAAGAGACCCGTGCCCCAGCAGTGGGGATATAAAAGGGTTGATAGCGATAACGATGCACAATGCAAACCCAATGCTAAATAAATACAAATCACGCGGCTTATCGCCTGTCCGTGGGCGTAGTGAGTGTTGTGTGTCGGTCAGCTGCGAATAACTAAAATTTTAAACCCACAACTCACCATTTCAGTCTACCTGTGACCACGCCAACTGTAACGCGAAATTTGGGAAATAAAGTAATAAATAATCGCGATCAGACTTGTTTAATAAATAACAATCCATACAAACTTTTCGATTACTTATCTTTTTATGTAGCCTATTTACGTCTCACCCCAGGCCCCAGGTTCGATCCCGAGTGCGGGCATGTACCAATGACTTTGTTTAATTTCAAAGTTACGTACATTTGCAAATTTGCAGTCGCAATACCACACTCTAACTGTGAAGGAAAACATCGTGAGGAAACCCGCGGCTTGGTTGGCTCCGCACATATTGACTAGTCTTTCCTGTGGGCTAGGCCGACTAAGCTGTCAGGATGGTATAGGTGCTGGGCAAGCCTCCACCATCTATAAAACCATGACCCAGGCACTACACAGCTTCGGAGTGGTCCCTTCACCCGTCTAGTGTGAGTGAAGATACCACTGGACGCTGTATAAATCATCTCATTAAGTAGATGCAAAAAGGCCAATATTATTATTATTACGTCTCACAGAGGACCGACCCTCTTTTAGAGATAGAAAGAGAAAGGGAGAGAAAGAAAGAGAGGGAGAGGGGGAGTAGGTATGAGCTTTATTACCACGCCACATGCACACGTGCCCAGCGCGAATTGGCAATTTCAAGGCAAGGTATTCGAACACCGCAGAAATTCAGGGTTCCTTAGGATCTTCACAACTAGCAAGTGGTATTACTACTTTAGCTTGGCATACATATTTAACTTAGAAAACGAATTCATTGGTACATATTTAGATTTTAAAAACCTATTTAGAGGCTAAAAATTCTGGCATGGATAGCCAGAGGTCGCGGGTTCAAATCCCGGCATGTGTGGAATTTTTAGCCTCTAAATAGGTTTTTAAAATTGTCATTAGCACGGGTTAGTGCATTAAAAATAAAAATAGTATAAACATAGATATAAATCGCGATTTTTTATTAGGTAAAACATAATTACCCTTAACTTCCGACGTTGCAGTTACAGTCGTGATTAGAACCGTTTAAATATAATAATGCATCCATACAGAGCAAAAATACTGCCAATGACAAAAAGTCATTGGTAGATTGCCGGGATCCGAACCCGCGACCCCCCGATTGAGAAGCCGGAGTTCTACCGTTCCTCGAAGCTACCACAGCTTCCGATTTCTTATTCACGACAATATTTCTTTTCACGCAGTTCTTTTTTATTTCAGAGCATTGTGTTATCACGAATGCCCATATTTTCGTCATGTGTCACGGGTTGCTGTCCCTTTAAAATTTATGGACGAGCTTGAAGTGTATCTTTGTGATGTCATCGACTTTGTGCTGGAAGGTCAACCTTCTACAAAAGGGTGTGTGTTCAACAAAAGAGCAGAGTTAATTTCAGCTTAATTGGTTTTAATCTGTCTAGGCATTTTAATTAATTAATTTTCGTGAGCAGCGGCTTGCCTCTGAAAATTAAGATTTAGTTACAATTTTATAGAGAGGGAGCGCGCATGGTGTCGCTTTTTGTATTAGAAAATTTACTCGCATATTTTTTTATATAAACATAGTATAATACAGCCTTTGGTGCCGGCTGTCATATAATGGCAGTCGTTAAGCCACGTCAGAGGCCTTATGGGCGGCTTGATAACTTCTGACGGTAAGGCCGCCACTGTCTTACAATCCTCCACCAACTCGGACTTGGCTCCCGTGGTGGAGTATGGCCTAACTTTCCTTCCTAACCTGCGATGCAGGAAGAGACCCGTGTCCCAGCAGTGTGCTAGAGGGGTTGATATCGATAATACTGCCTTTATACGTCCCTACAGCACTTCTCTAGGCCACGAGCCTTCGGAGTTTACAATACCTTTTTCCTATCGACGCATTGGCATGCACTCGTAGCATTCCGACGCCCAAAACACTGATTGAAAGAGAGAAGAGGGATTCAATTTGCCTTCCCCAGCCGCAACGTCCAAAACGGACCAAATTAGCTTATTCTAATTCGCAGGCATTTGCCCGAAAACGGCGCGCTCATTTACACTGAGCCGTCAGCGGGATTGCTTTTTATTTCGTTGTTTTATTTTTTTTTCGAGCATTCGTGCTTAGAATTGCCAGTAGTTAAGTAAACAAAATCAGAGGTACAGTTCAGTTAGCACCAGCACGGTTGGCTCGTTTTTGTATACCCGCTTTGTTAGCGACTATTTAACCCTTGACTCTGATTCATTAAGGTGTACGGTATAATAATAGAATAGAGTTTATTTAATAATTTGCATGCACCATTACATAAAGGTAGATGAGGTACATTGCAAAGTTGCTCGATTTAAAATCAAACATTACGGTGATCCCCACACTAGGCCTAGTCTGTATCGTGGGGATCAGCAGAGTGATTTCCAAATAATTTATTATAACCGTTAACCAGTTTACCAGCATATACCTATAATAAATCTTAATGTTTAGCCATAGATTACAAAAATTACAAATTTGGTTCATGAGATATTAATGACAAAAATTTAAATAAACTAATGGTCGCATCTGTCCCATCAACAAAGCTTTTAAATACCTAGGTGTTTTGGGAAACAACTTCAATACATGAAATTGAAATAAAATGCAGTGCACATAACTAAAGGAATAAGAACTAAATTATACTTAAACAGCATGCATATGTAACAATTGTGTGTGTGTGTGTGTGTGTGTATGGGTATGTGTGTGTGGGGGGGTCATACTTTACTTCGCAGTAATTTAAAAACCTATTTAGAGGCTAAAAATTCACCCATGCTGGGATTCGAACCCGCAACCTCTGGCTATCCGTACCAGCGCTCTACCAATTGAGCTCAATTCTCAATGCTCAATTGGTAGAGCGCTGGTACGGATAGCCAGAGGTTGCGGGTTCGAATCCCGGCATGGGTGAAATTTTTAGCCTTTAAATAGGTTTTTAAATTTGTTCCTTAGCACGGGTTAGTGCATTAAAAATAAAAATAGTGTAATTCGCAGTAATTCCTCTGAGGTGCTGTAATTCAACTCCAATAAGAATTTCGTCACCCTCTGTATAACATCTCGAAATGGGGAATTCACTAAATCACAGATCCTTGCGACTCGATTGTAAATAAAGGGTGTCGAAAAGTGAGAAAAGCGCTGATATTACTATATTACAAGTTAAAACTGTTTTTATACGGATTTTACTCGTTTTTTTTTTTTACAATTTTTCGACGTTTCGGCACTTTTATAGGTACCGTGGTCTCGGATGGTCATTTGAGACCACGGTACCCGTACCGTGCCGAAACGTCGGAAAATTGTAAAAATATAATAAACGAGTGAAATTCGTATAAAAGCAGTTTTAAATATGTCTAGTACTCGTGTTAACCTTAGAAAATACTATATATTACAAGTATATGTGTTAAAATTTCTATATTCTTATTCTTAAAAGCCTTAAGGTAGTTAACTCCCAAACAACATAAGCCGTGTCAAATCCAGTTTCGAGCCCTAGCCTAGGCTATGCTTTGGAATGTGCATTTTTTTTCTATCATTACTATACTTTGTTGTTTACGTATCGTGACTCGTGCCGGGCTATCGTCAAGGAAAACACCGCGAGGAAACCCGCAGCTATTTCGGCTCCGCACATATTGACTTGTCTTTCTAGTGGGCTGGGTCTATGCTGTCAAGATGATGTAGGCGCTGGGCAAGCCTACTCCATATAAAACAAAGTGGACATAAAATTTGACTTGCTATAATAAATTTAATTTAAATATATTAAAAGTGCAATTTATTACATGAATACATGATATAGTTACAAGTAGTGAACTGTTACCTGCCAAGTTCTATTATCTCAAGTGACAACCTTCCTGAAGTGGCACAAAACGACACAACAATGCAATCCATCTAGGGCACTCTAGCGGAAATGATGGGGCTTTTCAACACCCGCATGACGGCATTTGAGGAGGACCTTCACAAAGCGTCCCCTTCCACACCAAGTGTGTCAAGTGTTGCGGCTGACTTTGTGGCGTTCAAGGCCTTCATGATGACAGCCTTGCAGATGCTGCAGCAGCAGGTGGAGGCCTTGGCGCGGGAAACTGACCAACTGGAGATGCGAGGGCGCCGCAAGATTCTTCTTGTACATGGAGTGACGGAAGAGAAGGACGAGAACACTGCTGCGGTGGTTGCGGGGCTGGTTATAGGCAAGTTGGATGTTGCTGGCTTTACTAACAGCAGCATCAGCCGTTGCCACCGCATGGGACGTCTCACAAGTGGCAAATGCAGACCAATATTGGTAAAGTTTCGTGGCATTGGTGTTCGTGACGATGTGTGGTTTGCCAAGACACGGCTAAGGGGCTCCGGTGTTACCATATCGGAATTCCTAACAAAGAGGCGTCATGACACCTTCATGGCAGCAAGACAGCGGTTTGGGGTAACCAGGTGTTGGACGCGCGAGGGCTTCATTCACATTGTGGCAACGGATGGGTCCCGACACCGCGTCATTACACTTGCGGAGTTGAATAGTATTCCGGCTGCCCCAGGGGGCTGTCTTTCCGACCCGTCTGGCTCTGCCGACAAGACAGCTGCGAAGGCATCCACTTCCCAGAAGCTAAAGAGGGCGAAGAAATCAGATGAGGAGCGGCCTGTTCGGGCAGCGCGGAAGTAAACGTTCAATTCGGCGTCATATGTTTAACTTGGCTCGTGTTCTTCCATCTACTTGTTTCATTCTATCGCACAGTTTTATTTAGATCGTAAATTACCCTGTTTTTAAGTCTGACGTTTAAATGTTCGTTTTGTTTTTTGCGATGTGTCAATGTCAATTTTAAGTCAGTGTCACTTGTCTGCGTTTCGTTTTACAAAGCAACATGTTTCTTTTACCTGTCTAAGAATTGCGTTCCGATCTACGCAGGTAAATCGAAGCGCTAAAAACTCCATTTAACTGGCGGGTGGATGTTCACTCTTGTAATAGTCTTGTATATCTTATCCCGTAGTTAAAATATAGTATCTATCTATTTTATTTACATATTAATATATATATATATATATTTTTATTTATTTTTTGTTACTCGTTTATATAACTCATGCAACGACAAAACAACAGCAGTAGTGATGACCAATACCAATCTTTCTCTTCCTTGGATGGATTGGATAGTAGTAGCAGCTTCCATAGTTTGCCTAATCTAGCTGACACACTAGAGTCCCATTTATCTTCCGTTCCGAAAAATTTCAATGTCATACATATAAACGCACAGAGTATTCCGGCCCACTTTCCTGACATGCTTGCATCTCTTGATAGTAAAAATATCCACGCAATTCTTGTCTCTGAATCCTGGTTAAAACCGTGTCTTCCCTCTACCTCATACTCCCTTCCAGGATTTCAGCTCATCCGGAACGATCGGTTTCAGGGTCGCGGTGGTGGAGTTGCAATCTACCTCCGCGCCCATATACCCTACACGGTCATTAGCATGTCAGTACAGCCCACTCCTTCCAATGCACGTGAACATTTGTTCATAGAAGTTATCCTGTCTCACACCAAGGTCTTGCTTGGTGTATACTATAGTCCTTCTTTGCTCGTTAACTTCTTCAATTCTTTTGGAAACCTCTTAGAGGACTTAACTCCCCGTTACAGTCACACCATTATTATGGGTGACTTTAACACATGCCTTCTCAGGAATGACTTACGCTCTACTACTTTCTCGTCACTCGTCCGTTCGAGCAACATGCATATTCTTTCTCTGAGCGCTACTCATCATTTTCCTAACTGCACCCCGTCTCTTCTTGATCTAATTATTATATCTTCGCCGAATCATGTTGCACAGTATGGCCAATGCTCAGCCGATTCTTTTTCCTATCACGATTTAATTTTTCTGTCTTACAAAATTCGTCCCCTTAAAGCGAAGCCGAGAGTTCTTCTGCAACGCAATTTTAGTAGTATGGATCACGAAAAACTCCGTGAGGATGCAATAAAATTAGATTGGTCATCTGTTACAGATGCAAAATCCGTTGATGAGCAGGTTGAGACATTTAATATGCTCCTAACCCAGCTATATGATGTGCATGCTCCTATCCGAGCGGTGAAGATGAAGCATCTTCCGGCGCCGTGGCTCACAGATGAGATAAAACTGCTTTTGCTAAAAAAATCACAGGCCAAATCCAAATATAAATGTCGCCCAACTGACATCAACAGGGATAAATATGCACTTATTCGAAATCGCTGCAATAAGGTGTGTAGGGATGCACAACGTCGCCACATTCATGAATCTGTCGAAAATGGGGATCCAGCTAAAGTCTGGAAATTTCTTCGATCACTAGGAGTTGGAAAATCTCGTCAAAACTCCATTACAAATGATTTGAACATTGATTTGCTAAATCAACATTTCTCTGATAATGCATCTACCTTTGATGGTGCTAACAAAGCTGTAACGCTAAATCAACTTTCTTTGCTTCCAACTCCTGATATCTCACCTTTTAATCTTAGTCAATTTATTGATTGTGATGTCAAGAAGAACATAATCTCCATTACCTCGGGTGCAATCGGTAGTGACAGCATAAGCCGTAACATGTTATTACCCATCCTTGACATCATCACACCCGTCATCACCAAATTCCTCAACAACTCTATCTCCACTGCGATTTTTCCAACGGCATGGAAAGAGGCCCAAATTACTCCTCTCCCTAAAAAGACCAATCCTACTTCCTTTTCCGAGTATCGACCCATATCTATTTTACCATTCCTGTCAAAAGTTCTAAAACGCCTGGTTAATCACCAGTTGAGCAACTTCCTTACTATGAACAACCTTCTTAACCCTCTCCAGTCCGGTTTCCGTCCAGGTCATAGCACTGTTACGGCTCTTGTGAAAATTACCGATGACATGCGCTTGGGTATGGATAACGGGCAGCTGACTGTTTTGTCCCTACTCGATTTCAGCAACGCCTTCAATGCTGTTGACTTCGATATATTGTTGGCGCTGCTTGGTTCTCTTAACATATCTCCAACAGTGATTGACTGGTTTCGTAGTTATCTACATGGGCGCCGGCAACGTATTCGCATCGAAGACTCTCTCTCTGGTTGGTGTAAAATATCTGCCGGTGTCCCACAAGTGGCGTGTTGTCCCCGCTTCTCTTTGCCATTTTCATAAACAGTATATCTCATCAGCTTTCTTCTTCCTACCACCTTTATGCAGACGATCTTCAGATTTACTCGCAAGCTACTATCAATAAACTTGATACAGCAATTAATACAACAAATGATTATCTTGTGCGCATCTCTAATTGGAGTAGGTCTTATGGGCTCAAAGTCAACCCAACTAAAACGCAGGTTATTATAATAGGAAGTCCTAGATTAGTCCAAAGGGTTGACCAGCAGTCGCTGCCACAAGTGATTTTTGATGGAATAACCATACCATTTAGCAATACAGTGAAAAATTTAGGCGTCATAATTGACTCTAAGTTATCATGGGCGCCCCAGCTGGAGATGGTCAGCCGGAAGATGTTTGCTTCGGCAGGCGCTCTACGAAGACTCCGTAACTTTCTTCCCACTGCTACTAAGGTTGCGTTAGCACAATCACTCCTGCTACCAATTCTCGACTACGCCGATACCTGTTATCTTGACCTCACCGAGGAGCAATTAAACAGGCTTGAGCGCCTTCAAAATTTCTGTATAAGGTTTATATTTGGTTTACGCAAATATGACCACGTCTCCGTATTTCGCGCACAGCTCAAGTGGCTCCCGATTCGCCTCCGCCGGAATGCTCACATACTGTTTCTTCTCTACTCTATCCTGTTCAATCCAGCTACCCCATCCTACCTCAAAGAGCGATTTGAATTTCTTCACTCCTCTCATAGCCTAACTCTTCGCTCATCCCAAACTCTACTCCTTAAAATCCCATGCCACCGCACCAATTTCTACGACTCCTCTTTCTCTGTGCAATCTGCTCGACTGTGGAATGCTTTGCCAGAAGAAGTGCGAAAAGCAAAGTCCCTTCCTATCTTCAAAGGACTGGTAAAGTCACACTATCTCGCTGAAGACGTGTAATGTTATTATGATTATCTACATAGTAATCATAGTAAGTTTTCGTTGTTGTTTGATTTCATATAAAATGTATGTATTATTATATTATAACTATATAATTATGTATGTTTGTATAATTTATACATTAATAATATTATATATATGGCCTAGTTTATGTATTTTATTAAATATATATGAATATTAGTTGTAAGTCAGTTTATGTACATATTCTTCCTGTATACTACATGTACACCTACCTACCTACTCTCTTCATCTTTCAGTTCTATCCATCCCAAGGTTGTCTGGAAGAGATCGCTTTTAGCGATAAGACCGCCAATTGTATACGGCAATAGCTTAGATGTGTAAGCCTTTTTATGTATTTTGTTTTCTGGTGTGTACAATAAAGAGTTCTAATCTAATCTAAAACAATGTCGCAGGCACTGGAGCGTCCAATTGGTCCCTTTTTCCATCTAGTGTGAGTGAAAATGCTACTAGACGCAGAATAAATCATCACATTACGCAAAGGTAAAGGCCATCGTGATTCATGCCATTAAATATTTATATATAAAAATTTTTTTTTGCGCCAATGAAATGTTGTATATCTTTTATAAATAATAAAAACTGGAACGACTTCAATTGTTGCTTTATTTGAAGATAGGTACTGTTATTTAATCATAATAAGAACAGAAAAACGTGTGACACAATTTAAATATTTGAAAATAATAGATAGAAAAATAAATAAAATATAAAGAATGGTATAAAGAGGTTTGCATCGTTACAATATGTATTTATATTTTCTTTTCTTTAGTAGATAAAATAGATTGAGATATGAGTCTGATTAGGCAACGAGGTAGTTTTGATGAGTAACTGACTTTGACTACTTACTGTAGTGTAGACGAAACAAAACAAAATTTGGCCTTTTGTACTTTTTTGCTTTGTAGAATTGCCCTCATTTGGGACAGGCCAGATCGACGTTTCTGTAATCAGTTTTCGACAGTTTTACGCGCTCGCTAAAAATCCTGCGTGTTTTGCAAATAAAACCGTGGAATCCAGTTTTCGGAAGCTTTTTTGAATGTTTCAGCATATATTTTTACTTCCGTGGACTAAATGAAATTTAAGAGAGATTGTTCTGTTGAAGATTGTATTTTATGGAGTCGTTGATGGTCTCCCGTCGATAGGGTTTTAAGTATGAACACAAAAATTAAAACAAAAGAAAAGGCGATATTAACATTGACTTTTAGTTTGACATTTAAACTGCTGATTAAAACTTGCTTTATTTTCCGAACGCACGATGAAAAGTTTTTGCAGTGATTATTTAAGACTTATTTACTCTTCATCGTTATTATTGAGAATGGTGAATAGTAAATAATAGGCACATTAATAATAGTAAATAATTGTTTAAAATAGGTAACGAGTTATATGTTACACTGACATTCAGCAAACGGAATGTAAATTCTTTGCGGTGAAATAAATTGATTTGTTTGTTTGATTGATTGATATTATTAATTCTTTCTTGCATAAGAGAAGGTGTACAAAAAAAATTATATACCATTTTTGGTTTGAGATTAGCTAAAAGTTTGCCAATTGTCATCTCTAAACTGAAATATATTTCATTGTAGACAATTTGTAGGTATTAAATATCTAATACTATGCCCCTGCTAGTTTAGCTGCGTAGGCATGGTAAGGAAAACGAAAGCTACAAAAAGAAAATTAAATTTGCAAAGATACGCTGTAAATACAATCAATGGCTTTCCTCGACATAGGCTCGGCCTAGTCTGAAAGCTCGAGAGTCCATAGTAGCACTGTTTTGCTCACGCTTGTGACTCACTTGCGATCTGGAAACCGGTGCTAACTATAAAGAGCACAATTTACCCGTCACAACAGATCATAATTAATGTAATCATTTTTATAAATAAACATGTTTTTATTTTTTAAAAGAGACTTTAAAAATAACAACATAAAAAACAGCTTTTTTACAAAGTAGGTACTATATAATGGTAATAAAATTAATATTTTATTTTAATATATATGAAACCTTTCTGCTTATAACCTTACGAAAATGCTGTTTTTTTCTGTGATGTCCGATAATTCCCGACAACGTCCTGTGAAAGTGTCGTAAACCGGCGTGAGTGCATAGTTAGTTAGTTAGACCTGAGATTTCCGCACTTAGCCTCATAGTTGGGCCATTGTACGTAGCAAGCGCTAAGGTACGCTAACACCTCAGACACTAGGGTTTCCTTACGATGTTTTCCTTCACGGTCAGCGAGTAGTATTGCTACTATAATTTCACAAATGTACATAACATAAAAAACAAAGTCATTGGTACACGCCGGGGTTCGAATCCACGACCTCCCGATTGAGAAGCCGGCGTTCTACACCGCTCCGCTACCACCGCTACAGCGTGTGTGCATGCAACGACTAATGAACGTTGATGAAGCGAAGGTGATCTGTCAGGATCGTGGCAAGTATCAGTCCCGGCTCTCTGCTGACCCCTCTGGGATACAGGCGTGAGGTTATGTCACGTTGTCCTGTGATAAATTGGCAGTTAAACATGTTGCGAAGCTAAAAGCAAAGCCCAGTAGAGTTCCCTCCCGTTACTAGGGGCATGTTTATTTTATATCCTTCCACAATTTCAGCTTCCTGATTTCAAAGGTGGCTGACGTACGCAAAATTTATACCATAGAACTTCAACTCTCGGGATACGTAAATTTAATACGCAGACAAATTTTGCTAAGACAGCTTAAATCGCATATCCTTGAAGAAAAATTTTGAAGTGGGAACTTATTTTGAATGAAGTTCAAATGTTTTCTTTATCTCAATTCAGTACTTCCTTTTTTAGTTTTTTT
This sequence comes from Yponomeuta sedellus, assembly GCA_934045075.1. Lineage (NCBI taxonomy): Eukaryota > Metazoa > Arthropoda > Insecta > Lepidoptera > Yponomeutidae > Yponomeuta > Yponomeuta sedellus. Next base: position 19,000,883 of record OW203727.1, on the reverse strand, counting down.
AAGGTAGTTGAGGTGACCGTCTGAAGTAAATACTTGCAATGTGACTGGTGCCCACCTTGCCTTCCCGAATCAAGAGGTTTCCATTTGCAAGACGTCTGGGAGAGCCTCACTGGGGACAGTTCGTAAATTACCTTGTCTCGGCGATAGCCAAGTTTCTGATTTTCGTTTCCTCGAATCTGCGGCGACGACTCTTAGTTCTAAAATTCTTTGTGGCGTTGACAATGAGTTATTACACTTGCCCCGTCCCGCTGCAGTCGCTTTCCGGTAGGTATGCGGTGAAGTTGCGTTTTTAATTTCTCGTCCGAAACGTTATTACGTAGTAGTATTACATAATTACGTAAGGTATTGTTTTAGAACAAAATTACACTGAACACATAAAATAAGAAAAAAATATATATGTGTTACTAGCTGACCCCGCAAAGTTGTTTCGTCATTGATTACCCTACGGCCTATTCTCAGACCAATAAATCCACAAAAATCTTAAAAATCGGTGAAGCTGTGTTAGAGGAGGTGAACACTATACACTGTACACAAAGACATGAAATAGGATAAAAAATAAAACTAGCAAACCCAGCAAACGTAGTGTCCCCCTTAATTACCCTACGACCTGTTCTCAGACCTTTGACCTGCCATTTTTAAGATTTTTTTGTGTATTAGTATCTTTAAAATTGCCGAAGCCATTTCGGAGGAGTTCGATAACAAACACTGAATTACGCTATCATTCCGATGTAAAAACCGAACTGCAAAGTAGGAACTCGGGGCTACAAGTGACGCGAATTACTTCAGCCAGATGTCGCTGCCTTAATACAGAGAATATTGTAAAGAGGTTCGAAATTTCACTAATGCCCGTGTGTCGCCCATTAGCTCTGTTGGAAAGAGTGCTGGCACGGATAGCCAGAGGTCGCGGGTTCAAATCCCGGTATGGGTTGAATTTTTAGCCTCTAAATAGCTTTTTTGAGAATGGTCCTCAGCTCGGGTTAGTGCATTAAAAGGAATATAAACTGAATTACGAGTTTTTATACATTACAATTATTTCTCTGCATCATCCTCCCTCTCGTTATGACGACTTTTTTCGTGCCAATATATACGGGTACAGCCTATATGCATCCCACTGCGGGACACCTTCTCGCAGATAGAAACAGTATGGGGTTAATTACCACCGCACATTGGCAATTTCAAGAGCTGATAAGTTGAACACCTCGGACACTGAGGTTTCCTCTCGATGTTTTCGTTCAATATATATTTTTCTTTCAAATACAGTTGCCATCTAAAACTGTCATTTGTGGCGAAACTTCGTAATAATAAAATTTACCGTCGATGACGATGTAGAGCTTGCTAACTATTCGCCCCTGTCTGTCCAACGTGGATTGCCGCTTACGTCGCAGAACCAAATTCTTGGAACGCAGCCCAATGGACTCGCACTGCGGCAGCAAGATTAAAAACTTATATAATAAAGAGGCACGGCCCTTGGCCCTTAATCGTATTTTTTTAAGTGGCGAAGTGGCATTTAATTGTTATTGTACGGAGCAATGTATCTAGGAACATATAAAAATATAATTAAATTAATTTTTAACTAGCTTCAACGCGTGGCTTGGCCCACGATTGAAATTATTCCACGATAACGCATTACCGCATTACTTTATGGTAACTGATGTAACTTTATGTTTGGTTATAATTGCTATATGTATAATATGTGATTGTTTATGTAAATATATTATTTTTAAGTATTATTCATATTTGCATCACTTCCCGTCTCTCTTTTCCTTCAATAACTCTCAATCTGTTTGTCTGATTGTTTTTTCCTGGTGTACAATAAAGAATATTCTTTCTTAATGATTCACGATACTCATACATAGTTATATATTAAAAGGCGCAAAACGCAATTATTTATTAGGTAAAACGTAATTACCTTATTTCCCGACGTTTCGGCAGCGTTACAGTTGCCGTGGTCTCCGGTAGACATAGTTAATTTTCGTTTTACCTAATAAATAATCGCGATTTGACCCGTTTAATATATAACTAAGAATATTCTTATTTTTACCGGGCTATAAGTATCTATGTCTCAATTCAGATCTTTGTCTATCTGTACATCAAGTTTCATAAAAATCCCTTAAGCCGTTATTGCGTGATTGAGTAACAAACAATTACAAACTTTAACATTTATAGAATACTAGCTGACCCAGCGAACTTCGTATCTCCCAACAGTCGATTCTTTAATTTTTTTATTTATTTTTCTCTCCGTAAGAACCATCCTCGTACTTCAATGAATATACTAAAAAGAGTTAGCGAAATCGGTTCAGCTTCTCTCGAGATTTGCGCTTACCAACACATTCAGCGATTCATTTTAATACTATAGAAGATAGATGTCGCTATTTTAAATATACCTACATTATAAATATAACTTTGTTAATTTTAATAATAACATAACATAACATTTACATACAGGCACATACATTGCTTCTGGCCCCACACTAGGATACCCTGTGTCGTGGGAACCAGAAACAACGACATCACAAACATGTAAACATCCAAGACCTGGGGTTTTTTTTTTTGTTCCCAGCCGGGATTCGAACCCGGGACCTCCTGCATGGCAGGTAGATGCACTACCGTTACGCCACAGAGGTCGTCTGGTTTCTAATGATAATGGTTTCTTTATTTTATTTTTAAGTTTATTTGACAAACCTACAGCTTAAATAACGATATAAGCTTAAATGTAGTGCAGTGCCAATGTTCAACAGCAAATAGTAGGCTTTATAGACTGACTTCTGCTTTACTTTAATTACTGTTGATTATCATCAACTACCTGTTGTTAAGCGTTGTTACCCGCAGTTTAAGATATTCCCACGGGAATAAGATATTTTCACGCAGTGAAACATAGCCTATGAGTTAGTGCAGGGTATTAGCTACCTACATACCAAATTTTATTAAAATCACTCCAGCCGCTTAGACGCGAAGAAGTAACAAACACACACAAACTTTCGCCTTTATTATATTACTTGATGTGATCTGATGATACGATTACTTGATAGAATGTCTACAGCAGTTTATTATTATCGTTGACTTGTTTCCAGTTCAAAAATCTCAACGTTATTCGAATAAAGTGCCAACCTAATAATAATAATATTAATAAAGAAAGACATTTATTATACCAACAAGACACATCACAGAAACAAAAAACCAGACAATTAACACAACATGAGCACAATAGAAATAAACCAAATATACAAATAAACGAAACAAAAAACAGACATAGGTAACTATTAACTTGAAATAGGTGATTTTAGATTTTATTTTTCTTGTTTAGCTATATTTGCTATCTCCCGCTCTCTGTTTTATTGTTCAGAATCTTTCTTAGGCTGGCTGGAAGAAATTTCTTTTGAAATAAGTCCGCCTTTGTACATCAACACTTACCTGTTATTTAAGTTATGTTTCTGTTTCTTAATTTTTGTGCAATAAAGCGTAACAAACAAACATCCTACTTTCTTCCAGTCCAATAAAGGAAATGTCCCCAGACTTATGCTCTAACGACCCAGCTGTTTTATTTGTTTCCGGCAAAACAATAGCTTTTGCTTTACGAACTAAAACTAGCAAGTACCATGCATACTGGTAAACATACCACTAATAATTTAAATATGAATATTTGACTGTTTAAATGAGGCACTTAACCATACAAACAGCTCAATGTAAGTATTTTGACAAAGTTTGACACTCAGATTGACACTTAAAAAGTTTTTAATTAAATAGATAGATAGAAACCACTTTATTGCACAGCCAGAAAAAAGAATACCAACATGATTTCTTAAATCTGAGTAATACTAATTAATTACTTTCGCATCGATATCAACCCTTGTATGGCTCCACTGCTGGGTCACAGGTCTCTTCTTGCATCGCAGCAAGGATAGGCCGTACTCCACCATTTCCGCATACCCGTAGGAAAACGTTTTTATCAAAATTCGTCGTGAACGGAGTCGCGGTCAGAGCTAGTCGGGTATAAGTTTTTTGTAGGTAAGAAAGCTCAACAGTCCGAGGTGATAATGCAGTTTATATTTCTCTGCACAGAAAATGTTACAAAAAACATCTACTTTATTTTTCTTATGTTTGATCATATTAATTAATGTAAATATCCCTGTTTGTAAAAAAAAGACATATTAAGTTTTTTATCTTTAAGCCCCACAGAACGTCTTTTCTTAAGGTGCATCTCCAACTTGTGAAGGTTGGTCGTAAGGCGTTATTTTAATGAATTATTTTAGTAGCGTTTGGTACACATTGTGCCCACGTCACTATTAAGACATTTTTTTGTGATGTTTAAAAGAAACTCATATATTTGTTTAACTTTACGTTGGTAAGGGTATGGACGTGAAATAAGCAAGCACACTTCTCGAAAAAAGTCGTATCATAAGTATGAATTCCTTTTGTTTTCTGAATCAAGCTGTATAAACTTTTTATTCTTCCAGTTGTTTTATTGTTTTCTGGCCGTTTCAAGATTTTTATGGGGGAAAAGAAAAACTGCATTCTAAATTGCCTGGCCTTTATGCTAGACTGGCAGACTCTTCGTCAGATTCCTTCATTTGTGGAAATGCGATTGACTCAACGACGCATTTACACATTACATATCACACTGATATGAAGACATGAATAGCCTATGTAAGTGATGGTATAAAAATTGAAGTTCACTATGAGGTCCGGTGTTCAATATTTTTTTCTTACTTACATATCTTACATAGTCTTATTAACTTAGTTCCGGTTTCACTTACATGCTTTGTTCAGAAACTTCTTATTGAATAAAATCTTATCTACTCTATTCTACTCGGGAGTAAAAAAATACCGAGATGCATTGTGTAAAATATGTTCTGGGTAGACAAATTCGCTCACATAACTCCCTCACGATAAATAACAACTGCCGTTGCATAGTATTAAATGAAAACCGAAACACTAAGACAGTCTAAATTGCCTTGAGGGACCAGCCATAATGTTGGCGGAGTGCTAAGTTGAATTTAAGATGACAGTGGTGTCAAGTAAGCCAATGCAGTATTCCCATATCCCAATACGCTAGAGTGCTGATGTCGATGGACGTACTTCGCACGGTATAGTCGAAGATGGAGTGCATAGCTTTCGGTAGTCTCTGGAAAATGAAAATTATTTTAAAAACCTATTTAGAGGCTAAAAATTCCACCCATGCCGGGATTCAAACCCGCGACCTCTGGCTATCCGTGCCAGCGCTCTTTCCAACTGAGCTAATGGGCGACTCACCGGCATCAGTGAAATGTCGAACCTCTTTACACTATTCTCTGTATTATGTAAATAGGTTTTTAAAACTGTCCTTAGCACGGGTTATTGCATTAAAAATAAAAATAGTATAATAGTTATGTTTTCACTTTTTGTATATTAGTTAATTGTTTGCTTACACTATTTGGTAATAAGAAAAGTTTATAGGACTGCTTTTTAATCGTCGATATCGACAGCTAATTTATATAAATTTCAATTTTCCGTACCTACTAAACGGATTAGTAAACGGAAGTGGCAGTGGCAGGGTCATATCTGCCGTAGGACCGACAACGTAGCGTAGGACGCCCTGTGACCAGGTGGAGCGACGACATTTGCAAATTGGTGGGCAGTGACGGGAAAAGGAGAGCCGAAGATAGGGCTCAGTGGTGTATCCTGGGAGAGGCCTATGTCTAGCAGCAGTGGACTAACACCAGCTAATTATGATGATGATACCAGCTAAAACCTCATCTCTCCATCCTACTACGACTACGGCAGTTTCATGTATGTTTTTAATTTGATTAAAATGATTAATTTCACGCTGTTCCTTTCTTTTAAAATAGTAGGTTAATTAAAAAGAGTTATTATTTTTTGCCCATTATTTCGATTGGCATCATAAAAGTAAGGGTTTTTTTAAATTTAAGTCGGTTCGATTCCCAGACAAGGCAAGTAATTATTAGAAAATCTTTGAATGCAGAATTACTAACTTTTAAAAGTAGCGTAAAGTATTATTTCAGCAAAATTCACTATACACGATATTTAAGGTACTTTCCCTTCATGGCCCATAACTTTAGGACGCCCTGTATATCCTCATACATAGTGTTTTGAATGCAGTACATTTTTTACCTAATTTTTGTTTTGTGACATCGGGTTATTATTACTTATTATAAATTTTTGTGGCTATGTTTTGTGCATATTAAATGGAGACAGTAATGCGTGCCATCGCTTAACGGATTCCAGCCTCTAGAGAGAGTGGCTTAAATGGCGAGGTGCACGCCGTTTTTATCTTGATTATTAAACACATAAAATTCATTTTCCGCTGGACTTCCGAATCTCGCGTCCGGCTTAGTCTGTAGAACAATGCACATTAAGTCGACCCTTAAGTAGTTCACTATCAGAAATACTGAAAGACCTTTCTGTTGCCTGTATTTTTAAGCGAAAATAAATAAACGAAGGCCGAAAACGGCTTGTGTACATGCAACGACTAATGAACGTTGATGAAGCGAAGGTGATCTGTAAGGATTGTGGCAGGTAGCAGTCCCTGGTCTATGCCTACCCCGCTGGGATACAGTCGTGAGTGTATGTAATGTTAATAAACAATCTATGTTAGTTTCAGCTAAGTAAGGCAGTAAATAATTTATTTCCAAGAAGATAATACAAATTGAAATAACATAAATATACAGTGGAGGGTATTACAAAAAATTGTTTTATGTTTACCGGCAGTCCCCAAACTAGGCTAGGCCTGTATTTTTGGGACTTTATTAGTGTGCACTGCACAGTCGTCAAGAAATCCTACACGCAAAAGCACTTCCAGGAGATATTACTTTGTACCTATACATAGTTTATATATCCTAGACAGATAGCTAAGCTATCTATATACTTAGCTAAGAACTTGTGAAGCTTGCTGTACTTCTAGTCGGCCATTATCTAAGGACTCAGACAGACGTGTCGCTAGAAATAGCTCTACTGGGGTTTTCTAACGGCTCTACTCGGCACTAAAAATGACTGTGAGCTGCTCACGCTACTTTTCAAGCACCACGAGCTTAGGCAACTAGACAAAGTAGCAATATGTTGATTTTATATATTTGTGAAGTTGTATTAGCAGTATGACTTGCTAGTACTGTAGGGGAAAATATTGTGAGAAAACTTGAGGGTCTAATTTGGTCTAACAACATCAGCAATGTAATTCAATGCAATGTATTTAATTTAGACGTACGTCTTTTTTTTTTTTCGATTAAAATACATTTCATTTCATACACATAATTAAATTAATAAATGATAATAATGAATTTGAACTTAAAAGTTTTTGCCTGAGTTGTGCTGATTGTTTATGCAGTATTTCTCAGCTTATAGTGTTTTTTGTAATTTCAGATATAAACCCTACTTAGAGGCAAAAAATTCCACCCATGCCGGGACTCGAACCCGCGACCTCTGGCTAACCATGCCAGCGCTCTCCCAACTGAGCGAATGGATAAGTAGCGGCATCAGCGAAGCTTCAAACCTCTTTACAATATTCTCTGTATTGTTTGCAGGCAGTGACGAGTATCTACTTTGCAGTTAGGTTTTACTTCGGAATAATATCGCCGTACCCACATGATTATATTCTTTTAGTTGCACTAACCCCTGCCAAGGACAATTTTAAAAACCTATTTAGAATACGTTTTAAAATTGTCCTTAGCACGGGTTAGTGCAACAAAAAGAATATTTAAAATATAGTTTTGACACCGTCAAATTTCTTCTCTTCTGTGTTTCTGTACAAGAAACTTCAGCGTGCAAAACTAAAAAAAACCGTGTCTTAATTTTGCCATCTTGATTGCGAAAAAAAAATTTTAAATGTTTATTATTGCTTAATTTTAGACAAAATAAATAAAAACCAAAAATTGTGTGATGACGTCACACATACGGTGGAATGAGGGGGTACCGTTGCCTAATATTAAAAGTGATATGACTCATGTCATTTTCAATTTAATTCAAATGTCATGTCGGAGAAAATACTTTTCCTTTTCTTAATTCCAATGGTTTTTAAAAAGGCGGCAAGGGTGTTAGTTGTATTAAGCCGTATGTGTGACGTCATTTGGCGGTTACGTCGTTTTAGAATAAGACGAACAGAAAATTATGAATGAATATCGTCGAACTTCCGAAAATAAAAAAAATATGGGTCGTTTTATTTCGTTTCTAGTTTCCTTTACGACAGTAATATACGTATGCTAAAAAAATTAAATGTTGTCAATTGTGCCAGGGAGCGCCTGGCACATTTGAGTATGAGGTCAGATTGTGGCGTTAGTTACACATTTACCTTAGTTTTTTAGTAACTCTGTTTCTAATAAGTACGCAACAAAAAAATACATTAAAATTTTTTGTTAAAAAAATGTTGACTAACATCACATTCTTTTGTCTATTAACTAGCTGTGCCCTGCGTTGTTACCCGCGCTTTATCGATTTTCCCATGGAGATAAGATTTCCCACAGTTCAACGTAGCCTATGTGTTAATCCAGGGTATCAGCTAACTCAATACCATCCAATTTTATTAAAATCGTTCCAGCCGTTTAGACGTGAAGAAGTAACAAACATACACACTCACAAACTTTTGCCTTTATAATATTTATGTGATGTGATATAATATTACTAAGACACGAGACAAACTTCCTTTGAATGCCTTCGTGTTTTTGTGGTCCGAGATTAACGAAAACCGCCTCTCCACAAAGGAGCCACAAAGTAAGAGAAACGTCCTTTCTCGCGACAAAACTAGTGTAATTATATCAACTGCATTTAATATTTTTTCCTAAACAAGCCTGTGGGGCGTCGTAGGTAGAGTTTATGACATAATATAAGTGTTTGTGTACACTGTATCCGGTAGAAAGCTACGGTATTACCACTTTTATAAGTCGCCTTGGCATTGTTCGATGGCGCAGAATAGCGCAACCCACCACCGAATCCTAAATAAACACATCAGTGAAACTTATTGCAACTATATAAGATTTAAAATCCAGAAAGAAGATAAAACAAATACTCAGACAGTATCGACTGACAAGTACCGACTGCCTATACGCATCTGCCAATAGCGGACGGGTTTGTTAGCTTATGATTATATTTTAGCTCTATGCAAAAAAAAATGTTCTACGCAGGTAAATCCATGTCATTTATAAAAATGGTAATACAGTATAAGACTATGAGGTCTATACTCGTAAATTGTACGTCCCACTAAAAGGCGTTTGTCTTGTTTTAGAGAGAGTATGACTTTTTTTTAAATTTATTTTAGAATCAACAAACGGAAAGTTTCACTATGACAAGTCAGTTAAACATTATGAGTGTTACAAAACAAGATTGTAGGCTTTCAGCATTCTGTTTAAAAATAAGACGAATGATGCTATTGAAATATACTAATAACAATATTGATTGTGATTTTATATTGTGCGATCAAAGACGGGAGCACTGTTTACTGACGCTGAGACTTGGTCAGCCCCGCCGTTGTCTTGGGCTCCATAATTTAGTTAGATCCCTCTCGAGGGCAATGCCTTGGACCAACCAGCTCTATGAAATGGCCCTCCAAATGAGAACAGGAATTAAATGTGGTATACATGCTGAAACTATTGTGGTCTTATAGGATGGTCACTCAGGCATCCTACGAATTCCCACCATACGTATTGATTTGTTTTGTGTACTGTACCTCGGAAAAAAACAGTACTTTTGGAAATAAAAGTGTAAAAAAGATGTTACAACCGGTCCAAATATGTTTAGCTTTTCACAGTTCAATGAAGTTACCTAATCGATTCTTTTGGTAATCGATTTTAAATACGTTAAAGTTTTAATAGATTGATTGCTTTGTAATTTTTTTATAGTCTAACTTTTAGAGCGTCATAAACTAAAACCTAGATAGGTATCGAAAGAGTTTTCATATTATTTTTAATGTATGTCCCCACTGCTGAGGCACGGGACTCTTCCTGCATATGAACTTAAGGCTATATTCCACCACGGGGGCCAAGTCCGGGTCCGATATTTTTTAATGTTGCAGCCTAATAATTAATAGTAAAGATAGGTTTCTATTTATTATAGAAAATCAACTTGAATAGTCTTCGCTACATAATCTATTCGCTATAATATTGTAGCAAAACGCGTCCCGTAACTATTGTTAAAAAAGGTGCCCATGCAGTTTTGCATTTTTTGCCTGGGTGTCCATCGCAGTTGGACCGATTATAATTATCAGATCTCAATACCGCTTTCAAGAACAATATCTGGGAAGTTACACTCAATATAAAATTGGCACTTACAGTTTCTTTCATATCATAAATTTATAGTCGGCTCTTGACCTCATACCCCATACTAAAACAGTATCCCAGGAATGTCATAGTTTGACTAAAACTACAGACGCAAATGAATTACTGCTTTGTGACCTACATAATTATGCTTTTTTTTCCATTTCATGAATTCACAAAAATTCAGCGAGAAAATACGACAGTTCCAGGTTTAGTGAGAGAAGAAACTACCAATGATTAAAAGTCTCAAGATTTGGGGTTACCAAGGAAGCACAACATACTAGATATAACCGAGCATTATTGTTATAATGCTCGGTTATATCTATATCTATATACAGAGAAGGGCAGTGATATGTACGATGACATGATATATTATAAAAGTGAAAGTTTGTGAGTATGTTTGGTACTTCTTCACGTCTAAACGGCTGGACCAATTTGATAAAATTTGGTATGGAGTTATCTGACACACTGGCTAAACACATAGGCTCCGTTTTACTGCGGCAAAATGTATTTTACTGTTAATACTCAATTTATTTACCCCAATAAACCATGGGTAACACCATAGAGCACAAATAGTAGTAACATTTATCGAATTGTCATGTATATAACACTAATTTTATTACGATATTCAAAACTACTATCAAGCAAGTTTACGATGCAACTATAATTATAGCTATCAACTCGTGAACTAGCATGTGACCGATTTATTTAAAACTAGAGAGCAGTTAAGAAATATATTCACCTGAACAATTCATAGGATTGAAATGTTTATTTCACATGGGATGTGAGGGTAAAATGGAAACAAAGGGTAGCCTGAGACAATGCCGGCTACGACTGCACATTTGACCAACTTTTAATATAACTGGGGTGGAATAAAAGCGCACTGCACCTAGAGAGAGCTCATTTAGAGAAATTATGCGGAGCGTACCGACAAGAGAAAAATACAGGCCTCACTCTGCGGTCTTTTCTTCTGCGATGCATGAATACATGAAATTGTAAAACACCGCTGAGGAAGTTTTGCCGGTTTTATTACTTTTAACTTTGAGAGATGATGCTACTTCTTTTGTTGTCAAGAAACACTTCAAATATACCGGGCAATATACCTGAAAATACTGTGTTCGTACTGTAAGCAAGTATATTATGCTACATAGCAATGTGACGTGTGATCATATCCCTACCTGATATCAACCGTATGTATGTTCCCACTGCTAGGGCACGAGTCTCTTCCTGCACCGCAGGAAGCTTAGGCCATACTCTACCACGGTGGCCGAGTTCGGATTGGTGAAGAATAGTAAGACAGAGGCGGGCCTTACTGTCAGAAGATGTCAAGCCGCGCATGAGGCCTCTGACATGGCTTAACGACTGCCATTTTATGACAGCTGACACCAATGACTTAACATGTCTTGCAAAGCACCGAAGCGTTCGGAAAGAATTGTCACTAGCGGTAGTCACGGGATGGTTACCCATCCATAACCTGACCGCGCTTGTTGTTGCAAGTGATTGATTCCAATCACTTAGTTCCTACATAACATTGTAATATCCGACGACGCTAATTTGAGACAAACCAGGAATGGTTTAACGGGGCAGTAAACGAATGAAATGTGTATTTTAAAAATATTATAAATGAATAAATATCATAACAGACTAGGGTATATATAATTTCAGGGCATAAGTAAACTGTTTTAGGCTCATAGTTTGGGCGCACAGATATGCCTTTGATGATATGATTGTATCATCGGTGTTTAAATGTCCTTTGTTTAAGTAAATATTATAAGCGATATTTCTTCATGTTTGTATTCATAGGTTTTTTATGAAATTCGTAAGCATTGCACGTTATCCTTTAAGCGGTTTAAGCTTACGTATGTTTCTCGTCGAAGTCACTAATTCCAACATTTTAGCTCTGTCCCCGAGCTATTTTCGAGCCGTGTTCGGACAGTAGATTGCGTTTCAGATTATAGTTCCTTTCAAGAAATTCTTATCACCATGTAGTAGGGACTATATTTGCTGAATCCAAAGGTCTTATTTCGTGAAACGCACTCTAGCCGTAACTAGACGTTCAGTTTTAAAAATACCGTAAGTTTAAACCATTGATACGATAAAAATAATGCTTATTTAATTTTTTAATATTTTTTAACTTGGCCTACAATCTCGCTCATAAAACTGCCATTGCATTAAGGATCAAACTCTTCGCTCAAAGCTTAGCCAATTGCATTTTGTAGCACCAGATATACCTATATCGGGACTACTGTGTTGTCATTGTTTTTAAGCATAATTATTATGCTAAGTTTAAGGCTGAGTAACACATTCACGATTGTTAATAATATAACTTCAACAATTAACTGGTCCTGCTTCCAAACAAGTTTACCATGTGCTATGGTAGCCAGGCAAGGACATGAAAATTATGAAAATACGGAGAGAGGTCTTTGTACAAATGTACTGCGCCCTCAGTGGGAATCGAACGCACGACCTCAAGCTTGGTGAACAGACGTAACACCACTAGGCCCAAGTGACAGTCATGATTGTAAAATAATAAGTATACTTTTGAGAAATGGGAAATACAATTGACACGTAAACAATTAAACAATCTATTTGAATTTTTTAAGACCTCGCTTCCGCACTTTAATTTTCTCACAAATTTGTCTAAAGTGACGTTACGATGATGATATCAACCCTTCGAATGTCCCCACTGCTGGGGCACGGGTCTCTCCCTGCATCGCAGGAAGTTAAGGCCATTCTCTACCATGGGAGCCAAGTGCGGGTTGGTGGAGGATTGTAAGACAGTCTTAAGCATACTTACTCATAACTTTGGAATAATTAAAAATACTTTACAAAATGCGGGCAAGAGGAAACCAGACGGAAACACGATAGTTAAATAGTTACGAGGCTTTGAAACTTTTAATTAAGTACGGCCAGTAATGGAAAGGAAAAAAAACAGATTTCAAATATGGCAACCATTATGTTGGAAACTGTTTTGAGTCAGTGTCTCCCAGTGTCTGTTAACGAACGCCTTCGAAACGGCTTCGCAGATTTTTATGAATTTGTTTATGTTTGGTAAGTCTGAAATTAGGGGCTAATTAATATGCCAAAACAATGATTGCGGGGTCATCCAGTAATTATAGAAATTATAGTGCCATTGTATGTTATCGAACTTCAAAGAAACCGCTTCACCGATTTTCATGATTTTTTGTGTATATTTGGTAGGTCTAAGAATAGGTAAGCGTGTAACGGTGCAATCCTCTTTACACCATTTTTATTTTTTTTTCTGTCTATCATTTTTAAATATTTAAATTACGTCACACATTTTTCGATTTCCCTCATTTTTCATCATTACAACTTTACCCTTTGACCAGATTTGACTATATGACCTGCTTATCCGTTTTTATCCAGTTTGTCTGTTTTATTATAAAATATACTACTAATCTACATATAAAGCCACAATTGAAGTCGTTGCATTGTTTATTATTATTATAATAGATATACAACATTTCAAGCGTAAGTGAATTTATATAGCAAAACAACGTTTGCAGAGTCCAGACTAGTAACGTATAAAATTTGTCGAAGCTTTTAGAATCCCATGACATGAGATTCAAAGAGAACTTCACCGCAATTTAAAAACGTGTCGGAGCCGTGAGTCTGAAGAACAAAGCATAAAGCAAGTCTGAAAGTGGCAAGCTAATTCGATGTCGCAATCCCACTGCAGCTGAGATGTTCTTTTTAACAAAACCCTAGAGAGTCCGCGGGAATTATTTTAGCGCGACTTTTATAGCAATACTGAGGGTAAGGCTACAGTTAGACATTGCATGGCGAGGCAGTCACTCCACCCATTTGTGTTTTGGATTGAAAACTTTTTTTAAGAGTTCTTTGTACTGAAACGTCAGTCGCTTGGATTGGTGACGCTGAATTAGATATACTCGGCTCCAGTAGGGCGGGGACGCTGAATCGGTTAGATTCGTCTCCAGCTGTTGCGTGACGCTTAATTGGTTCTGCTTGGATCCAGTAGGTCAACCTATTTAGAGGCTAAAAATTTCACCCATGCCGGGATTCGAATCCGCAACCTCTGGCTATCCGTGCCAGATTTTTAGAATTATCAGAAAATTTTTAGCCTCTAAATAGGTTTTTAAATTTGTTCCTTAGCACGGGTTAGTGCATTAAAAATAAAAATAGTATAAGCCAGTAGGTCAGTTATACTCGGCATCAGCTGGTGGGTGATGCTGAATCGGTCTTACTCGGGTCCAGTAAGTCAGTTACGCTGAATCGGTGATACTCGGCTCCAGCTGGTGGGTGATGCAATCGGTCTTTCTTGGGTCTAATAGGTCAGTTACGCTGAATCGGTAATACTCGGCTTGAGCTGGTGGGTGACGCTTTATCGGTCATACTCGGCTCCAGTTGGTTTGTGACGCTGAATCGGCATCCTCGACTCCAGTTAATCGGTAATAACCATGTGTGCCCACCGCGGATTGGCAATTGGTATTCCCACCTCAGATGCTCAAGTTTATTTTATTATTTAACACGTACTGTAATGCAATGCTTAAAAAAGCAATAAAATAGGAAAGAAGAATAATCTATTTAATTATTTCCTCGTCGGCCTCGTGATATTTCTTTATGATGTTATTTATTTACAATAGAGGGTAGTAGAAAGTAATACGGAGCAACTGAGTAATCTTTTTAAGAATGTTGTACCCAGAGGGGTTCAACTAGGGCTCTATTAATATGCCAACGACGTCCGACTTACAAAAGAGTCTTATCTCTTCAATCGTCGTAGCTACGAGTATCATTTTCATAGAACATGCTTTAAAGCGACGGATTGTTTGACAAATAAGACATAGGACAGATAAGTCCATACCCAATATTATGAAACATGATAATGATCGTTCTCTGTGGCTGTATTTTCTCCAAATAAATAAATAAAATAAAATTAGAAAAATTACGGGTTGTTTCTGTATCGTTATCAACCCTTGTATTTCCCCACTGCTGGGGCACGGGTCTCTTCCTGCATCGCAGGAAGGTTAGGCGATACTCCACCACGGGGGCCAAGTCCGGGTTGGTGAAGGATTGTAAGACATTGGCTGGCCTTACTGTCAGAAGTTATCAAGCCGCCCGTAAGGCCTCTGACATGGCTTAAAGACTGCCATTATATGACAGCCGCCACCAACGGCTTAATGTGCCTTGCGAAGCACGGAAGCGCTCGGAAAAATGCTACTAGTGGTAGTCACGGGACGCTCACCCATCCCGTACCTGACCGCGCCTGTTGTTGTTTAACCAAGTGATTGATTCCAATCACTCGGTTCGCCTAGGCCACGAGCGTTTCTGTATATTTATTTTTATTTATTTGGACAAACACAGGGAATTGGTTACAGTTGATGTAAAAAAGACATAGATAATCGCGATTAGACCCGTTTATTATAAAAACCTGAATGAGAATCGCGAGTCATTAAGAAATACTATATAAAAATTACTTCAACTTAATACTTCACCCGGCCTACAAATAATTTTGACTATATAACTATGTTCTAGAGTATAGTTACAGTAAGGGTCTGTTTCACAATCTGCAGATAAAGTTCCCGTTAAGCTATCCACAACCAGGGCTGCCGTTTGTTCTAAATTTGAAGCCATAAACGAACACACGCAATATAGGAAAATGTTTTTAAATTTAGAACAAACGGCAGCCCTGGTTGTGGTTAGCTTATCTGGAACTTTATTTGAACATTGTGAAACAGGGGCTAAGTATAGTATACCAGGTATTCGAGAAATACTTATAACATTAAAATAAAGGTACAGCTGTTCTTCTTCTTCAGGCTATATTAGTCCACTGCTGGACATAGCCCTCCCGTAATGAGCGCCATAACGCAAAGTTGTGCCATCATTGGGGGGTAATGCCCATAATCCCCACGGGGCATGCGGGTACAGTTAAGAGCAAGTAATTGAGCAAGTCAATTATAGTGTTTTTGTATTATTATTTTTTTGTTAGTTTTGAATAATAATCCTAAAGTTCAGGCTGAACTTGGTAACTACCCGTTAAGGGTAAACTAGAGCTTTCAAGTTTTTTTTACCGTTTAACTGAATTTTGCCTTTTTATCATAAATATACATGTATGCCAAGACTAAGTATGCATCTGTACGAGGTAGAAAGAAAGAGAAAGTGAGAGAAAAAATAGGTGGAGAATCATAGCTTGAATACTTGACAATTCATTCAAACGCACTCGCTCCATAAACATTATTCTGGATACAGTTACTTATGATGTGGAGTTCATACGGAAGTTTCCTTTCCCGCTATATACGCTATCTCCTAGTAGGTAGTAGCTTTACATCACACCAAGTTATGTTTCTCTTTCGTGGCCAGATGTAACTGGACAAGTTTCGTAATGCAATTTGCCGCTTTTGTTTCCAACTAAAGCATTAACGTTGGACGAAAATTGTTGGTGTAACGAAAATTAATTTGTGTTTAATCCAACGTTGAGATAAAACGTTCGGAGCAGACCGTCGCTCTAGGAAAGAAGTGCATTCTGGCTTGCAGTTACTATGGAGGTTAATTTAAACTACTTTCTAAAGGTTCAAAGTCGAAGTTAGTTTTTCCAAGCGTTATAATAGGGGTTAGTTGGGCATATTAAATTCCCAAGACTCCGGTCGCAGGGCTGAGCACAGAGCATTCGCATACATACTCTTCCCTTTAACAATAAAAATCAGACATAAGTTAAGACGATTTTTGCTACCATGGCAACGCAGTAAATAAACTTAGAGTTTGACTTGAAGAACGGTTACGGTAAAAATCAAATATTATCCATTCAATGTCTCAATTCAGATCTTTGTCTTTATGTAGGCGAAGTTTCAAGCAACTCTGTTCAGCAGTAATTGCGTGATTGATAAAACACACATCCGAACATCTTCACAAACTTTCACATTTATAATAGGATTATGTTCAACTGGCTCTTTTTACAGCATAAAAGAATAAATATATAATTCGCCTTGTATCTGATTACGTACTCTGCCGTGCAGGCCCTAAAACGCAGTAAGAGACATTTTTACGTTTTTGAGTTAAATATAGGGTTTTGATGGGCACGTTATAATTAAAACAGTGATCTAAAAAAAAAACCTATTTACAGTGATCTAACCGATGTTTTGATTGGATGGTTAGCACAAAAATGAAACCACGTTTTCAAAAGCAGTAATTGAAAAACGCACGCCCAAATACGTTGTATTACTAATTAAAATGCAGTTAACATTAGAAATAACTAAAAAATGGCTTCAAAAAGTTATTTGCGTTTTTCTCGGAACCGTCTTTTTGCACTTACTGCGTTTTAGGGACTGCACGGTAGTACTTTATATAGTATGTACTTTATGTATTTATGAAATGTAACACCGTTAATTACTCGTAATAATAAAATAAAAATCCTACTAATATTATACACGTCTATACTCGTAAGTATTGATGGTTGTTGGTTACTCTTTCAGGTAAGACCTACTGAATGGATTTTAATGAAACTTTACAATAATAGCTTATACTTCAGAACAATACATAGGCTACAATTTATAAAGATATTGCATTATATTTTTCAAATGTGATCCAATTATTATTTATTTGATAATTTTCATGTCATAATGTTACTTCTTTTCTACGCCACGCTAATATAAGCGATTCGTAATACTAATCCTGCGCAGACAAAGTCGCGGGCACCAGCTAGTAAAAGATAATCCCAGAAATTGACCGACAAAATATAAAAGAGGAACCCTTGCATTTTATTAGCAACGACACGGACAATATTTCGATGAGGTTCCAATCTCGCAGATATATCTTTTGGTGAAATGCCAGAGTCCGTTTCCCAGTACAGTTTTCCTCGAACAAAAGAAATGTGCCCAACTAAAATAATGTCCCACCGCATAATTTATGCGATTATTCTAAGCAGCAGACAGGGAGGTAGTCAGTCCGGCAGTATTTCACAACAGCGGCCACTGCAATGCAAATTACGAGAGCAATACTTAAATTGAATCACGCAGCGAGGGAAACCGCACTCTGTTCCTTCCTGCCATAAAGGCGGGAGTCCCACACAGGGTGGGAAAATTAAAACTTCACCAAGATTATTATTTGACGAGTGGCGAATGAGTGTCCTGAATAAAATTTGCAAGTCAACGTATTGTAATGGAGAGGTATGCTTTTAATCGCTTCTGTCTTGTCGCCCGGATGAGTGCTTAACTTTTTGTCTGTTTTTTACGTTTTCCCCGGGATAAAATAATGAATAATAACACTTTTGAATATAAACATAATCGTGGTGGAATTACATTCACCGTCAAACATATGCTTTTTTACTTACCTAAGTAAATACCCAATAAAGCTCATTAGGTACAATGCGAACAGAGTCAATATAGATTGTCTAACTTACATTGTTTGTCATAATTAAAACTGTTTTTATACGGATTTATTTATTACAATTTTCAGACGTTTTGGCACTTTATCAGGTGCCGTGGTCTCGGATCGTGGCCGTGGTGTCATCCAAGCCCACGGCACCTGAAAAAGTGCTGAAACGTCGGAAAATTGTAAAAATGTAATAAACGCGCATAAATCCGTATAAAAACAGTTTTAATTATACCTGGTGCTCGTGTTAACCTTAGAAAATACTATGTTTGTCATAAAGTTGCATAACGTAACTGAAAAAAAAGCACAAAGATTAGTATGCTGTCAATACTGTTTTGTATTCACAGTACCGAAAAATTTTTTTATTTTTTAAGGTCGCACGTACTACAACTGAGGGCTCCATGCTTAAAAAGGTTGATGAGTTGTCGAATGAGACAAAAATGCAAAAAAAAAACATTGCGGCAGTTTATATGAGTGGGTATTACAAATAAATGTTGTGCATGCTACTTGTACCAAGCTTATCGCAACTACGCCCTATCCACTCTATTCGAAGGTATATTTTGAAACTCGTCGTGTGTAGGTAACAGAGACAGGTGGCCTTCCGGAGCCGCAGTCAGGTTGTATTTCCGCGTCTACACACTTCCTTTTTAGCCACATCGAGATAACTCTAGTCTGCTATAGAGCTTTTATACCTGTTCATCGTTAAACTAAAGTGTTTTAGGAATGTTTTCAATCAATGAACTAGACCAAATACTAAAGTATTATTGTCATTCGGAGTATAGATAGAGAACACTTTATTGCATGCCCAGAAAAATAATTACAACTGGTTCCATACCTACATACGACTCAAACACATTATTCTCATTTTGGAGGCTTTACGCAGTCGGATGATAAAGCGGTGCTATTACGGGCAGGGTAGTACCTAGGACTACGTTAGTCGTGCGTTTTAAATGTCAAAAAATCGGAACTTGTTAAACGGGTCTTCGATATCAACCCTTATTGGGGACTGCTGGGGTACGGGTCTTTCCCGAGTATGGCCAAGGTCAGGCCTTACTCCACCACACGAGGGCCAAGTCCGGGTTGGTGCAGGATTGTAAGACACTGGTGAGCCTGTACTGTATTTACGGGATTATCACGATTATTTATTGAGTAAAATATATGAATAATTGCAATAAGACCGGTTGCTGTGTGGTGTCGAACTAGAGAATAGCACCAACCCAAATTCTTCCCGCGGGTGTCGTAAAAGGTGGTGGGCAGCAGCGCCCCCTGCAGTACAATTTCACCAATCTACGATCCCCAACCCGCATGCCCAGCATGGGGATTATGAGCATTACCTCCCAATGATGGCACAACCTTGCGCTATGGCGCTCATTAGGGGAGGGCTATGTCCAGCAGTGGACTAATATAGCCTAAAGAAGAAGAATAAGACCCGTTTAATATACAATTGTGTAATGCAGAAACGCTGTTTAGGTCATCCATTATTTACGCCACACCCTTTGCATTGGAAACAATTCTGTAAAATGAATAGAGCCAACCCCGCTTCTACCCATACGCAGCTCGTTAGAGTTAATATGAATAACCCGTACCAAAGTGCTAATTGGCTTACACAACTTACCGATCGATCGGTATTGCGCTACCGGAAACTGCATGCGACGTCTTTTAGTTAAGCTTTTAGTTAACTCCACGTTCAGTTTACGTTGTCTGAATATTCGAGAAATTTCGGGGCAGGCTTTGCCAGAATGCGGCTGAACAGTGACTGTCAAACTTACACAGCCATTAGCTGTCACTTTCAGAAATACGCGGAAATTGTTTTGCTGCGTACGTGTTCAAGAAAGTCCTCTTTATGCGACCTGGCATTATAGTGTCTGTTAAATATTGAATGGAATTTACTGTAAGTTACTTTATTATTGTTATTAAGTTGTATTGAACGTGTTCTGGAAATAAAATACTAGTATTATTACGCCACCAATGGACAATAATGAAATCTTCTTGTTTAACGCGTCTTTGGTAAAAGTGAATATACTAAATGTTAATAAAAATGAACTACCTATATAAGTTAATTCTTTCAGAACCTACTAACACGAATCTTGGTATAAGAATTTAGGACTTTAAAGCAGTTTAACCAAAACGACTGTTTTAGCTGCAATTGATTAAAGTCCTGGGTTGGTGACACTAGTTTCTAGACCGCAGGTTACAAAAATAGTTCTTAAGATTGGTGATGTACACTTTTTGAAAAAAGAACGTATTATATAACAAGATATGAGTTTTAATCCATTGGTAGCGCTCTAGTGCGTATCATTTCCGTGAGATTGTTCAAAATCCAAGGGCATCGGACAAAAAACCGTTACGCAGCTGTGCAGAAATGAGAAGCATATGTTTTAGAAAATTTTATCTCTGTCTACCCCCGCTATCCAATCCAGTCAGTCGGTCGCTCAAGGCTCAGGATTGTGGTGGCTATGACGAGGATGGGTGTAGAGTGCCTTCTGTCTGGACCTATCGTTGTCTGTGTGATCGCTTGGTGAAACATTAGTTTGGTTTCCTTGGTGACCGCAAACCTAATTATGCGCACGAAATATGGTAGAGGTTTTGAAAATCTTTCGTTGTGCTGATACCAAACGTCTAACTGTCAAATTAGTATGAAATTTGACAGTTAGGCGATTGGAATGCAGTGTGATTAGTGTTTCAGTCAAAATTTATTTATTTATTTCTATATACATCACACTAACATTACAGGCTTGCCTAATTCGATAGTGCAGGAACATTAACTTACAATTAATTGCAAAATCTAGATACTACAACGGATAAACTAACACTAGGTACATCATTAAACATATATATAAGTAACTAAAATTGTTATTAAAAATATTATAATACAACATAGAAAATTATAAAACACCTAAACAGAAAATGTAATAAACAAACTATACCATTACGGATGACATAGCACATTTAAAACAGCCCCCATAAACTCTCTCAGGGAACAGTTAAACAAGTCAACATGATTTAGCAACAGTGTTGAGCGTACGCGTAGCGCGATTGAGCGGCGCATCTCGCAGCAGGTTGGTGCGCGCGCGCGGCACGGCCAGCAGCGGCGGCCGGCGCCGGCGCCGGCGCGAAACGTACCCGTCCGGCACGCACAACTGTATCTGCACCAGTAGTGCCGGGTTTATTTTAATTCCCCGCAACACCTTAAAAACGTATACTGCTAGGGAGAGACTCCTCCTCACTTCTAACCTGCAATAACCTACCATGCCTAGAAGGTACAGTGTAGTGTACAATAGTGGATTTCCCGGATGTCTGAAAGCAGTATTATAATATTTTATTTTATTTAAAATTTTGGCGATCTCCTTTTTTATAAAATTTATAAAACTAGTTCAGTGTTTTAAATCCTTTTGTTATTACTTATTATTACTTTCCCCTAACGTACTTTTTTTTTGATACTGTCGTCACGCCTAGCTCAGAATTGCTCAGAATTTGGTGCTGGTAATATAAAGGCTGGTCACTCCATTTAGTGAGTGGTCTGCCTCGAGCTTTCTTCCCCTTCACTTTGCCTATTTCAATACGGCTGGTTATTCAAGTTCTTCCACTAGTGATACAATTTCACTTTTGGAATTAGTTGCCTCTACACATCGACAGGTCCCATCGTTTGATATATTCAAAATCTAAGTTTACTGTTACTAACGAAATCTCCAGAAACAGTTATAATTTCTTATAAATAGTATTCATAATATGTAGACATCACAATATCAATAGATTTAGCTCCTTGATTATGAAACTTTCCACGTTTACATCTGGTGCAAAAACGAAATATCTACTGGACTTTGTCGTACAATTATGTAGCTTAATATCACTGTCACGTATGATATATCCACTGTAATCCGGTATCCTGTATTACGCCTCATATCTATGCGGCAGAGCTAAGCAAGCATTACGTTTTTGCACAAAGTTGTATACGTGAAAAGTTACATAATTAAGGCGCTGTGCATTTATTTATTAAATCTTGATTATTTTCAAGTAAACGTGGATAAAATCTCTGTGTCGCAGTGGTAGCGCATCTGCCTACGTTTACATGTTTGTAATGTCGCTGTTTCTGGTTCCCACGACACAAGGTATCCTAGTGTGGGGCCAAAAGTGATGTATGTGCCTATATGTAAATGTTATGTCTTATTGTTATGTCATTAAAACTCCGTAAGTGGTCTTTTCAAATTCGGTGCTTATGGAAAGCGAGACTCCTAGACAACCTAAACAAATGCGCTAAAACTCGCTATTTGCACTGAAATATAATTAAAAGAGGATCTCGTTACTTGGCTCGTCTATTAGATACGTTTATAGTACGTCATAATGCACTCTTATACCGCAGTCATCTATATGACACGCCGGGCGCCGGAGACGACGGCAATTTCACGGAGCGAGACCACAGAGGCGGCGGCACACTCGTCCATATCAACTACGAGGAGTATAAAGCTCCGTTGTTTTTCTCAGAAAGTTTTGCGTAAACAAGTATGAATATAATGAAATGAAATGAATTTATTTGTAACCAAAATTAAATTAGCCACGGACAGGAAATACATACCTAATAGGTATAGTATAAAACAATCTGCAATATAGAATGAAGCAGGACAAAATATTGTGTTGGGCGGAAGTGATTAAATAGCAAGAAGCAATGATAGTGAAAAAGTCCTCATTTCCAATCAATGATTGTAATCATTTCATTGGTATGCGATACAATTTATTTTTAAATGTCTGAAATAAAAACTTTTGGCTGCTGAAGCGCCTGCAATTAAAATAGGTCACATTTCAATATATATATATATGTTTTACTTATCATAAACGGCTAACTCTTAAATTGTATTCTTGGCACTTTAAGTTACTGCATTAAGTATTTCTCCATTATAACAATTTATAACACTGTGACTGTCTGTTGCCAAAATAGAAATAATAAAAAAAATTGTTAATATTATTACAGAGTAAAGAAAGTATTATGGCAGTATTTGTAGACATTTTGGTGGAACGTTGTCATTTTCAAATACACTGAACTTCACAGATAAGAAATGCAATCATTGGCAGCGAATATACCATGTACCCACCCGTTTCTATGCATTTTGAAGACTTGAATACTAAGTGCATCGCGATACCAGCAATATTATTTGTATGCAGGACCGCCTTATGTTCGGAATGTCTCTTTGATGGTAATGTGCGGCTGGTAGTTGGTGTCTAATGGTGGTGAAATTGTACTTATATGAGTTATATGACCCACGACATCAGGTAACATTTTCAAATGTGGAAATTCCTTACTGTTGTGTTGGACTTCATAAAAGTTCATTCGTCGTGTGTAGGTAAATCGTATACACAGAAACGATGCAATATTAAGTCAAAATGAACTCCATTTTTATCTATGAAGCTTATAATGTATACTGAGATCGCTGAAATTCGCAAGCTGGGCCAGTTTTTCTTCGGTTGTTCTGCACCACGGCCTTAGCGTACCGATGGTATACGGTAATAAATTACATTAAATGGGATCTTGCCCAAAAAAAGGTTTAATCTCATGAGAGGCCATATTGAAACAAAAATAATAGTGTTAGTGCAAAGCGCTGAGATTATTGAAATCAGTTATTAAATTCCAAAAACTTAGAAAACTAAGTTTTTGGTACATACCCAGGATTTGAACCCAGGTCTTACCCTTTCGAGTCCATTGTTCTACCGAGCTTTGGACGCTTTCAACCAAAAACATCCAGTAGGTATATAAACTATCGTAAAATGTAAATCGAATGACAATGTTTGTTTGTACGCTTTATTGCGCAAAAAATAAGAAACAGAATGCATTTTATCATGAAAAATTATTGAACGGCATGCATGGAACGACTTATGAACGTTGATGAAGCGAAGGTGATCTGTCAGGATCGTGGCAAGTGGCAGTCCCTGGTCAATGCCTACCCGCGAATCACAAACAAACGCTACGCCACAAAAGGACTATAAACGACTTCAGCAGTTATCTTTCTACGTTTTACGTGGAAATTAGCCAAGTCAAGCAAAGAACGTCCTAAAACCATTTACCTATCTGCCATTACTTTTTTACAACCGTTGCGAAACGTGTCTTCACTATTTAATCCTCCACGAAGGCTTTATTACTCTTCAAATCCAGACTTTGGCTTTATCTTCGGCCTTTTTATCAACTGTTTAGCATTTTATTTTTTGGAGGTCTCGCAAGAGTTGGATTACGATGTTGGGTGGGCCCGGGTCAAAATGGGCACGACTTAGCATAATGTTGCAACCGAGAGATCAGTTGCAACGCTGATTTTCAGTCGGGTCCATTCTGCGTCCATAAATGACACAAATCGAAATTTAATGGTTAGTACAACCAACTTAACTTCTTTCTTTTTTCCATCAATGGTTGTCTGTAAGAAATTACTTTTAGTAATAAGACCGCCAATTGTAGGTATTGTACTATATTATTATTACTGTCTCTCATGTAATTCCTGGTGTACATACAATAAGTAATGTTCTATCTATCTGATTAAATGGATGAATAATGCTCTTGAATTATGAATAAAGCATTAGAATGATCTATTTTGTTTTTCTAACTTAACCATAATTCTAAATATGCTAAGACCTCGGCTTCTGTTATCTAAACTTTTTTTTTATTTAATTTTTTACAAAACCCACAGCACTAGTCAATAAATATTCACAGTTATACGTAAATATAATTTACGAGTATCTTTGGCCAATTACGGGTTTATTTTATATTAACTTAACTTGGAGACAGACATCATTATTTACAAACTTCAAAGACAAAAAAAAGAAAACAAAATGAAACAAAAAATCTTTGCAATACTAAAATCAAGCAAATAGAATATTGAAATTAGGTATAAAAATATTGGGAAGGATTAATTGTAAACCAGCATTTCGTTTGGAATTTAATACCGGAATACGTTTCTATGAGACTTTTATAAGCAAACTTGCTTAGTGACGCTTTTTATAAAGTTACTAATTTTGTAACAAGAGACAGTTTTAAAGTAAATAGAACAGATGCCTATAGAACGATAGAATTACTTGAGATATAAACGAATGATAGAATTACTTGAGATAAAAACTAACGGCCTATATACTTACATTTTAGAAGTATGTTAACATCTTAGGCGTTCAGAGATTGGCCTTTTTGGTACTGTATTTAATGTGGTGCAAATATTTTAGACGCGCTCGTGGCCAAGTCAAACCGATAGATTGGAATCAATCACTTGAGTTAAGCAACAATAGGCGCGGTCAGATGCCGTCGGGTGACCGTCCCGTGACTACCGCTAGTGGCATTTTTCTGAGCGCTTCTGTGCTTCGCAAGGCACGCTAAGCCGTTGGAGTCTGCTGTCATGTAATGGCAATCAGCCATGTCAGAAGTCCTTGATGACATCTGACAGTAAGGCCCGCCACTGTCTTACAATCCCTCACCAACCCGGACTTGGCTCCGTCTCCACCACGGGGGCCAAGTCCGGTATGACCGAACCTTCCTGCGACGCAGGAAGAGACCCGTGCCCTAGTAGTGGGGGCATACAAGGGTTAATATCGAAACTTCTTGTACTCATAATTTAACAAACGATGCCTCAATAGAGATCCTTAACTCAATGAACAGTATCACTACCGTTGAAGCCTCTATAACGTTCACTATCAATTTATGATTTTGCCGGAGAAAACTATAAATGTCATCACTCACGTCCTTCCAGGTAATCGGCTTGGAGATTACGGGAAATCCATTGAGCCGGAATTTTTTCCCGCACTCAAGCTGAGACACTGAGCTCTAAGACCTCGTCGTTCCAATTTGCGGATGTTCTTGTATTGTCTGCCAGTTCTGCGTGTTTGATAGGGTGATATTACACTTATCAAATTTCTTTGTCCAATTTTGCTGTCAAATATTTTATAAAATATTTGAGGTAAGCCCATTCCACTTGTCCAATAACTTTGTCCAATATTTTTTGCATAGTCTTAAGAAAATAGAGGAACGTGGAGCGTCTTCATGTGCTGCTATTGCGTCTTTAAGTGGTGCTATTATCATCGTTATGTTATTAATGAAAAGCCAAAAGTCAAAACAAAAAAAAGTATTTATTAAAAATTTTGTCATTGAAATCGTCCACGATATGTTGTTTGCAGCCATTTTGATTTAAGTGTCATTAATATTTGATCAAATATCGGTGTTTCCAAGACATTTGATAAAGTCGTCCAATTTCTTCCAATTTCTTTGATCAAATCGTACATTGGACAAAGATATTTGATAAGTGTAATACCACCCTTAGTGTGCGGTTTTGGCTCGATGAAAACTGACTGACGCTAACTAACAATTTTTATGTACAAAAATAAATTTCGTAATCATCATCATCAACCCATTATGTCCCCACCGGCCCCATGTTGGAAGGGAAGAGACCCGTGCCCTGGGTCTCTTCCCTAAGGGCATATTCCAACATGGGGCTGAGTCCGGATTGGTGGAGGGTTGCAAGTCCAGTGGCTGGTGTTACTGCATACAGTTAATTATTTACTTAGCGAATTTCTCAATTCAGAAACTGGCCCTAAACTTCCGTACAAACTAACTATGTTTACTTTCGTAAGTATAAGATAAGATTAACTTTTTTTGTAGGGCAAGTGGTTTTATTTATTGCTACCGAAGAAACGTTTATCACGTGTACGTTTCATATGGATTTCTTCAGTTAGGACGCGGCGCAATGACGACGTTGCGTGTTCAGTTTTTCCACAATCCTCCTGCCCGTTTGTTTTTGTGAACTTGTAATCTGTCTTCATTTTTCGCTCTATTCCGTAAGTTCGAGAGTTCCTTTTCTTGTCCGTCTCAGCGCGAGGCTCGCACTTGACGTATAATTGGATTGTTTCGAATGAAGCCTTGGCGTTAGATTGATGCCTCGCCTTTGTTTGCCCGCCGAGAGAGAGAAACTTTTTGTTGACTGACAATTTTTTGCTTTCAAAAGTGATGCTTGTTAAAAATTGTGGGGGTGAAAAGGACTTTTGTATTGTTTCGATGAGTTTACTTTTTCGATATTATTATTTATTCGAAAACAACGCAAGGAGGAATATCTCAGGTGTCTGAAGTGACAAATTTAAAAACCTATTTAGAGGCTAAAAATTTTACCCATGCCGGGATTCGAACCCGCAACCTCTGGCTATCCGTACCAGCGCTCTACCAATTGAGCCAATGGGCGACTCACGGCATCAGTGAAATTTCGAACCTCTTTACAATATTCTCTGTATTCGAAATTTCACTGATGCTGTGAGTCGCCCATTGGCTCAATTGGTAGAGCGCTGGTACGGATAGCCAGAGGTTGCGGGTTCGAATCCCGGCATGGGTGAATTTTTTAGCCTCTAAATAGGTTTTTAAATTTGTTCCTTAGCACGGGTTAGTGCATTAAAAATAAAAATAGTGTCTGAAGTGTTCAAATACCTCAGCGGTGGGCGCCCGAAGTAGTTGAGCCCATACTTTCTCACTTAAAGAAGGCCTGTACCCCGCAGTGGGATGTTTACATGTAACATAAAAAATACTGTTGTTTTTTATGTTTCCGAAAAAGTCATCAATGTAAAGTTTTTTCCATAGTAATATTTTTCGTAATGAGTAAAATTCACACCTGCTGATTTGTTACAACCTATGTATAATAATGTCATAAATACTAGTCGTGACGTGTGTCGTGTACTTGAGAGGAGACCGCGACTCGGCAAACGTAGCGTAGGACGCCCTCCGACCGAAAACTGCTGGCTGATGCTGGATGCGGCAAGCTGAAGACAGGGCGCTATGGCGCTCATTAGGGGAGGGCTATGTCCAGCAGAGGTCTAATACAGCCTGAAGAAGAAGAAGAAGAAATACAAGCGGAATAAGTTATTAGTGGTGTTAACATTTCACACGTATTTACAGCGCCCTAGCATGGATTTTGTTTCATACTTTTTGTTAGTTGTACATGACATGTCTATATAGACATCTCATGTACGAAAAGAAAGCACAATATATCTCATCTCATATAAAATTTAACTAATAAAGTATTGTAGAGTTGCAAACCCTAATCTCTGCCTCCGGGATAATGCTATAAAATTTTCAACCTAAGACCTTCGTAAGTAGGAAACATTTTTAACTGCGAGATGGACTTATTGAAATGGTATATCTTGTTGTATATTTCAAATACAACAAGATATACCATTGATAGAATGGAATTTACTAAGCCTTAAATACGAAACAGGGCTCCAACAATACATTTAGTTAATCACCAAACAAAACAAGCCGTCTTAATCTTTGACATTTTGGTTTCTCAATCAATTACTAAATGTTACGTTACTCCCACCAATTCAAATTTATACTCAACAAACATAATTACAACATAACCGTAAGTGAAGTAATCACTTTACCATCGAACGAGTACAGACGCTTGCACGGTGCCTAAATAGTTCACTTCTAGTCTCTGATCTGTTGTTTAACCTTATTTTGCGGCATTAAGGACTTGAATTCAAAGCACAATAATACATTCCACGATATTCTGTACTGTATAGCCACGATGCTTTCGGATTACCGGCCTATCACTTCATTAACATCAGGCGGGGACGCGGATTTCCCATCACACGTTGTCATTCTCAGCAGCAAATCTATTCATATTTTAGCGCCGAGCGATGGCCATTTGTTCATTAGTCTATTATAGTCTGGTATGACGTGAACATCAGCCGTAATAACCACCACCACTAGCCGTTCAGGGGTAATACACGTCAAAATTTGTCTAGCGCGATGGAACGTAAGGCTTAGAAGCGCTGCTCTGACGTAATGAGGTGCGAAGCACCCACGAACAATGTTTGCGTCGTAAAGGCTGCTACAACGTACTGTAGTATGCGATGTTATTATGATGTACATTACCAAACCGGCTACATAGTGTTTGGTACAAAGAAGGTACAAACTAGTCTGTTTTGTATGGGACTGTTGTTGCTATTTCAGATTGTGGGACTTAAAGAAAAGAAAGAAAGACATTTATTATAGCAACAAGACACATCACAGAAAAAAAAACCAGAAAATTAACACAACATGAGCACAACAGAAATTAAACAAATATACAAATAAACGAAACAAAAAAACACACATAGCTTTCGCCTGTGGTGCGTCTAAATTAGGCGTGATCGTTGCAAAGACGAACCGTTTTATAAGACCGTTTTGTGTTCCGCGACGATAGGACCGTTTTACGTTTCATTATAAAGCAGTGCCAGAGACTCTAAAGCAGTGCCAGCGTTTGTTCGTCGCGAGACCAGTCCTTAGATTGTTTGACGCGGATATGTCCATTAGTGCTATATTAATAGAGCCTAGAACGTAAAGAGATCATTGCGACGTCGTCGTCGGCTCCTTGCTCGTTCCGTTCGT
The DNA here is from genome assembly GCA_934045075.1 of Yponomeuta sedellus. NCBI lineage: Eukaryota > Metazoa > Arthropoda > Insecta > Lepidoptera > Yponomeutidae > Yponomeuta > Yponomeuta sedellus. Next base: position 18,970,931 of record OW203727.1, on the reverse strand, counting down.
TTTGGTCTGTGATACAATAAAGTAATCTTTACGTCTATGAGTATACAGTCGAATATCGTGTAAAACAACTTATTTTTTCCGATGTTTTTTGATTTCGTCTCGTTCGCACTCGTTTGACCGTCCTCTGCGCCTTGCTCGTTCGCATACAATGAAACCAGTTGCAAACGAGGACCGTTTCGAGGACCTGTTTTCGTTCCAGAAAAAACGGTTGCGTTTCGTCGTCGAAAAATCGGACAACGACCCACTCCTAGTCTAAATTGCCACAAAAGGCAGCTGACTCAGCGTTGTGCTGAGGGACTGAGCCCTTAGCGCTGATTTTCAGTCTGTGCCCGAGGTAACTGAATGGTCCTACGAGGTGCGTGTCGTGGTGCATTTATAGGATATATGAATAGGATAGGTACACAAATATAAAAGTAAAAGGGTCGTCTTAAATACTTAGATACATATATATATCCATACATGTATACACACATACATGTATACACGCTAACTGTGAAGGAAAACATCGTGAGGAAACCCGCGGCTTGGTTGGCTCCGCACGTATTGACTAGTCTTTCCTGTGGGCTAGGCCGACTAAGCTGTCAGGATGGTATATCTATATCTATATAACCATGACCCAGGCACTACAGCGTCGGAGTGGTCCCTTCACCCATCTAGTGTGAGTGAAGATACCACTGGACGCTGTATAAATCATCTCATTAAGTAGATGCAAAAAGGCCAATATATACACACATACACATACACATTGTTACACATATATACATACAATACAACACATAGATATAGATGTTATTAATTTTAAATGATAATGTAAAATACAAATAAAATAAATCCAATAAGTAAATATGAGTGCAAAAATATAGAAAGAAAAAGAAAAAAGGAAAATACACGCCAAAGCAAACACCTGACCGACAATATCACAATGTATTTTTTTTTGAAGCGATTACAATATAGTCGATCACTTTAGCAAGAAGTTGAAGTAAAAGTAAGAGTAAGTCAGAAGCGGCGAAAATTCGGGTGGGACAGTCTCTGCTGTTCAAGCAAATATACCTTGTGCTTGCACCCAAAGGCATACCTACTGGAAGCGTCACGGACTTCGGGCAGTTCTGGGACTATGAGCTGATTTTTTGTTTATTCTTTCGGCTTGCAATATTTCAGGAAGATGTAATGTTTCTGGCAATAATTAATGGTGCTCATTAGGAGAGGGCTTTGTCCAGCAGTGGACTAACATATAGCCTGAAGAAGAAGAATGTTTCTAACCCGTCTTCTTTATTCTTTGCTCTTTGCAGTTTGGAGTATCTTTGCTCCCTGCTCCATTGTCTGCATTACTCAGGGAAGCAGCCAGAATTTTTTGGAACCTTTAAAGGATTTCACTGTAATAGGACATCGTAAATTTTTATAAATTTTTGAAATGTTTATAAATGGTTACTTTATTGTTTAGATCTTTCTATACAATAAAGTAACCATTTCTTGGTATGCCATCCAAAAGCAATTTATTGCAGGAAAACAAGCCTTGATCCTAACACCTTCCGTTTCTATGTCAGTATCTTCCAGGTATGCTTCCTATTCATGTCATATTAGAAGAGATAAAATTATAGCATTTATTGTACAAAGCAGAAAATAAAATATATTAAAAGGCACTTTTAAGTCTAAATTAATTTCTAATATCTAAAAATTCTTAAAATTCTTATCTTACGTGGTAATAACATCTTTATTATCACCGTATTGTAATATTGCATTTCTAGTTGTCTGCGTATATGTAAGTCTAAAAATGCTGTGTATACCTTTAATTGGCATAATCGCTAGCCCTAAGTCACTTTTAGTATAAGCTTTATCATGTTTGCGTGCTTGCTGTTGGTGTACCTAATGAATAAAATAAAAAAATAAAAAAAAAAATAAAAAAAGGCTTACACATCAAGTTGCAAAATATAGCATGCCAAAATATTGTGCGTTCTGTGCACTTTGCCTTATTTAGAGCAAACGTAATAGGTGGGGATTTTGCTATGCTAGGCTTTGTTCTCTACTCTTTTTTTCCAATCAATCGGAAAATATAGTATTTTATACAGCAATCTGCGTATGGACGAAGATGACCAGGGAAAGAAGGAAGTATCGGGCTTGAGGGAGACTTTAGGCTTGAGGACACATAGTGGATGACTACGGACTGATTAATTGATTTAGGACAGACTCATGCAAACAACAGAGCAAATTTTTATGTTGTAGATAAAAAACTACGGGAATTTAATACCGGCCGGGAAAAAAGGGCCAGTTTTCGTTTTAAAAAATCTACCTAATACTGCCTTCATGGCTAGGCGACACTGCAAATCCGCAGCCAATACGCCGCTCTGCAAACGGCATGTACGAAAGCGTAGCAAACAATCACACTCGTTGTGAAAATGGCAACGCGAGGCCTGTTTGCTTTTCGCAGCGTACATTGAGCTACTACTTTCGATGGTTTTGTTGATGAAATAAAAATCGCCTAATATTTGAAAGAAAAACAAAGCAAGAAAGACATTAATTGGAACAAAAAAACACATCACAGGAAAGAAAATGCATACCATTCATAGGTATATTCATAGAAAATAAGAACAATTCACATAAATATAAGATAGGACAGGGCAAATTCGGGTACTTCCTTTGGTGTGTTAATGTTGCCACAAAGGGCATCTGACTCAGCGTTGTGCTGAGGGTGTAAGCCCTCAGCGTTGTGCCGAGGGTTTGAGCCCTCTGCAATGGTTTTCAGTCATTGCCCGCGTTGTATATTACGAGCTGGTGCACCAGAGTGAAAGCTCTGTGCTTCGTAAATAAGATTAGTTTAAAAAAATATTAGTCCGTAATTGGCCTATGTTTGGCCTCCATTAATTAATTAATTTTACATTGTCTTGTGCTGTGGGCTTTGATAAATTAATAAAATAAATAAAATTCGGAAACTGGCCCTAAATATCTTGCATTGATTTACAATCGGTATCTTCATTACGTTTACTTATCTAAGTCGCCGGTTGTAGGTGTTAGAGCTTTATCAACTCCAAAAATTGTTGCAACGTTTTTAAGGGCAATGTTTGAGTAGACTCTGTTTGCTCAGCATACAGCGCCAGTTTTGATTACCTTCGGCTCCGGACGCTAATTCTGCAGCAATATTCCTGTGGTCTCAAATGATTAAACGGCTGAAGAGTAATCGAATTAGTACTTACAATATATAGTTATGTATTAAGCGGGTATAATATTACGTAGAACATAATTACCTTAGTTCCCGACGTTACGGCAACGTTACAGTAGACTAGAGTAGTGAGTATAGTAAGTACATTATTTTAGTGAGTGTAAGGGGTCTCAAAGTGACTTGAGGGCTCAAGTAATTTTGAGTTTTTGTAGTTTTTCGCAGCGGGCTGATTCACAACTCACTACGCCCGCTGACAGGTCCAGTGATAAGGCGCGTGATTTGTATTTACTTGACACTGGATTCCACGTGCTTGAAAGCTTGAAACCATCTTCGCTGTGAAAATTCTTGTTGTTGAAAAGTCGTGGGTGCACTCCGATCGGCGCATGTACCAATGACTTTGTTTCTTAACAAACATATTAAGAATTCGTAAGATCAAAACCGCTTGCTAACGGTGAAGGAAAAATCGCGGAAACAAGATGTTTGAGTTACAATCTTTGCACTTGTGATCGCCAATCCACGGTAGGCTCACAGTCTCTTCCTAAGGGAATGCCTATGATGCCTTCATAATTCACTATTATGCTGTACCCTAAATACTGTAGTAAAGTATTTACTAAAATTGTAAAATTTGGTATGTCTATGTGCCGTTAAATAAATGTTTTCTTCTTCTTCTTTCTTATATTGACAATCTGTCTTGAATAAATACTTACCATAATGCAGTTTATATACGTCCCACTGCAGGACTTGTCTCAGAGAAAGAATGAGGGAGAGAAATCTTATTTTCTTAGGAGGGTAGATCATTTTTCGCATATTGCGTCAACCTGTAAAACCCCAACAAAAATATTTATTACGAGAGTTTGGTTTCTCCATTATAGTAATAATAACACTTCCTCCCCATCCTTTATAATGTCCGTATTACCACGTCAAGGGTTGACTGGAAGAGATTTCTTATGAAATAAGCTCGCCATGCACACTTCTTTTATTATTAATATTATATTGTGCTTTCTTTATGATTTTTATGCGTGTCACCTAATTTCTAATTTTGGTTTAATCACCACATTCTATAACTTAGATGTTCTTTTTCTAACCGGAATTGACAAGGAGTTAAATTACTGAAAAAATATATGCGTTAAAAAAATTGCGTATAAACTATTATGCTTATCTAGTAAATTCTCACACAGACCACCGGAAAAGCCGCGGTAAATGAGCGCACTCGCCTTAATGTGCTTAAGAGGGCCCTTGTAAACGTCTACACAATGCCGCGGTCACGCGAAGAGATCGTTCCCGTTTTCCCCCCACCCGTATTTATCCCAAAGGATGACAGTTAATTTAAAAACCTATTTAGAGGCTAAAAATTTCACCCATGCCGGGATTCGAACCCGCAACCTCTGGCTATCCGTACCAGCGCTCTACCAATTGAGCCAATGGGCGACTCACGGCATCAGTGAAATTTCGAACCTCTTTACAATATTCTCTGTATTACGTACAGGCAGCGACATCTGACTTATGCAAATTGCATTACTTACAGCCCCGACTACCTACTTTGCAGTTAGGTTTAACATCGGAACGATATCACTGTACTCACATGATTACACTATTTTTATTTTTAATGCACTAACCCGTGCTAAGGAACAAATTTAAAAACCTATTTAGAGGCTAAAGGCTAGAGGCTGTTAGTGCATTAAAAATAAAAATAGTGTAATCATGTGAGTACAGTGATATCGTTCCGATGTTAAACCTAACTGCAAAGTAGGTAGTCGGGGCTGTAAGTAATGCAATTTGCATAAGTCAGATGTCGCTGCCTGTACGTAATACAGAGAATATTGTAAAGAGGTTCGAAATTTCACTGATGCCGTGAGTCGCCCATTGGCTCAATTGGTAGAGCGCTGGTACGGATAGCCAGAGGTTGCGGGTTCGAATCCCGGCATGGGTGAAATTTTTAGCCTCTAAATAGGTTTTTAAATTTGTTCCTTAGCACGGGTTAGTGCATTAAAAATAAAAATAGTGTGATGACAGTTAATTTCCAAATAACTATTCCCACTGGCCACATCTGAACTAGTGAAGAAAAAAAACCTATGAGATGTTTCCCACCAGCCTCTTTCCACGTCCGCAAGGATGGTGTCACGTTGTGTGTTTTCTCCAATGCCTTGAACGGCTCAGGTTTCGATTTACTCTGGTAACACCATAGAATTTTGTAGGCTGACATCTCTTCTTTAGGTCTGTTTTGATGAGAGGCCGCCTGAGATTGGTTGTTGCATTGTTTGGGTTGCCATAGGAAATCTAGTTACCCCATTTCAGCGAAAAATAGTAACTTCAGGTATTGATGAATATCATTTATTTCATTAAAAGATAGAAAAATAATAACATAATAAACAAAGACTAAATACAGCTAGTAATGAAAAAATACAAGTAAATGTTATTCACACATGGAAATTTTGGAATATTGTTTTGGAAGATAATAATTTTCGGATTGTGGCCACCCAAGCAAAAGATTGACAGTTGTGACTGAGTCTTTTTAATCTGTGGTTGTGACTTGACTGGCTGCTTGTATAAATTGGGCTCCAAAATAAGAAGAGGAATTTTATAGCTTGAGGCATCTGGTAATTGACGGAGGTCTGGTCCTCCATTGTGAGCAGGCTTGGCTCAGATGGCGTCAAAGCAGCCCATTTAAATCATATTTGGTAGCAGCAGGGACCCTGTAAGTAAATACTTATGTGGAAAGCTGTGTGTAGAATCGTGTACAATTCAGGTTAGGTCATCTATCATATTCATGGCTATTTTCAGGAAATATCAGACCCATGCTAAGGGGTTAAGGAGGGATTACCAGCGTTGAGACAATCCTTAGTTGCTGAATGTCTTCGGTAAGATTTATCCTGATTTAATAATTGCCTGCCACATGCTTAAGCCAATCTTCTAATAGAAGCAATTTTTTTCCTTTCAGCTGGATAGGGTTTATTTGTTTATTTATTCATTTTATAGCTTTTAGTGCTTGTTGACTTTTGGAGATTTCGTTTGGGACAGTGTTCTCTTTTCGCTGTAGAGAAACAGCTGCAATTTTTGGCTGCCGGATTGACTTCACCTGAAGGCTTCTTCTTGACAAGGTCTGTGAAACAATTTAAATTATAAATTAGGGAATTAGGATTAATAAATATAATTATTGAAATTTATGGCAATCGGATTTTAAGTAGGGACTAACTACTTTAGGACTAATATTAGAACCACATTCTGTAGCGACCCCGCTCTGCTCTGAGCTTTTAAAATTCTTATTAAGTAATCGTCTGGGTTTGGATGCTAAGGTTTCACAATTATACTATTGCTACTGTATGTAAATAAACGTTAGGTAATAAAGATTGTGCTTAATACTAACCGTTTTCTTTCATCCCCTTAGATTAAGGCCCTGATAGCTCAAAGCTTCCAGACAATCTTCAGATTTTTGGTGGCTCCGGCCACATTTTCAGTATCAACATTTCTGTTCTGTCGACTACTGTTTCCTCACTACCGGGCAGGAAGTAGTTATGTCGCAATGGCCAATGACATGAAATTCTTTCACATCCAGCCCATAAATTGCGTATTTCGAGCACCGTACGATCCTATGTACGAAATTATCCTGGTTATCACGGCACAGAATATCCTAGCTTTGGTCCCGATTGTGTTGCGTGTTTAGTTATTATTCTAATATCCGCCTCTGACCATATATATATATATATATATATATATATATATATATATATATATATATATATACATACACACACATATATGTAATATATATATTAAATAAAATCAATGCAAGGACATACAAGGGTTGATAACGAACGAACGAAAATCAATGCAAAATTACAACATCATCAGTTTGCCAAACTGCTACTACAGTGTATCGGCAAGCTCTTGGTAACAGTTGATCAGTGACAAGACAGCCAGCCAGGACGGCCATCAAAAGCCAGCAGGGCCAACGAAAATTTATTGTCACATAAGTTATTTCACTAAATACCAGGTAAGTAGCCGTGGGCATAGTTATTAAATTGGTGCCACAGTCCCCCCGGGCAAAAGGTGTAAGGGTGTACGGGAACGATCGACGTTAAGGTAAGATCCAAGCGGGGCTCGGTAATAAATCCAATCTGCGACCAACAGGGTCATTCAACTTAACCTCTTGGACCCATGTGTTAAGGCCTCTTTACATGACTCCAAGTAAAAGCACTTTTTAGAATAAAAAATAAACTGCGCAGAATAGTGGCTGCGGTAGTCGACGTTCAGTGGGTAGACTACCAGATCGATGGACTCACGACATTGTTAAAGCGTCTAGAAAACCTTGGAAAAGACTGGCAAGGAACGGAAAGAGTTAGGACGAAAAAGAAAAAGGTCATATCCAATATTCTCTGGTCTGGTCTTCTCTGCATATGCTCTATTTGTGAGCTGGTTAGATAGATACGAGTATATCCCCGGTTTCTAGTACACCAACAAGTTGTTCTTTTATTTTTAACGGTTGTGTGTTTTTTGTATGCACTTTGGCCAGTTGATAGCTTTTGACAGTAGATTAACAGACTGTGTCTGAGAAATTCCGAATTAGTGTTGAAGACACGATTTTGGTCTTTTGCCGAATACGATCAACGTATTATCTGACTAGCATGGCTCTCTCTAGTTCTCAAGCGTAGCTCTCTGCGCAACTTAATTCCGGTCCATATGTATTTGGTACGATAAGTCTTTATTGTACAGGCCAGGAAATACTTGAAAAGACCAAAATGACAAAAGCAAGGTATATCTGACGGAAAGAGACCATGTTTCGATACCACCTGCTTCTGTGATCAATTTAAATGGTCTTAAACTACCATGTCTTCAAGTTACCAGGTAAGGACACAAAAAATAAAACTAATTAAAAGGAAACTTAATTAAAAAGTGGTTAGCATATCACGTTTCCGATTTCTCAAAACTTTTCATTTCGTGCACCGTATGTGTCATAGTAATACCGCGTCTGTGCTATCATGCGAATCCGGGTATAATGCGGTTTTATCCAATCTGCGACCAACAAGGGTCGTTCATTTTAACCTCGGTGTGTTACGACACCGGAAGAGCGTTTACACATGAATTTCTTATCAAATGCCACAGTTCTATATTATCTTTCTTGACTTGCCCATAAATTGTTAACAATGCAATCTTAGGTTCCAGGCTGTAGGTTCTAAAAATAGTGGTAACAATTAAGATTTCTTATGTTCACTTTTGGATAAAAACGGGTTAGTGCATTAAAAAGAATACAATCATGTGGATACAGCGATATCATTCCGATGTAAAACCTAACTGCAGAGTAAGGTACTCGGGGCTGCAAGTGATGCAAATTACTTCAGCCAGATGTTGCTGCCTGTACGTAATACAGAGAGTATTGTAAAGAGGTTCGAAATTTAACTGATGCCGGTGAGTCGCTCATTAGCTCAGTTGGGAGAGCACTGGTACGGTTAGCCAGAGGTCACGGGTTAGAGTCCCGGCATCGGTGGAATTTGTAGCTTCTAAATAGGTTTTTAAAAACGCATTATAAAACAATTATGATTTCTTCCATTGGTGGCGCTTACTTAACACCCCGAAGCACCTTAATAAGATACTTTTTCATCTCTTCATCATCATAATTTTCAGCCCACCGCTGCCGACTGCTATGTATAGGCCTTTTTCCCAAATTCAATATCTCACGATCTCTTGCCAGCCGCATTCACGGACCCTCCGAAGACTCAACGACATCGTCCGACCTTCGGGTCGCTGGTCTGCCCACTGACGGTTTTCCTGTTTTCAGCCACCACTCTGTGATTGCCCTAATCCATCTGCCGTCTTCCCACCTCGCAAGGTGTCCCTCCCATTTCCATTACAGTCTCGGAACACTTTCTTCTTCATCCCTTAAGCTTAACATAAACATATAGCTTTTATACTAGTAAACTTATTACTCCAAGCCATTCGAAAATGGTTAAATAGATAGATACAGAACACTTATCTGTATACTTATCTATATATTTTCACAGAACACCAAAATAAAAACTTACAAATGTTTTTGTATAAAAAGGCTAGTTAGAGGCTAAAAATTTAACCAATGCCGGAATCCGAACCCGCGACCTCTGGCTATCCGTGCCAGCGCTCTTCCAACTGAGCTAATGGGCGACTCACCGGCATCAGTGAATATTCGAACCCCTTTACAATACTCTCTGTATTACGTACAGGCAGCGACATCTGGCTGAAGTAATTTGCATCACTTGCAGCGAGAGGAATTTTTAGCCTCTAAATAGGTTTTTAAAAGTGTCCTTAGCACGGATTAGTGCATTAAAAAGAATATGTTTTTCTATACCTAAGTAGTGGTATAGTATTGGCGGTCTTATCTCTTTTAGCCATCTCTTCCAGACAACCTTTGGATGAAGTGGAGCGCAGGAAGAATATAGTCTTTTTCTATATACAACAAAGTATTATCGACTGTAGACTTCAATAAAGTAATTCACCGCAGACAAATAAATGTAATTCAAACAGTAGTAAAATCCAATCGTTTCATATCTGGAAGAATGTTGGGAATTCAGACAAGAAGTGAATCAAGCAAAGGAAATTGCCGGAAATTGTACCGACTAAACGGGCCTTAAAAGAGGAGGGATTCAATAAGGAATTGATATGTATTACCTGTTGGTATGTGATTCCGTGTTGGGAATACGACGCGGAGCCGGTGCGTGGTAATCACACTGTTCCGGAACTTTGGACGATCGACTGATCGATGTTGTATCCGGAATTTCCAGTGGGACTCTTCACTGGCACGCAGAAACGTCTTCGAATACGGATTCGCTGGAACCCTTCATTGAATAACGGACATAAAGTAAAGAAACAAAAAGTAAGCAACTTATTGCCATGTTCTATCAGATCGCGTGTTCAAAATACGCATACTTAACGGTTTGCGCTGCATAAAAACACACAACGTATTTACCTGATGATTGCGATTTAAATTTAGAACACCAGAGTGTGCTGACACGAATGCCCGCTTAATCGTGCGAGTTTTGCGACAGAGTGCACGAAAACAAAGGCTCTCGGAATTTTTGAAGACGCACCTCATTGTTTGGTTGAAAGCCAACTGAGGCAATTGTTTTACCTGAACGAGTCTTTTGTGACCACTTCGCAAACAAGCGTGGCGGGCTGCCGCCGACCACCCTCGCCGCAAATTAAATTTATAAGCATTCGTGCTTTGAAATCACAACACACGAGACCAAACAGTAACTGCAAAGCTATGATATTAATTGGATGCGGCATTTGTGGTTTATTAGGTGGTAACCCAGTGAGAACAATGGACTTGTGAATGAGAGACCCGGGTTCGATTCGAGGTGCGGGCGGGTACCGATGACTTTGTTTTCGAAGTTATGTACATTTATGAAGTTATAGTAGCAATAAGACTCACTAACGGTGAAGGAAAACATCGTGAGCAAAACAACAGTGTCTGAGGTGTTCATTTACCTCAGCGGTAAATAATGCCCTGTAATTAAGGGTAATGGTAATGAAGCCCATACTTTCTTTCTTTGAGAGAAGGCCTGCGCAATGCAATAGGATGTGTATAGGCTACATAAGAAGGGCCATACATGTACATTGACATTTACATTAGCTTATTAGAGTACATTAGCTTGCTCTTTCCAAAAGGGGTAGACAGACATCACGTTTTCCGATACCGACCAGCCGTTTCGTCGAAATACAGTATAAATGCACGCTGACCGTTGTTGAGCAGGCATTACCAGCATTCCAGGCAGGAACTAGGAAACGAACTTTTCTAGTTTGTCTCGGGTCTTGGACGTTATCTATGTATTTATTGTATTAAATCTATCGACGAGTTAGCACCTATAACACAAGTCATTTAGTTGTACTTAGTATAGGGCTAACGAGATCTGTGTAATACGAGTATGTCCGTGAATATTTATTTATTTGCTTATTACAAAAATTAGGGTCATGGAGACCAATTGTGTCGCTTTTTTATTGTAATATTATTAAAAAAAACTTCACCAAAAACATTGGATTTAAATCCGGAATAGTTTTTGAAGTTTGTATGTTAGGCGATAATTGAATCTAAATTAAAAGCATTCTGTTATTATTATCCGTAAGATTGGAAAACCTTGGGGAGGCCTATGTCCTACAGTGGGGGTCAAATGGCCAATAATGGTGATTATTTATCAAATAATAACTTACATTTCTAAAAATTTAAAAGTAATTACTAATAACAAGTTACTGTAATAGTTTTGTCATCTGAAGAATTATTTACCAATAAACACAACAATATAATAACTATTATAAAACGTATTGAATCCTCAGAGGCGTCAATGAATTGGAATTGAAATCCGTTATGACTGAGAATTTACATACGGTGACACTTAAAAACCTATTTAGAGGCTAAAAATTTCACCCATGCCGGGATTCGAACCCGCAACCTCTGGCTATCCGTGCCAGCGCTCTACCAATTGAACCAATGGGCGACTCACCGGCATCAGTGAAATTTCGAGCCTCTTTACACTATTCTCTGTATTACGTACAGGCAGCGACGTCTGGCTTAGGCAAATTGCATCACTTACAGCCCCGACTACCTACTTTGCAGTTAGGTTTTACATCGGAATGATATCTATATATGATACTGTGACACTTCCAACAACGCTTCGCCTGAAAGGAATATATGAGTTTTTTACCGTTAGGTAATTCTCCGGCACGTATTTGAATTTGAATACGCAGTATGCTTACGCAGATCCAATTTCCGTATTTGTCAGCTGAAAACTTGAGTTTGATTCCGGGGGCGGCAATGTTCCGTTTACGTGAGAAAATATGTGTGAAATGCAAAAGTTATACTCCACGTTCCTTCATTGGGTATTTAATTTAGCCTCGACCGGGGCCCTGCTATGACGACGGTTAATTCTAAAGAGCATTCTACGTAACGGGTAGCGTTAGAAGATAAAATACAATTATCTCAGAAGATGCTTTTTATTCTTACATCATCCAGCAATTGTTTTTTTTGATGACCTGATAATAGTAATATTCAGAGTGTAGGTTTGAGTTATTTCTAATAAAATCAATAGGTTGCATTATTATTATTTATTAGGACTACCAACAAGATAGTTAGAATACTTTCGGGGCTTAATCGCGTAAACGCTTAATTGTGTCGCAACCCCAATAGTGTTTTGTGATGGCTGATTGAGGGTAGTCTGAAACCTCATCAGCCGAAGATGCGAACGGATGCCAGCCATCAGTCTTTTCGTGACCACGATGACTGTAACGTCGTCGAAACGTCGAGGTAAAATTGCAATAAATTACTACGCGATTAAGCCCCGAAAGTATTCTAACTATGTGTAAAAGTCGCGAAAGTTTAAAATATGTTATACCAACAAGATATACACCAATACATTCACAATAAATAACTATCACCATATCTATAAATAAATGTTACCTCACTTACAGGCAGTCACAATATGCACCGTTAGTATAAAGTTTCTTAATGCATAATTATATTATACGTCATCGTCCAAATAAATTTTGTTTCAATCATACTGACCACAGTGATACAGAGGATACCTAAAAGTACAAATGTCTGAGCAGATATTTTGATCTGCAAATTGCTACATTGCTACGGAAATAAACATCTAATAGGGCACGGAGCATCCCGCCCTGTTTTCATATCACTTGGCCATGCACTCTCTCGTTCCCGTTACGATTTTATTTTTCAGTGTCTGCTAAAAGTCAGTTTCCTCAAGCAAACTACCGTGGAACTGGTTGGTTTGTTAATATTCAGCGTCCGACGCGAGCTCGCAACGTGCCCCAACTACGAATAACTTGACTACACGATGCAATGTCTTTAATAGGGACCATAAATTGAATATGTACATTAGCATGCGAAAAAACGTTTGAAAATAGACTCGCATTTTAAAATTTTTAACTCTCTAGGTCTGCGTGGAATTCTTGAAAAGCTCGAATGTTTTTAACGGTCCGTGGAAGCTCAAAGTGGCCTACACATAGTCTGTTTTATAGAGTGTACTGAGCAGAGAAGATGCCTGGACAATCTAATTGCATGCCTGACAGTGTGGACACCATGCAACGGTTCATTCGCTTACTTCCTGTGTCGACAGTTGCTTTGAAACTAAAAGCATTTCACCAGTGGTGTGCGTTCTCTTTCTTATTGCCATTCGGCTTTGGTTAAAGCGCACATTTTCTACGCTTGCGTCTGGTGAGAGTTATTGTCCATCCTGTAGCACTTGCGTACACATGTGTCTCAATATGCTCTTAAGGAGCTCTTTCACAGGTTTTCTGTAAGGTCCTGTTACCTATTTTGTTTAAACTATTAGGTTTTGTATTCTAAATCATCATCATCAACCCATTATGTCCCAACCAAGGGGCACGGGCCATGAAGACATTGAGGAAGGTATAGGCCATACTCCACCACGGCGGCCAAGTCCGGATTGGTGGAGGGTTGCAAGACTAGTGGCTGGTATTACTGTCAGAAGCTTTCAAGCCGCCATAAGGCCTCTGACTTGGCTTAACGACTGCCATCTATTGACGGCAGCCGGCACCAACTACTTAATGAGCCTTGCAAAGCACGGAACCGCTCGGAAAAATCCCAGTAGCGTTAGTCATTGCTCGCACACCCATCCATGCAGTGAATGCGCCCTGTGTTGCTTAACCTTCATGATCGTTTAAGATCACTAAGACAGCCGGGGCTACGAGCGATATTCTAAATAGCTTGTCAATATCGCTTGATACTAATTACGGCCATGACGTCGTGACCATCGAAACTAGGGTATCCTGTGCTTTTGTAATTGGGAAAAGACATCATAAACATGTAATACACCCAGTCTGTCGACATTTGAACAAATTAATTGAGGAAATTAGCATACTTTAGTAAGTAGATAGCTCTGAGTAAGTAGATAGGCCTTAAGGGGCGATGTCAGATATGCTACCCTATTTACTCGGTAATTAGCGCAACCCTGAAAAAAGAAAATAATTATCTTATTTCATAGGACGTTTTTTCAAAACGTGAACCTCATAAATCATGACCACTGTGATAGCAATTTCAAGTATCGCAGTCTAGAATCTGGGTTCAACAACTTAGGCCTTAAATCGATTTCTGATAAAAAAAACCGTATTTTTTAAAAATATTTTAAAATTCGATTTTTCGGCTCTTTCTTTTAGTAAGTTCTCAAAATAGTTATTAATGTTTATTGAGATTCGCCCTTCCGGCCGCCATCGCATCTAAGTTTCGCAACCAGTTGCGATGGAGGATTTTTCGTTCTTTGTTGGCAACTGGTTGCGATAGAAGAATGTTTTTTGCTTAATAGGCAACCAGTTGCCAACAAAGACTAATTTTGCCGCCGTGGCAACTATGTTTCGCAACCAGTTGTGAAGCAAGAGTTTCTGTTGACTGTGTTAACTTTTTTCAAAGATTAGAAAGAAAGAACTGAAAAAATTCAATATTCTTTTATAACGCTATAAAAAATACATCATCATCATCATCGGCTTACGGTTGTCCACTGCTGGACATAGGCCTCTCCCATTGCATGCCACTGAGCACGGTCCTCGGCTACTCTCATCCAGCTCTTGCCAGCCGCCCTGCGAAGATCATCGCTCCACCGAGTCTGAGGACGTCCTACACTACGTTTACCGATCAGCGGTCTCCACTCGAGAACTCTTCTACCCCATCATAAAAAATATGATTTTTTCAATTGATGGCGCTAGCGTCTTTACATTCGACAATAAATAAATATGCATCCAAATACACTTTCAGAAAACTGATCATCGAGGCACCATTTCTAGCAAAAGTTCGTAGAAAAAAATCTTCTTAGCCGTTCTTAGCACTAGTTTTGTTGAAAAACAGTGCGTAGAACTTCAGTCGTTCAAAGAAAATTCTCGGACCCAGCGGGTGGCGCCTCAACCATTGCTCAATAAAACGGTCTCTCATTGCTGTTGTGTATCAGCGATAGAAAAAATACAGCTTTACGCTTTTGTTGCAAAGTCACCCCTAACGTAATCGAGTAGAGTGCATGCGTGTTAAGGTTGATGATCTGTCGACTGTAAAAGTCAACGATTCGTGCAGCGATCGCGTGCCGTTCTACGTGCGAGCTGAAAAGTAAAACTACCTAATTGTGTTTGCAGTGTAAACGTTACACGGCTTTAAATTACCTGGAATTATTGATTTCTTCATGGCTGTTCTTTTTGTGGTTAGATAGATAGAGAACACTTTGTTGTACTTAAAAATAGAAATGACACAGATATTTCTTTACCTAAAAGTACAGACGGCGGCATTATCACTAAAAGTTATCGATATATAAGTTACTGCACCTACTGGTGACGGTAGCAGTATCAATGATGATGACGGGTGAAATTCATAATATATATATATATATATATATATATATATATATATATATATATATATATATATATATATAATATATATATAATATATGCTTACATTTTTTGAAAACTCCCCAAAGATAACGGTGAAGTTACTAAAAACAGCCAGTGCCATGATCAAAGCTATCGCTTCGAGGAAATCTCTCAGCACGAAAGCTTGATTCGAAGAATGTCTCTGGCAGTACGGGAGCAAAAGTGGAACTTTGATAACCCTACGGTAGACGGCTGTATGTCCGTCCGTTCAGATTAATAGAATCCATTTGGGAGCTGTCTCTTTTCACTTTTTTGTTGATCGTGTATCACCGTGTCGCGTAACCCTTTGAGTCGTGTTTTTTTCTTCTTTTTCCCCCGACTATATGAACACGTTTTTATTATGGTTCCGTACCCGAAGGGTGCCAAACGGGATCCTATTACTCTGCCTCCGCTGTCCGTCTGTCTGTCTGTCCGACCTTCAAAGGGCTATCTAATTATTATTAGTAGTAACATATTTTACTTTACAAAGATGTGATTGCATCTTCTTCTTCTTCAGGCTTTATTAGTCCACTGCTGGACATAGCCCTCCCCTAATGAGCGCAAGGTTGTGCCATTACGCTGGGCATGCGGGTTGGGGATCGCAGTTTGGTGGAATTGTACTGCAGGGGGCGCTGCTGCCCACCCCCCGGTTTGTATCCCTTAGTCGCCTTTTACGACACCCGCGGGAAAAATTTGGTTTGGTGCTATTCTCTAGACCGACATAATAATAACTAATTCTGTAACTGAAATGAACTTAATCTGGAGGGTTTCTAAAGGTCATTCTAATTTTGGCGTGGTGGTCGAGTCATCTATCTCTCTCCAAAACGGTTGAGACTAATGATGGCCCCTCAGGGGGATGACCCCTGGGTTATGCTTGTGAACGAGTGCTGTTCGTGTGTTTAGCCGCAGCACTTATGTTTTCCTTACTTTTGTAAGACAATTCACTAATGGTTCGGCATTTAAAGTGATTGATGGCAATCATACGTATTGATTGCAACTGATGTATTAGGTTTAAGATAACTTGAGAAAAGATGGTCAGAGTGGAATTTTTAGTCCCGCTGCCTTTTTCTCCACTACACTACGGCCCGAAGGCAGCGGTTAACATTTTATATTGACATTCAGCAAACATAATGTAAATTATGTACATTGAAATAAAATTGATTTGAATTTAATTTAATTATACTTTATTGCGCACGATTTTATTGATTTCGAAATATTTTTTTAGCCCTTACGATGCCCTTGGTGTACAAGTTCGACTCCCACTTGGCCGGATTTTTATTATTTTTTGTTAGAATATATAATAAGTCCTACAATTATGTCAAGTTGACGCCGATATGGCAGCTTGATAACTTCTGACAGTAAGACCAGTCACTAAGAACGAATTTTGTTGTCAGCAACATCTGGTTTATTTGAAACATGGACTGAGTTGTAATAAGAATAACTTGGCCGTTTTTTTTTATTTATGTTCTATCGGTGTCACACACACATCATCAACGGCCAAGTCCGGATTGGTGGCTTTCAAGATACGAGTAAGTCTTAAGATAAGCATAAACAAAAAGAAACGGTTTTCAAATAAACCAGTTTGCTGACAACAAAATTCGTTAACATATCCTCGAAAGTTCCACTGTAGATACATTAGACCCAGTTGTTTCTAAGCGAACGCGTCTACGCCGTAGAATATTTACACTACAGAAGTCCTCTTGACAAGAGATGTAAATTAGAGTATTATATATTACTCTCACACAACACAATCACTTGTACTGTTCCCAAACTAAGATCCCTGTGTAATGGTAAATAAGCAAGGCCATCACAAACATGCAAATACACCCAGATTGAAGCCATTTGTACGAAATATGTAATGCGTAAATATGCAAAATAAATCAAACCCATGACGTCTGGCATGGTAATCAGACTTGATATCGCTAGACCAACAAGGCTAATTTGTTCTACATCTCTCTGGTTATTTATTTATGGCTTCTATAAATGCATTGTAAACTCCTCGTAATTCTTCCAACCTTCTTTATGTACAACTGCTTTCCACCTATCTACAATTATTGGTCTTTTTATAATACTGTTATACCGAATATATTAACTAAGCGGTTAGGTTCGCATGCTCATATATAACACCCACTAAATTCTGAGCGAGCAAATTCGAATCCTGTAACTTTTAAATTCCATACTTAAACGCAACGCAAACGTTGGATTCCGACGGGTTTGGTGCCAGTAATAAGGCCCACATATGCATTGAAAATAACTTTCTCTAGACAGACAATGCATCATACTGAGTCACATAGAGGTTGAGAGTGCGGGATAGTGCGAGTATTTACTAAACACTCTGGTTTCCCTTCTTTAGTCCCAAACTACGATACCCTGTGCCATGGTAAAGAACGTGTTACAGTTTAATTTATTTACCTGTTTTAGATATCAGCTAACTAAAGTTTTTAATGGAATCTACTAGTTATAAAGCGTTTGTAAATATTAAAATAGGGATTTAGATATTCACATAAATAAATAAATAAATTCACGCGTGTATCCCGGGCATTTGTCAGGATCGTGGCAAGTGGCAAGCACTGATATCTACCTAACTCACCGGGACGTGGACACACAGCATCAAAATAAAGGAATCGATACTCAATATCAACCCTTGTATGTCCCCACTGGGGCACGGGTCTCTTCCTGCATCGCAGGAAGGTAAATGGATGTCAGGCTCAAATCCAATAAAAACCTACTGTGTGACTTTCAGTGACTTTCCCGGTTTGTTCTATATCTATCTATAATCAGCCCACATCAAGCCACTGTTGGGCATAGGCCTCCTTTTTATTGCGCCATTCCTCACGATCCTGTGCAAATCTGATCCAACTCTGACCCGCAACCCTCAGGATGTCGTCTGACCATCGTGTCGGTGGTCTGCCTACCAACCTCCTTCCCTCCCTTGGCCACCACTCCGATACTGCCCTGGTCCACCGGCCATCTTCCTTTATAGCCAAGTGTCCCACCCATCTCCACTTTAACTCTGTGATCCGATTACCAACGTCTTCGACCCGGTTTGTTCATTCATCTTCATTGTAAAAAGCTTAGCGGTAGGCTTAGTTTTTGACAATTTCTGTAATTATTATTATGTCGATATCCTTTACGTCACTTAAACACCCTTTTCAAACACTAAGCTTTAACCTATAAAGGTACCTATATTGGAGAATTTAATTTCTAACAATCGGATAAATTAATCTTTTGTAAATTTTCAAGGTTATATTCTTTTTAATGCACTAACCCGTGCTAAGAACACTTTAAATGTTGTACGTAATACAGAGAGTATTGTAAAGAGGTTCGAAATTTCACTGATGCCGGTGAGTCGCCCATTAGCTCAGTTGGAAGAGCGCTGGCAAGGATAGCCAGAGGTCGCGGGTTCGAATCCCGGCATGGGTGGAATTTTTATCCTCTAAACAGGTTTCTAAAATTTTCAAGGTCAAAAAGCAACAGGAGATCATTTAAATAAATACTTCGTCGTTCTTCATTTGAGAAAAGTTAGCCAGATTCTATTTCGCTGTCTTCCTCTCCACTACATCTCGACAAAGACTGCGGATAACATTAAATTGACGTTGAACAAACAGAATATAAATCCTTTACGTTCAAATATTTTTCGGTTTGCCGATTTCCGAACGACGCAACATACTACACTGGCTATTGTAGTAAACTGAATACTGGTAGGGCCCAGGACAGATTTTGCGTCGGATTAGGCTATTTCTTTCGTCTAACTCTGGTCGATTCTGCACTGAATGTTCCAGGCCGCGTTCGGATGTACAGTTTGCAATATCCGGGCCGAGATGTATCGGGCGGCTTACTAAAACGAAATATCGAACGTCGCTGTGGCTGCAGCGGGCGTATTCATTCGACGACCTCGTTCCGAGTATTATCTTTGTCGAATCGTCTCTTTGGTTTCCTCGAAGAGGTTACTGGTGAGTTTACGAGACGATCTGTACGATAGAACATTGATAATATTAAAAAAAATTACTGATGTCACATTTCATTTCGCTAGGCCCGGCCCTTTTCCCAAAACACGTTTACACTCTGACCACTTCCGGGTTCTTAACAGTACCTTAGTAGAGGCATTTAGTAACATAACATAACATTTACATACAAGCACGTACATTGCTTCTGGCCCCACACTAGGATACCATGTGTCGTGGGAACCAGAAATATCGACATCACAAACATGTAAACATCCAAGACTTGGGGTTGTTTTGTCTCCAGCCGGGGTTCGAACCCGGGACCTCTCGCATGGTAGGCAGATGCGCTACGGCTGCGCCACAGAGGTCCTCGGAAGTGGTGGTGGACGCTTCTGATAGATATAACTTCTATTTTATCCGTTAACGCGATGGCAATCATGCTACTATTTTGCAGGTGAACTATTAGCTCTACATTTGAAGTAATAAATAGCCATAGCTGCTATAAGACAGTGGTTATCGATACATTTGACTACTATTTTTGTCAGTAGTTGTTTTAGTGGCTAGTGTTAACTTAAATACAGTTCAAAGGTATTATTTATTGCCTTCACAATTGTTTATTTGGGAATTGTGAATTGTACACATAATAATAATAATAATATTGGCCTTTTTGCATCTACTTAATGAGATGATTTATACAGCGTCCAGTGGTATCTTCACTCACACTAGATGGGTGAAGGGACCACTCCGACGCTGTAGTGCCTGGGTCATGGTTTTATGGATGGTGTAGGCTTGCCCAGCACCTATACCATCCTGACAGCTTAGTCGGCCTAGCCCACAGGAAAGACTAGTCAATACGTGCGGAGCCAACCAAGCCGCGGGTTTCCTTACGATGTTTTCCTTCACCGTTAGCGTGTGGTATTGCGACTGCAAATTCGCAAATAGCTCAGTGGGTAGAACCATAGACTGGCAAGCGAGAGCCCCAGGTTCGATCCCGAGTGTGGGAATTGTATACAGCATACATTTTAATAGTTTGTACAATTCGTAGATAGAAAGTACTTTTACAGAAGTATGCTACATAATAATCATAACTTCGAAACAACACAATCACTAGTCTTGGTACCAAACTAGGGTGGGTAGCCTAGTTTGGTACCAAGCCATGTTTTGTGAACCATGGCTTATATATGTAACAGGTACCATGTTTGTGATGTTCTTATAAGCATAGGGTTGTAACGGTGCAAAAGTAAAAAGGTTTGCACCGTTACAACCCTATGCTTTTCAATATTTAAATTATGTCACACATTTTCTAAATATCCCCCATTTTTCATCATTACCTCCTCACACATTGACTAGATCTGACTATTTTACCTGCTTATCCGTTTTTATCCAGTTTTCTGTTTTATTATAAAATAACAGTATCTACAAATAAAGCAACAGTGGAAGTCGTTCCAGTTTTATCATTTATAAAAGTTTCACAACACGATAGGGTTATGCTTATTAGAACATCACAAACATACGAGGCCATTTGTACAGATGTGCGACGGCCTCCGTGAGAATCAAAACTACGACCTCTGGCATGGTAATCAGACGTGACACCGCTAGACCAACGAGACAGTCAAATGATATTTAATACAGCCTTAAGTTTTCCTACCTTCACTAGATAGGTTTTACCAAACATGCTTAGATTTTATTTAATGTCAATTTTGTAAATACTTACGTATGCTATGCTAAATATTTAAATGCTGGGTGCAGAGAAGTGTGCTGTGTGGTGTCGGATGCTGTGTGGTGTCGGCCTAGAGAATAGCACCAACCCAAATTCTTCCGGGTGTCGTAAAAGGCGACTAAGGGACACAAACCGGGGGGTGGGCACAGCACCCCCTGCAGTACAATTCCACCAAACTGCGATCCCCAACCCGCATGCCCAGCATGGGGATTATGGGTATTACCCCGCAATGGTGGCACAACCTTGCGCTATGGCGCTCATTAGGGGAGGGCTATGTCTAGCAGTGGACAAATGTAGCCTGAAGCAGGGTGAAGTGACTACAGAGATGATGTGGCGCACGGGGCATACTTTGAAATGGAACATGCTGGCTTACCACCTATAAATATCCGCTCAGCATAATCCACAGGCAAGATTAAGTCAATACGTGCGGAGCCGACTATACGGCCTTGGGTTCCCCCGGTTTGTAAATAGAAATAGGTGTACAAAATATGATGAATACCGTGATAACTTTTCCATTTTCCACAAAGTGTATTTGCATGCTCTTTGTGGCTGTTTATTGATGTTACACATACGGTCCTTTCCACGGAACTCGGCTAACAAACTTTGTGGAAAGGGCCGTATTTAGAATATGGAGCTAGTTTGGTGTGTTTGTACAGTGTGTTGATTAGTTGCTTTTCTCGTAACCCGTGTGTTATCTGCATGATGGAGAAATTGCACAAAAAACGTTTTTTTCTCATTGCGGAGGCCACGTAAAAAGCAGTGCCTAATTTTTTTTCTTTACGACAAATACTTTTCATGATATACGTGTCGAAAGGTTATGGCAGTCACATATTGATTGATTAGTCTTTCTAGTACTACATCTTGCCATACAAAACTATCTCTAACTGTGACGTCACAACTTGAAGGTAACGTCTTATAGGTAGTTATAAAGCATAACATGAAGCGTTTATCAATGTTTGGGTTATCTTGCAGTGACGTGTTTATGCGTCAACGCTCTCATTAGAACTCTATAAGAAATCTCTCTAAGAAAAGAAATCTAAAAAATCTGATTAGTATTTTATTATTGAGTAACTTGATATTTCACATTTCCGTGAGACATGTAAAAAGCAAAAAAATTGTTTTCGTTTCTTTATAATTTTTTTCTGAGTTTTTCTACGATTTATATCGCATGAAAACAATGTCATTCCAGTGTAATTTTGTCGCAATTTTCCCATTTAGAACATTTTTCCTCAAGAACCATGAGTAAATCAACGGCTTACGATATGTTTAATTTAAAGTAACACCTTTTATATAAATACGCATCTTGTATTGCGTACAGTCATGAGCACTAATATGTATGCACTTCAGTACCTTGTTAAAGTCAAAATATACTATTTTTATTTTTAATGCACTAACCCGTGCTAAGGAACAAATTTAAAAACCTATTTAGAGGCTAAAATTTCACCCATGCCGGGATTCGAACCCGCAACCTCTGGCTATCCGTGCCAGCGCTCTACCAATTGAGCCAATGGGCGACTCACGGCATCAGTGAAATTTCGAACCTCTTTACACTATTCTCTGTATTACGTACAGGCAGCGACATCTGACTTAAGCAAATTGCATTACTTACAGCCCCGACTACCTACTTTGCAGTTAGGTTTTAACATCGGAACGATATCACTGTACCCACATGATTATACTATTTTTATTTTTAATGCACTAACCCGTGCTAAGGAACAAATTTAAAAACCTATTTAGAGGTTGCGGGTTCGAATCCCGGCATGGGTAAAATTTTAGTCTCTAAATAGGTTTTTAAAGTCAAAATAGTCAATCTCTCATACATCAGACTAGAAGGGGTTAATGTGACAAGGTTCTAAGGTGTTTACTTGTTAGTGCACGCGACTGTACAAACATTTTACCACAACCACTTGAAATACCAATACTGTGGAAACGATTTAATTGATTTTCCAGCATCATTTTACATTTAAAGTAGTTTGTTTTGTTGCTTGCGGCTTGAAATAAATAAAGATTCACAGGTAACGCTTCAGTGCAATGGCAGGTGACTAAGGAATTGTAAGGCCCAGCCCGGAAATAACAGGTATTACTAAGACTAATGATTGGTGATGTTACGGAACTGGCATGTCAGGATCGTGGCAAGTTGCAAACCTTGTTCTTTGCCTACTCTTCGGAGATACAGGCACGCGTTTTGACGTGAGTATATACTGCATATATACTTATGTGTGTATACAACTAAGGCTTTTTATTATAACAAAAATCCTGTCTCTCTTTTTGTTCAGTGACCTTCCATTATAAGGTTGTCTAGAAGAAATTGCTTTCCGCAATAAGGCCACTAATTGTATTTTGTATCTTTACCTGTTGTGCTCTGGCGTACAGTAAAGAACATTCTTATCTTATCTCAGTAACAGGGGCCTAATTAGACGCAGCACATCGTGAACGATTGCAATACTCTAACCGTCAAATTGGTATGGAATATGACAGTTAGAATATTGGAATTGCTTGGAATTTAGTGCGCACAATTAGGTCGCAGAACAACGTATTCATGAATTCAGATAAAACCCACATTACTCGAAACTAAACTGAGACAAATCACCCAATCTGACGTGACACACAAACGACAGGCTGTCCGCAATGTTTACAAATAATAAACATGTAGATTCCCGGCTAACTGAGAGTAATGTTCGCATAATAGATGTAAACAAAGATTTATGCCCCAAGCGGGCCAGTGTTTACCTCGATAAAAGGTTCTGACAAAATAATAAATAATGGTTCCCTAAACGCCTAGTTGAATGAAGTGTCGAACAAGGACAAATGTGAGCGGCGGGACGTGCATATAGCCTCCCGAATGTTCCCCATGAGGAGTCTTGCGTGCCGGCGTAAAGTATAATATTACGGGGAGTGTCAATAAGAAAGGATGTGTCTCAAAAGTGGAATAGCATTTGTCTTTGTTATTTACTTACCGTAGACAGTTTAAGAAAATTTTAGGTATATGATAATATTTTATACGGTAACAGTGTCGATGGTTCGTAAGAAGAATTACGTTTTATAAGCATGGTACGAGTCTTAATTAAGCCCACACTCTCTCCCTAAGAGAAGGCCTATGCCTTGCAGAAGGGCGTTTATAGGTTAGATAAAAAAATAGTTTTAACAACACGTTTGGTTTTGGTTACAACATATTAAGTTTGGAGATTTTTTGTCAATTTTTTCTCCAAAACGATCTAGATTTTGAAATGGACACCTAGTTTGAATGTAACGTTCATCAAGCCGCAGTTTCTGCGCTACTTTGAATAAAACTTTTTCATTTCATGCGTAAACATAAAGAGTAGTTAGGTATATTAGTTTCACTGCACTATATAAAGCTAATTAAAGGGACATACCACGAAGATATCTATCTGGTCCAGATACAACAGCTTTTCAAATGGTTTGTGGTTAATTTATAGGTACCTCACTCCCAGTTTTTCATACATATGTTGTTAGTATAACCTTTTAATCTAGTTTTCATGTGTTTTTTACGTAGTTTTGTCAACTGTAGATTTTAGTGTAGGAAAAATGAGGATGCCACACTCTGTAAATCATGAAAACTATGAAATAAGATATGGAAAAGAAACTGAAAGTTTTTGAAAAGAATAAATGTGTGTCAGCTGTGTGTTATTTCAGAAGGAATAACAATTAGGGGATGTATTAGCAAAGGGAAATATAAAAAGTACCCGGAACCGGCGTGCGATCGTGGATCGATAGGATCGTGGCAAGTGGCAGTTCCTGGTCTCTGCCTACCCCTCTGGGATACAGGCGTGAGGTTATGTATGTATGTATGTATGTATGTATGTATGTATGTATGTATGTATGTATGTATGTATGTATGTATGTATGTATGTATGTATGTATGTATGTATGTATGAATGAATAACAATTATACACAATTGACAAGAACGTTGACATTCAGTATGAAAACATATTGTTTTTACATTGAACACAAATAATTGATTTCATTTGATTTAAAAAACGCAGTCCAAGAAATTATACAAGTGGAATAATCTGCAGTGCATAACAATATTTAAAACTGTAAATGCTTACCTACGAACACGAGCGAGAGAAAATCTCCGAGAAAAATTTAAATCCCGATACCAGGGTAACAAAGATCGGTACTAAAACTACTTTTGCCTCAAGAGCCACATATGGGTTGTGTCGTTGTCGCTTGGTACTTGGGCCACTCCAGACTATTTCAAAATATGTTTAGTTTTTACAACTATGTAAAATTAGTTCACGACTAGCTGAATTTAATTTATTAGGGAATAGCGATTCAGCGGCTGCCTGCTGTCTTAATCGATCACGAAGGTAAAGCTACCTAAATAGGGCGCGTTCAGTGCATGGATGGGTAACCGTCTATGACTAACGCTAGTGGCATTTTTCCGAGCGGTTCCGTGCCTCGCAAGGCACGTAAGGCAGCTAGTGCCGGCTACCGTCGATAGATGGCAGTCGTTAAGCCAAGTCAGAGCCCTTAGGGCGGCTTGAAGACAGCGTTTTTTAAAGCTAATAATTTAATAAAATCCATTTCCTGCATACAGTATAAACCCAACTACCCGTCTCTTATTTCCTTTAGCAAATTTCCGTCATGAGGTTGTCTGAAAGAAATTGCTTTTAGAAATAGGGCCGCGAATTGTATTCTGTATCTTTACATATTTTATAATTTGTGCTCTGGTGTACAGTAGATTCTTATCTCTTTATAAATCTCGTGCTGAGAGTTGATATTGACGGTAAGAAAGGGCATTTCGGAACCAACTCCTGGGGTTCTCGGGAACGTGCCACGTTGACGGCGCTGGTCGTTATTGGCGGCACGTCCCGAATGCGGCCATTACAGTTGTAGAACGCGCAACGAGCACAAAGGTGATACGGACCGGCGCTCATAAAAGTATTCCTACAACTTCTTAATGTCCCGGTGCCTTGTGGCCTGGCCACATGTGTAATTGATGGTTCGATTCTTGTTACGAGTGCTTGGAGTTAGCGAGCGAATGGCCGGCCTCGCCCTGAAAGAAGCTGGGAGTACTGCAACAACACCTCTTTGCACAAATGTCGTAACTGGCTGACTTAGCTGTCCTGTTTGAATTTGGATTGGAGAGAAATGGCGACATTTTGGTTTAAGGGTGTGTCGGCGACTAGACTAGATAGAAACAGAAAAATTTGGAAGAGATAAAATAATTAGTTTTGCAACTATTTTCTGATATTTCTTTTCAATTAGCATCAGTATTGAACACCATATAGGCGCTGTTACTTTTCTTTTCTGTAAATACTTGTTGATAACAATGAAAATATATATATATATATATATATATATATGCATAACTTTACTACATAACTATTACGTTTTTTTATATAGAACGAGTAAAGACCAGTCGACATTGGATAAACGCTTTGAAAACAAAGCCTTCCTCCAATGTCAACGAGTTAAACTTGAACAATTTGGCGGAGAACAACAACACGGCCATTTGGTCGAATTAATCTCTGACCAGGGCCATAAAAGATGCTTTATCGGACTCTGATAGGCTATAGGGGAAACTCAATTTCATGTCGCCGCATTGTTTTATGTTTATTGCCGCCACGGTTGCTATGAGCCATGCCATGAGCATGTTCGTATAGACAGATAAAATAAACGATAGTAAAAATCAGCAGTTGGTGCCGGCTGTCATCGATAGATGACAGTAGTTAAGCCAAGTCAAAGGCCTTAGGGCGGCTTGAAAAACTTCTGACCAGTCAGTAGTCTTGCATGCCTCCACCAATCCGGACTCGGCTCCCGTAGTGGTGTATGGCCTATACCTTCCTTATGGAAGATACCCGTGCCCCTCGGTGGGGACATAATGGGTAGATAATGATAATAATTACATGAACTATAAATATATATATATATTCATGGACATATTAAACAGATTTCGTTAGCCCTATACTAAGTACATCTAAATGATTTGTGTTATAGGTGCTAACTTGACAATAAATTTAATACAATAAATACATAGATAACATCCAACCCGAGACAAACTAGAAAAGTTCCTTTCCTAGTTTGACCTGGCCGGGGATCGAACCCGACACCTTCGGTTTTACAGTCAGCGTGCCAAACCGCTGCGCCACTGAGGCCGTGACCTAACAATTAACATTAACACCTAATAATTCCTCATCGATAGAGATCTGCAAGACAAATTCTCAATGTCCGGTTTCCGACCGCAGCAGAAGCAGCAATCTGCTGTTTCTTTTATCTAAGGTACAATACATTACAATTTATTAGTAATGTTCATTACACGTCAATAAAATAATATAAAATAATGATTACCGTCTCTACTTGCCACTTAAGTCTACCCATGACCACGGGCCGTCCATGTGCCGGACCATGTGCCGTGCGGTGTCGGCCTACAGAATAGCACCAACCCAAATTCTTCCCGCGGGTGTCGTAAAAGGCGACCGAGGGACACAAACCGGGGGGTGGGCAGCAGCGCCCCATGCAGTACAATTCCACCGAACTGCGAACCCCAACTCGCATGCCCAGCGTGGGGATTATGGGCATTACCCCCAAATGATGGCACAACCTTGCGCTATGCCACTCATTAGAGGAGGGCTGTATGCAGCAGTGGACTAATATAGCCTGAAGAAAAAGAAGATGACCACGGGAACTGCAACGCAGCCGAAACGTTTGACGTTTTACCTATAAATAATCGCGATTAGGCCCATTTAATACGAGTATATAACAACTAGCTGTGGTCGGCGGTGTTACCCGGGGTTTATCGATTGTCCCATGGGAATAAGATATTTTCTCGCAGTAAAACGTAGCCTATGTGCTAATCAAGGGTGTCAGCTAACTCTATACAAATTTTAATTAAAATCTCTCTAGCCGTTTAGACGTGAAGAAGTAACAAACACACTCACAAACTTTCGCCTTTGTAATTTATGTAGTGTGATGTAATGTAATAAAGTATGTGACCTTAAAAATAACACGAACAGGTAGCCGATAACTGATAATGGCAGATGAAATAATCTCACCGTCATTTGGCTCGGCCGTGTCAGAATCAAGATACGAGTACGTAGTGTAAGTCAACCGCTGACTCAATGATCACCGCACCGCCGCCATTGCCAGTCGTAAAGTGGCATATAAAAAGTATTCGCCAAATCGAAGCTCAAACTGGGATGTGCGAGCGGGCGACCTGGTTAACAGCGGAGGAAGCTTTTCTTTGGAATAGTTGTTTGAGTGTCTATTTATCTACGTTAGTAAAAGAAGAAGGTTTTCTGGAAGAAATTTCTCACAGAGATAAGCTCGCCTTTGTACATGTATTTTCTTAAATTCTATAGCTTTTTTGTGTTTTTCGTGTGCAGTAAATCATAATAATAGGTTTATTTATTTATATAATTCGGAGATAATACAGAAACATGCTACTTATTCTAAACTTAGATGATTAAATTATGTATTAGGCATGCATAAAAAAATATATCTCACTAAATACTATATTTAAAGTAAGTTAAAGGTGAGGGTACTGAGTAATCTATGAAGAGTACACCAATTGCTTACAGAAATAAAAACGGACAAAGGACACGAAATGGTAACTAAATTAAAACTTAATAATAATAAAAACATTAAACAATTGTCTAGTTGATCAGAAATTTCAAATGACGAGTAAAATTACGAGTAGTCAGCAGCAACCATCGACTACGCACTCTATTGTAAAAGTCCAAGTTAATCTGCTAGGATGGGTCTAACCTTTGAATCGAATTTACGACGCTGAATTCCGTTTTTTTTTTAATATCCATGTTTTAGTAATAAGAAATCTTGCAGGAAATCATCTAAAGGTGTCTCCTCGCACCTCGCTCTGTAGATGTTTATTGTAAAGTCGCCCAAAACACCAGTAGCTAGAGTTCACGTACGTAAAGGTCGTTGTTCTCTCGATTGTACTTAACTATTAGCCCGAAGTAGCTGTTTCTAGTCACTCTACCCGGCTTGAGTGAGTTGGGGTGTCTTATACTCGATAGTTCACTACACACTTATTCTCGTTACGAGCATAGCAGCGTCTAGTAGCAAATACTATGTCAAAAATAACTCATTATACAAAGTGACATTGATATTCAAATCTAGCAAGGAGTTTGCGGGTAGGTTGCACCCATCCCACAGGTAGTGTATCAATGTTTGACCTCACTGGCTTCCAATATCAGCTAAATAAGATGAATTGGGACACCATCAGCAGGTTTTGCGTGCCAATTTATCCATTCATTAATTCATTATATTTATCCAACAAATCAAAATGCGAAAGGAAGTCCATTGATATACTAGGTTAATTACGAACTTCGCTGAAGTTCGTAATTAACCTAGTAGATCAATCCTCTCGTTCGTTCATTTCGAAACTGATCTGATCTGATAAAGAAAACGACCAATGCGCAATATGTCGGCATACTATATAGCGGTTCCGTGCTTCGCAAGGCACGTTGAGCAGTTGGTGCCGACTGCCGTCGATAGATGGCAGTCGTTAATATATTAATATATTGCTCCAGTCCATCCAAAGGTTGTCTGGAAGAGATCACTTTTAGTGATAAGGCCACCGTCTGTACTCTTAGGTTAAGAAATATCTGTGTAATTTCCTTTTTTATGTATAATAAAATGTTCTCTATCTATCTATCGTTAAGCAAAGTCAGTGGCCTTGGGGCGGCTGGAAAACTTCTGACACTAATACCAGCCACTAGTCTTGCAAGCCTCCACCAATCCGCACTTGGCCTCCGTGGTGGAGTATGGCCTATACCTTCCTTAGGGAAGAGACCCGGTGGGGACATAATGGGTTGATGATGATGACGATGATGTGAGAATCCAAGCGGTAGGTAGAACCTTATACGTGGAAGCAAGTTACCACATCTCCTCTCCTTCAGGCTATATTATGTAGTCCACTGGTGGACATAGCCCTCCTCTAATGAGCGCCATAGCGCCCTGTCTTCAGCTTGCCGCATCCAGCATCTGCCGGCAGTTTTTCGCTGATCACCATCCCACCTGGTCGGAGGGCGTCCTACACTACGTTTGCCGAGTCGCGGTCTCCACTCAAGAACACGTTTACTCCAACGGTTGTCGGTTCTTCGCGAAATATGGCCAGCCCACTGCCACTTCAGCTTACTGATTCTCTGAGCTGTCTTAGCAGATACTTTTAAGAAAATTCATAAAGCCAATATCCATTGGTTGCTTCGTAGCTCCTACCGCAGACATCAGCTACGGCCATATAATACTGTATCACCGTTTTACGAGGTCGATACGAGTGTGTTAACGCGAACGTAAACAGATCGTACGGTAGGTACTGTAAACGCGCCTCTACTCATTGTAAATGCGCCCCCACGGTAACTGGCCAATTCCAGGCTACTCAATTCCTTATGAAGATTATTTAATAACTTGTTTGGAAAGATAACATCCAGGATAATGTCCAGGATAATGTCCAGGATAATGTCCAGGATCTCTAAATTTTTTATATTTATTTAACATAACATAACATAACATTTACATACAGGCACATACATTGCTTCTGGCCCCACACTAGGATACCCTGTGTCGTGGGAACCAGAAACAACGACATCACAAACATGTAAACATCCAAGACCTGGACTTTTTTTTTTTTGTTTCCAGCCGGGATTCGAACCCGGGACCTCTTGCATGGTAGGCAGACGCGCTACCGCTACGCCACAGAGGTCGTCTATATATATATTTATAGTGTCTATGCATTTTATTATTATTATTTATGTATGTTTACATAATATAAGTACAGATTAAGTGGATTTGGACCTCCTCCTAAATCCATAACTCGAGATCCGTATCTTCATGCATGCAATGACTAACGGTGGTATTTAAGTATCCATAACTAACTAAGATATATGGAACCGTTTATACTTTACCTTTAAGATAATATAGGATCTGTCTCATTTTTTATTGATTCATAACATTTGTGCATGCCCTGAGTAATGGTTGATTTATTCATACATGGAACGCTTTATTTTTTACCATTCAAAGAACCTATCAACTATTACTATTTTATTTTCTGCATAATACAAAAATAAGTATAATTATTATGCCTTTTACCTAAAATTTCTTGAAATTATGATTTAAGAAATCACTAAATTACAATTTCATATGCAGATTGAAAGGTAGACAGAATATTTTTTATTGTACTATTTTTATTTTGTTACAAGCTGTGCCCCGCGGTGTTACTCGTGTTTTATCGATTTTCCCATGGGAATAAGATATTTTCCCGCAGTCTATGTATTAATCCAGGGTGCCAGCTAACTTCATACAAAATTTTATTGACATCGCTCCAGCCGTTTAGACGTGAAGAAGTAACAAGCATACACACCAACATACTTTCGCCTTTATAATATTAAGTGTGCTAGTGTGGAGTGTGAAGTATGAAGTGTGGAGTGTGAAGTGTGATGTAGTGTGATAGTGTGATTGGAATTGCAACCAATACATTTTATCTATGTCTAATCAAGAACAACTGTATAATAACTTACCACCTGATGTAAAGGATGCAGAAAATATGAATGCTTTTAAAAATAAACTAAAGCTACATGTCTTGAATTTATAATTAAGATTGATGCTACTTTAATGCATGCCGTATAATATAAGCTAATTTAGGTGTTCGAGCCTCTGCTTGAACCACAGTTGAGATTACACTCTGAAATTCGTCGTCAATCTATCTAGTTCACCCGTCAAAACATAGATGGCGTTGTATGTAGTACCAGTGTGAAGTTGTTTCTGAAGTTGCAGCGCGTGCAGCAGCCATTTTGTTCTACCAGTACGCTTTTGAAATTCGCACAGTTAAGACGTCTCACGGAGAAGGAAAATACCTTTAACACGTGAGTATACTACATTACATTAAAGTAAAGATGGTTTCCGCTCGACGCCCTTGTGCTCAGCGACGCGCCTGACCTAGGTCGGCAACAGTTAAAACTGAAATACCATCTCGGGCTGACTCGACAGTCAGTGCTCGACACGACGCCACATGTCGCATCATATATCGACACGTCGCCTGATTTGAGACAACATCTTTATTCGACACGTCGCATCACTGTTAATGCGTTATCATCGCGTCGAATTACTGATACGTCGTGTCGCATGATGTTTCGACACAAGCACGTTTGGTTTTATTCGACGTGGTACATTGCATCAAGTTATTACTATGCAACAATCTCTGGCTCAAGTGCCCATCTCTAAGGAGGTTATGCTTGAATTGCAGATCATGGCGATAGTTACGCTTGGCGCACTGGCAGAAGTGGAAGTGACCGAAAAAGACAAAGAAGCTCTCCGCTACATTGTTCAGTCACTGGATACGCACTACCCTCCTGATTGGCGTTCATGGGAAGTTCAAAATTTCTCATTCGAAGAACTGTTTGGTGCGGAACTCGACCAAAAAACTGACGCAAAACTCAGATTTGCGGTGCCTACGATTGACATAGCACACGCTTTCGACCCCAAAGCACATTCTCTTTCGGAAAGACGATTTAGAAGCATCAAAGCCAGGTTGATCCAGTGGCCCCTCGGTCGGGCACTGTTATATGCACCCCATAGCATTATGGAGAGAATCCAATCCGAGAACTACCGAAAATTCATTGAGACAGTTAGACTACTAAAACCAAAACTGCTGAACAGGCAGGCAACGTCAACACTGTTAGAAGAACCTCGGGATAGAGACACAGCAGTCATGGAACGATCTTCTATTTCACGAAATAGCAGTATTTACGTTCCTGGTAACGCATCTAGAGCAGAAATGCCATCGCTTTCTCAGAGTGAAACCAGAAGCCAAGAACAGAACTTCCTTGCGACGTTGTTCGAACAACAAACTCTTGTCGGTATCACATGAGCAAAATCAGAATATAAAGCAATTGATTGCCAGGCAGGACTCTGGTTCCACTCAAAATGCAAACGACCTCAATGAATCCTTTGGGTCATTACCGGACAGTACACAATCGGACGAAGAACCTGCGGTTGAACAACCGGAATCTGGTCCATCGGTTCACCTTTCAAGCACTCGGGAAGCAGAACTGAAAGAACAAATATGTAAAGCCCAAAGGGAACTAGTAGCGTTGAATAACACAAATGAACAAGATTATGCCATTAACTTTGACTTCAATCCGCACACGATAGAAGCCGAGCCCAAGTTAACCAAAACGAACCCAGTATTCCTGAGCCAGGGCATTGAATGTCAGCGATTCAATCAAGATGGTTGGTCCTCCATAAAATATTCGGATACTCAAAAGATGTTTCAAGCTACACCGGCTTTTTGTGCGCTTAAAAGCAATAGTATTTTAGCAGGGGTCACTAACTCATGGAAGTCCACGGAAATTTTAGAAAGAGCTGACTTGACCCTAGGAGCGATCACTCATGGACTACTACAACAGCGAAAGATTTTCCAAGATCTTCTCGACGGGCTCCCACATGAAGTAAAAAACCAAGTTGGAAAGAAGTTTTTGGCGGCAGACTCTAAGTTCAAAAAGACCTCAAATGACTTGCTCCAATATGTCTGTGGCCGACGGGCAGAAATTATTCAAGAACGACGCAAGATGTTTAGACCGACAAATAAAGTTCTGCAAGACATATTGTCTGCCATTCCACCGTCTGAGACACATCTCTTCTCGGAAACAACCCTTTCGGACGCGATTAAGGAACAGGGTGGATTATACAAATTTTTTCCTACCAAAAAGAGACCATCCCATAACAAAACTAAACAAAGATCCGAGCGACCTAAAAGAGATAATTCCAGGCCAGACTACCAAAACTACAAGAGGAGAAGGGTCAACTATAACTGGCAGTCAAATTCGAATCAGCAAACCCCACACCGATATGAGCAAAATAGAGCTAAAGCCAAGACGAACAACAGAGGAGGCCTCCCTCAACCTAACAAGAAGTGGGGAAACAACAATGGAAAGTGACGCATTCGAAGCAGGTTGTTTAAGAAAATTCTTAAACTTATGGAGCAATGCTCCAAACTCTATACAAAAGATTATTCAAGGTTACAATTCAATATTCCCTTTCTGAAAAAACCTCCTATAATAAATCTTTCCAACAAAGACCTTGCCAACTTTATGACGGAAGAAAGCCCAGAAATGACAATAGAAATAAAGAAAATGATCTCATGCAAAGCAGTTCGGCCCACCTTTCTGAGGAGGGGCTTCTTGTCGAAAATGTTCCTGCGAACAAAACCAGATGGCTCCAACCGACCGATATTCAACCTAAAGAGACTGAATACATACGTCCAGACACCGAAGTTCCGTCTCTTAAACCACATGAAAGTGCCTTCATTAATAGACAGCAAAGATCACATGATGAAAATAGATCTTTCCCAGGCTTATTTTCATGTTCCAGTGAAAAGCAGTCATCGCAGATTCCTCATGTTAGCTTATCAGGGTCAGACTTACGAGATGACATGCCTACCTTTTGGCCTTGCAAGCGCACCAGCAGCCTTCGCAAAGATAACAAACTGGGTGGCACACCAGTTGCGCCTGCAGGGAATAAAAATTGTGGTCTATTTAGACGACTTTCTGCTGGTTCACCAAAATCCAGACACATTAATGCAGCAGGCTTAATATGTCAACCAATTTCTGAAGAATCATGGTTGGCTGATAAACCTACAAAAATCATCCAAAACACCAACAACGGAGCTGGAATATTTAGGCATAGTCTGGGATACAATGAAAAACGAGAAACGCCTAACCAAGCAGAAAGTAAAAAATCTTATATCAGACATAGAATATTTACTGAGAGTGCAACGATGGAGTTGGACAGATGCGAAGATCATATTAGGCAAATTGAATTTCGCTTCATTTGTCGTTCCTCTAGGCAGATTGCATTGTCGAGTTGTCCAAAGAGAATCCAATCGGCTTTCAAGGGAGATGCGACACACAAAGAAGCCGATATCACGGAGGACGCTCCAAGAACTCAACTGGTGGCACAAAAACCACCATTGGAAATCTCCAATTCACACTCCGGACCCGGCATTATTTATAACAACGGACGCTTCATATCAGGGTTGGGGCGCAATAGTGAATGGTCAAAAACACTGGGGCAAGTGGACGACAGAGCAAAGAGCTTGGCACAGCAACCAGAAAGAACTCTGGACATTGTACGAGGCTTTAAGACTATAGAAGTCGGTCCTGAAAATGAAGTCAATTATGTGGCAAACCGACAATCGAACGAGTGTGGCATACATAAACAAACAAGGGGGGACAAAGTCTGTACGACTCCTGAAAACCACCACAAGAATACTAGAGTTTTGTCGGGAGATGGGATGCCACCTAATTGCTCGCTATATTCCAGGAAATTGCAACGGTCTTGCCGATCGCCTATCCAGAGCGAGGGCGATGCCAGAATGGCATCTCAAACAAAGGATAGTTTCATGGATTTTTCGACAACTGGGAAGGGCCCAACTAGACTTGTTCGCATCAGCGAGATCAGCAGTTCTACCAATCTATGTGAGCGAGGACGTGAAAGACAAGAACAGCTTGTTTACGGACGCCTTCAGCAGGATTTGGGACTACAGATTGGGCTGGATCTTCCCCCCTCCTGCATTTATACCCCGGGTTCTACGACACCTAAAAACTTCCAAAGGAATGTATCTACTCGTGACGCCAAGATGGGAGAAAGCTTTTTGGGACAGAGAAATAAAGAGTCGAGCTGTTTGCTCCCCATTGTCCATCCCGGATTTGAAGAACAACCTAATCGACCTTCAAACCAACCTGCCACCACCAGGAGTCGATCTGCTCAATTTAGTGGTTTGGAAGGTACGGGCTGGACAAGTCAGCTAACAGGATGGAATGAAGCTGAGAAACATATTTTAGAGTCTTCTTGGAGAACTTCAACGATGAAAACTTATAGGCCCGCTTGGAACCGTTGGCGCGAATACGCACTAGTCAATAACATAGCTTCAGATAATCCAAATCCTGCAGATATAGCTAAATATCTTTGTCATCTCTTCAACGTTGTAGGTCTAGCTCCCAAAACTATTGCTCTTCATAAATCAGTCATTACAACCCTTGCTAATCCGGCTAGATCAGAAGAATTGGGGTCACACCCTTTGGTTCGACACACCCTCAAGGGAATCTTGCTAAAAAATCCACCCAAAAAGAAAGTTATGCCATGGCTAGTAGAAGACTTAATTTCTTTTTTAGATAATTATACCATTAATATGAATAGCTTGTTTGAAGTTTCAAGGCATACCTGTGTTCTTTTGTTACTGGCATCAGGAAGACGAGTCCATGACCTCACGCTCTTAAGTTTAGATGTCTGGTCATATGAGGATGATGGAAATCAAATAACCCTATGGCCAAAGTTTGGGTCTAAGACTGATTCCGTCACTCACAGGCAATCAGGATGGTGTTTCAAATCACTTCCAGCAAATGAAAACCAAAAGAGAAATCCGGTGTTCTGGATAAGACAATTAGTTTCCCAATCCATGGCTAGGAGGGGAACAGTTAAAAACCTTTTTGTTTCGACCAGAGGAAAGGTAAAACCTGCATCTCGATCGGTAATAGCAGGTTGGATTAGAACCTTGTTTCGTGAAGCCGGTATCTCTGCCTCAGCTGGTAGTTTCAGGGCCGCAGTTTCATCAACAAACTTTATCAGTAATCACTATGACATTGACGAAGTTTTAAAGCGAGGCAACTGGAAATCAAAACACACCTTTTTCCGTTATTATTTCAAAGAATTGCCAGATCCCAGAGTTCCTGGGGGAAACCCTATATCCGAATCGTTTACTCCATTGGAATAAAAAGTTGTCCTAATAATGAGTGATTAAAATTAGATTATTAATTATGATAATTATTTAAGAAAGAATGATAATTCCTGATTTTTATTACAAACTCAGTGTATGGTAAATTAGCCAAAATACATTATTTCGTTGAAATCATGTATTAGTTTCACTTCCTTCATTGGGAAAATATATCTACATCATAGGTTTAAAAAATTATAATGATTAGAGTTCACAGTACGCTCATGCAGCGCCAGCAGAATTTAAACACATCTCAACTGTGGTTCAAGCAGAGGCTCGAACACCTAAATAGACCCGTTTTTCCCCCGAAGGGTAAAAAACGGATATTTAGGTTTCAGCCGAAGCTTGAACCACACCTTAATAGCCTTGCTGGCTATGGTTGGTACTGATAGAACAAAATGGCTGCTGCACGCGCTGCAACTTCAGAAACAACTTCACACTGGTACTACATACAACGCCATCTATGTTTTGACGGGTGAACTAGATAGATTGACGACGAATTTCAGAGTGTAATCTCAACTGTGGTTCAAGCTTCGGCTGAAACCTAAATATCCGTTTTTTACCCTTCGGGGGGAAAACGGGTCTATTTTAAGTTTTTTTTCTCATTAATTAAGTGAACTGTAAGTTCTTTATGAGAAATAAATGTCTTTGAACCTAACATCATTGCAAGTTACTCAAAAGCGGCGACAGATGTAACATTGTTGACTCTTTTGGAACAGACCTCGTAACAGTAAACGACGTTACAGTTGGTGGTGGGACTGATTCGCGTCAGGTTGTTTATTTCCATTGGAAATAGGTTAATGTGCGAGCTTGTGGACGGAGGCTGGCGCCTGAGTCTTTGATAGATTACCTTTGTGTGATGCCTCTTCTCGTTGTTAAAGTTTAGTAAATAGACGGATAAAGTGCTTATGTTAAAATGACATAGTACAATTTTGAAGTATAAAAACCTATTTAGAGGCTAAAAATTTCACCCATGCCGGGATTCGAACCCGCAACCTCTGGCTATCCGTACCAGCGCTCTACCAATTGAGCCAATGGGCGACTCACGGCATCAGTGAAATTTCGAACCTCTTTACAATATTCTCTGTATTACGTACAGGCAGTGACATCTGACTTAAGCAAATTGCATTACTTACAGCCCCGACCACCTACTTTGCAGTTAGGTTTAACATCGGAACGATATCACTGTACACACATGATTACACTATTTTTATTTTAATGCACTAACCCGTGCATTAAAGTGCATTAAAATAAAAATAGTGTAATCATGTGTGTACAGTGATATCGTTCCGATGTTAAACCTAACTGCAAAGTAGGTGGTCGGGGCTGTAAGTAATGCAATTTGCTTAAGTCAGATGTCGCTGCCTGTACGTAATACAGAGAATATTGTAAAGAGGTTCGAAATTTCACTGATGCCGTGAGTCGCCCATTGGCTCAATTGGTAGAGCGCTGGTACGGATAGCCAGAGGTTGCGGGTTCGAATCCCGGCATGGGTGAAAATTTTTAGCCTCTAAATAGGTTTTTAAATTTGTTCCTTAGCACGGGTTAGTGCATTAAAATAAAAATAGTGTAATTTTGAAGTATTTTTTTTTTTATATTTTTTGCATAATTATCTGCTTTTTCTCCTGTGCCGTAGGTAGGAATTTTTTAAATTAAGTGAGCTTTACAATATAAACTAAACAAAAAATATGCTTATACCTTTTTAAATTACATTAATAAACTCAAGTTACACCAAAATAAAAATAGACAGTGAATTCAACTTTAACAGTAGTACCCTACTGTTGAAGTAACTATTGCTGAAGTTAGTTCCGGTGAGACTAGAGCGTTATTGTACTCAGGACTAAAAACAACTATTTTTTATTTTATGATATAGCCAAAAAACATTAGCCTCTCCACATTAACTGTTGATGCTACTATTAGTGAATGACACAGCTGGTGTTATTTTTTTGCAATTTTAGTGTCCGAAAAGCTGTTCAAAAAGTTGCTACAACCATATGTATGAATAAATAAATCAAAAACGGGGCAAAAACTATTTCTCTGTCGTCCAAAGTTTGAAAGGTAAGAGCTTGTCTGTCCACACAAACAACCTCACGGCTTAATATTTTTGCAAAAACCAGTCTCTCCTATCAAAACACTGCAGTCCATTAAAATGACATCAAAACAAACATTCTTAATTCAATTTCAGAGCATACTTCGCGCTAACTTGAAGACACTTCGCCGAAACTTGCGCGCCACTAGCGCCCCCGAGATAAGGGGCGAAGGCGAATATGGGGCATGAAATTACAAGTGAGTGTATTTATTACGTGCATAAGTTGAGTTAGGAAATGTGTAGAGGAGACAAGGCGTTTCGTCTTGAGGGTGCTCGGGGCCACGTCATCATTTAGTGTCAGCCCCGTGGCACCCGGAGAGAGGCGGGACCTACGGGCTGGGGTTGGACGTCTTGAGATTTCCAAGAGGATTTTTTTGTAATGGGTTGCATATTAATTTCATAGTTTCAGTCTGAAGATACGACCTGAAGATAGTTGTAATGCGCCCCCTGCAGTACAATTCCACCGAACTGCGATCCCCAACCCGCATGCCCAGCGTGGGGATTGTGGGCATTACCCCCCAATGACGGCACAACCTTGCGCTATGGCGCTCATTAGGGGAGGGCTATGTCCAGCAGTGGACTAATATAGCCTGAAAAAGGAAGAAGAAGGAAGTCTGAAGATACGAAGCACTGCCACTGTGAAGAAAAAACGAGACATGAATAAAATGCCTCGGCTTGAAATTGACCAATGGTTGATACGCGCCTAACTTTCAAACTTTTAACTTTTTTTGTTTCAAATTCAATGCATAGAGAAGTGAAGTTTCACAAACAATGTGTGGCCATGTGAAACCAAGAATAAAGTATAAATAATCTTTTAAGTTTTGTTCTATGACTAATATTTTTCTTAAAATAACCTGCTGAAAAGAAGTTTGAGTGACGTGGTACAAAAAGTGTTACGTGAGAGGCCTTATAGCGTGTTAAATATATATGAAACATTTATAAGTATTTCAGTATTCTCCTAAAATGATTCTTCACCTTCATCCCTATTAAAAAAAAGGTTGTAAAACCTTTTTTTAATAAAGATCTATAAAAAAAACTAGACCTAATATTTTTTTGTCATTAAGTAACCTGATTTTGCCTGTATTGTTTTAATTTTTACAGGTTTTTAAACACTGCAAAATCCCATAATGAACATTTTTATGTATTTCCCAATATTTTTTCAGGTATAAAAATTATGTCACTTCAATCTAAGTTAGACATAAGGATCTCATTCAAATGAGTTTGCAAGTCGATTGCTTACTAGACCATTTTCGTGCCAACATCACTCTTAGATAAGATAGAGACCCGTGCCCGAGCAGTGGGAACATACCAGGATAGATATCGAATCACTTTTAGATCAACCAATTAGATGAGTCCTGCAATGCAGGAGGGGACCTTGCCGAAGCAGTGGGTGACATACAAGAATTGATATCGAATCACTTTTAGAAAAGCAAAAGTGTGTTTAGTAGTAGGTAGTTTTAGAAATTGTAAAAAGAGGAACAGCAGCCCGTGTGTCCGTAGCTCCCGCTGTGACTAATGACTCTGAAACTAGACCCATACGTACTTTTGTTTACAAACTCGTCCGTCCACGGTCGCTGCGAGTTTTTTCTATTATAACTAACTCCGCACCTCTGAACTTTTCAACTAAGTGAATACGTTTTATATGAAAGTTAAATTCAGTTATGGAGCAACAGTCTTAAGGGGTTAAAAGTGCTTTTAAACAATATGCTGTGGGTAACAACTTGCGCAGTGAACTGCGGCGTTATTAAAAGCGTAACAATGTAAACTACGATTTTGTAATAGCAACGAAATAAAAACATAGAAACATAGGAAACGAGCTAGAAGAAAATTTTAAAGGTATAATTTTAATTTAACAGGAAAACACTTTAAGCCTGTGGTTTTAATAACAGACAGTGATTTGACTGTTCCCGACAGAGAATAATGCGCTTTCATTTCTATAACGGATGAGTTAAGCCACGTGGAAAGAGAAAGCAATAGCGGAAGAGGCTAGACAGGATCTTGGTAGATGGTAAAGCCTGGTCTCTGGCTAACCGTCTGGAATAAAGGCGTGGGTTAATGTATGTATATACGTATGTATCTTTTCGTCTTGTGGTGCTATCTCCTTTCGGAGGTCGGCTATTATTGTGGCCACTGTAACCCGTGATGTGGCGGCTCGGAACAAATTGAAGGTGCCTGTCTGAAAACATTCAGCTAAGTTTTGTGTAAATACAGGGCTTTACTATTGTACAGCCCTGTATTTACATATATATACCACACACAAACAAAATAAAAGAGATAAAGCAATAATTAATAACTACATATCTAATCGGTAAGTTTCGTGTTTGGTTAATTTGCCAGTGTTGGTACAGTGAACTGCCCACATCCCCACACAGACACGACAGAATCTCATTATTGATACATATACAATGTATCTGTGTACATACATACATATGTATCTGTGTATATGTATCAAAAATTAAGCATTGGAGAGTACGCTAAAATTTTACTCTACTTTACGGAGAGACTAAAGCAAATCATATGTACTTGTGTGTGATACAGTATATTGTTGTAACATATTTTAAACTTTCGCGACTTGTACACATAGTTAGAATATTATCGGGGCTTAATCGCGTAGTAATTTATTGCTATTTTACCTCGATGTTTTGACGACGTTACAGTCATCGTGGTCACGAGAAGACTAACGTCAAGATAAAATAGCAATAAATTACTACGCGATTAACGGCCGAATACTCAAACGTCATTCAAATATTTAAAGGCATCTTAAATAATTGACAAGCTGTTAAACACAAAATTCGTATACACAAACGTTAGTTAAAAGCTTGTGTTAAATTTAAGTGGAACACAAAATAACTGGCAGTTAAACATCACTCAAAGAAAAATTCGTATACTCGAACGCAACTTAGCGCGATTTATCTGTCAAATGGGCTGTCAAATCGAGTTGAGTAGGCGTTACAATTGAAAGTGGTCGCGAGGACCTTCAAATCGTAAAAAAGTTGTAATATCAGTGAACTTATGTGAAAAACAATGTCCTTATCATGTCGAGGAAGGGCCTAATGTGCCTCGAAGAAATGAGGCAAAGTTAAATGCTTTCGAGTAGGTACCTATTATAATGAAACAGACTTCCATGCGCGGTTCCGGCTGTCGAAAGAGACGGTATTATATTTGGAGTCTGGCCGTCTTTTGACATACAATCCAACCAGTTACAAGGAATAATAGATCCAAACAGCCAGCGGACCAAATTTTAATAACCCTGCGTTATTAATATTAATATTATGCTACTGGCATAATAATAATTCTCATTCAATTCTTGTTTATATTAGTATTTAGCAGGGAATAGCTTTAAAAAACCGCAATACCACAATGTTTTTATTGTGGTAGACTTTTCAAATGTCATTGGTGAGATGGCCCTAACGTTTCGTTCTACGACAGTATAAGATATTATTATTACAACATTAAACATTTTGCTTTGTACAAAACGAGGTAATAATAATTTAAGTTTGTTTCATAAATCATATTATGATTTATTTTATTTTTATAAAAATATTTCATCACAAAACTTAAAATTGATCGAACAAATTCTGCGTAAATCGGATACACAACGTAAGTTTAAATATTTTGTCAATGAAAACAGACTTGTTGTTTATTTGACGGCTTCTCAGCTGATCACGGTCTGAAATTGTTTGAATGTCGTTTGTGTATACCACTCAATATTTAACAGATGTTCAAATTTGAATGCCCTTCAACTGAGTGATCGATTTGACTGACGTTTGAGTATTCGGCCGTAAGCCCCAAAAATATTCTAAGTATATTGTTGAGTGGCATGTGTTTAGTGGGTGTGTTTACAGTTTACAAGATTGTTTATGTGATAAGAACTTAATAAGGAAAAGAAGACAATATTAGAATGACACTTAAGTCTGGATGAGAAAGGATAAAAGTGAATACTTTCATAAGCAGATTGAAAGATGTTTTAAAAATGTTATTGCTTCAAGGAAAGAAACAAGCAATCTCTTTTATATTTTATTCCAAAATTTCGTTACATTGATGCAGAGAAATGATTAATTCAAAAGCTTTTCATTTGGACAGTCATTCGAAGCAGCACGAGTGCATGATGTCCAGTTACTTAATTATTAATTTAAATTGTAAGGGCTTAATGAACTGAATTATGTGCACGTGAATCCAACTACTGTTTGGCTGGTCTTGTTTAACTTTTACAATTAAGTAGGTTGAATGAGTTAATTTTTGAATTTTTTGTCAACCTCTATGGCGCAGCGGTAGCGCTTCTGCCTACCATGCGAGAGGTCCCGGGTTCGATCCCCGGCTGGGGACAAGAAAAACCCCAAGTCTTGGATGTTTACATGTTTGTGATGTCGCTGTTTCTGGTACCGACGACACAGGGTATCCTAGTGTGGAGCCAGAAGCAATGTATGTACCAGTATGTAAATGTTACATTATGTAAATTTTTGAAATTGTTATGTTATTCAGGCTTCTTCTGTGCGCTGCTACCTGAAAGAATGTTTTGATAAATCCATGACTTTGGATAGAAGTGACATTTTTTTTTCGGTAAACTCCTTTCCATTTCCTACACGTAGTTGAACTATTCTCCGACCAACTGCAGCTGATTAAAACTACCGCCTTATTTATAAAAATACGAATGCACAAAAACACTGCTGGAAAAGTTTTATTTAATCTGTGGTTACGTCTTTTCCTAAATATCCATCATTACATAGTTAAGCCATAATTGGATGGTAATGCCCATAATCCCCACGCTGGTCATGCGGGTTGGGGATGCGCTACGGCGCTCATTAGGGGAGGGCTATGTCCAGCAGTGGACTAATATAGTTTGAAGAAGCAGAAGAAGAGTTAGTTAAGCTAGATATTTCCGCACTTGCCTCGTAGTTAGGCCATTATACGTAGCAAGTGCTATGGTATCTTAAAACTTCACACGTGGGTTTCCTCACGATGTTTTCCTTCTCATTAGCGAGTGGTAGTACTACTGTAACTTCACAAATGTACATAACTTAGAAAACAAAGTAATTGGTACGAGTGCATGCCGGGATTCTAACCCACGACCTCCCAATTGAGAGGTCGGCGTCCAACTGCTCCGCTACCACCGCTTAAATCTCCATCATTTTTGGAGTTCGATTCGATTTCAAACCTGTATATATCCACTGCTGGGGCACGGGTCTCGTTTTATTTTTGGAGTGTTCAAAGGAATTATATTTTGTAAGTAAGGCCGATAGTGCTTTGCAAACCTTGAACAATGAGCCGTTTTCAGTACAAAATAATAACAAAGGTTGTCTGGAAAAGATCTCTTTTAGTGATAAGGCCACCGTCTGTACTCTTAGGTTAAGAAATATCTAAAAACCTATTTAGAGGCTAAAAATTCCACCCATGCCGGGGTTCGAATGGGTGGAATTTTTAGCCTCTAAATAGGTTTTAAATTTTTCCTTAGCTCGGGTTAGTGCATTAAAAAGAATATAAGAAATATCTGTGTAATTTCCATTTTTATGTACAATAAAGTGTTCTCTATCTATCTACAAATTCACAGAGAAATTCATAATTGGCGCTTACAGGCTTGGCTCTAGAAGAACTGGAATACGACGGTAAAAATCAATCTGCGTGGAATACGACTGCAAAATCAATTTGACAGACGTGTCCTTGTTCTGTGTGTGTGGACGCTTTAAATAAGCGCCATCTATTTTTTTATTTTTATTTATTTATTCAGACAACTAAGGTCCAATAGTATTAGTAGAGCAGTTGTTTAAAATCTATGTTAATACACATACAATTCATTATGCTTTTTTTTCATGCTTTAAATACACTTAAAA
Source organism: Yponomeuta sedellus (assembly GCA_934045075.1). Taxonomy (NCBI): domain Eukaryota; kingdom Metazoa; phylum Arthropoda; class Insecta; order Lepidoptera; family Yponomeutidae; genus Yponomeuta; species Yponomeuta sedellus. Next base: position 18,926,054 of record OW203727.1, on the reverse strand, counting down.
TTCGATTAATAAATAAAAAACAAAACAAAGTCACATAACATGATAGGTATTTAGCTAAATCTATGTCTATATCTATGAAGTACTTTGTACTAAAATCGGCTTATATCCAAAAGTTTGGCATGCGCTCCTAGTGAAGCGCCTGTTTTGCCTGTTATTCGGTCTTTTTAAGCTATTTAGAGTGTCTTAACGTTTTTAAGTATCAGTGGAGGATCAGTAAGTAATCTGTGCTGGAGCGGCAATGCGGCGGTGCATCGAATAATAATCGACGTCTGAGTGCTTAGTGCGAGTTTTTTAACTACTCGATCGCGTTAACGTAAATTCATATTTCTATGGCATCGAGGAAGCGCCACCTAGCGACAAGTATGGCAATTAAAATTGCTGAGTGCGAGTTGTAATGGTCTACATTGAGAAGTGAACACGTTTACCAGCCAAAACACGAAAAAACGCGAGTGCGAGTTGTACTGTGACAGCGTTTTGCCAGTTCGAACGGTTAACTTACTCATACTCACTACTCAATGCTCGATTAACGCGGTAGTAAAGTTATTCGATTGGATCTGTCAAACTCGCACTAAACACTCTGAACGTAACAATTCGCAAGCATTCGCCCGGTGTAAGCCCTGCATGAGAAAGCATCGACATGAATACGAAATCCCGGCTTACGAGTCAGCAGCTTGGAAAACATGTTACGGAATAGCTAACAATATTGTAAGCCACCCGTGCTCGACTCTTATGGAACTCTTTTGTTTCAAAGAGCACGAGTATTTTGTCCCGACATGGCCCCGATATCGATCTTCGGGGCGATTTCTTGGCAGTAAAGTTCGTTTTGTGGATCTGACAGCGCGTTCATCGTAGTTCTTTTCAGGAATGACGTTTCAAACTCTTAACGGTCTACTAAATAAGTTAATATGTTTACCTGATACATGCGACTGCCTGATCGTGCATACTAACTTCACGCCCGTATCCCAGAGGGGTAGGTTGAGACTAGGGACTGGCACTTGCCACGATCCTGACAGATCACCTTCGCTTCATCAACGTTCATAAGTCGTTGCATGCACGCACGCCGGTTCCGCGTACTTTTTATCTTCCCCTTTGCTAATACATTCCCTATTTTTGGTCAATGTCTGTCCGCCTGAGACGTCCCTTACCAGCCCTTCGACTCACATTCGCAGTATATATTTGTTTCGTCAATCTTTCTTCCTTCATCCTCTCCACATGTACAAACCAACGCAACATTCCTTTCTCAATTCTAATCACTACATCCTCTTTTGATCGTGCATTTGCACTATGAAGGCCAATTTCCTGCTAAGTTCATCGTATGCGTGGGAACGTCCGGTCCGACTGTTGTTCGTGAGACGTTATATTTATGGTATGTCATGAAATACTTTGCTTGCGCGATGCAGGAATGTCGGAGCACAGTGTTAACGTGTGCTCGCTCCCTGTATAACGGGTACCAAATCCTACAGAGTTCTGACGTTCGGAATATCTATTAGCATGTTTGCTTCTAATTATTGTAAAGAAACATGTATGTTCAATAAATTAATTTATGAGAGCTCTCCACTTAGGTAATAAAGGTTGTCAGTCTTCAACACCAAAGGTTTGCTGGAAGAGAATGCTTCTTGCATTAAACACGCCCTTGTACATTTACTCATGTGATTAAGATTCTTAATTTAAGAATTAAAAAAATAAAAATCAATAAAGATAGTAAAAATGTTACCGATAAATTTCAGAACAAGATTTCGTTTTTTCGACATTTACTTGCTTTAGCTCACCGACCTTTGAATAAGACTGCAGATAACACGATGCTTAATAGAAAAAAACAGTTTTTTTGTATCCTCCATATTATGGGTGTTTCACGAAGGACAAATGACTCCCCTTTTTAGGCAAAGATATTCGAACATCGTCATTGTCGTCGTCAGGCTGTACTAGTCCACTACTGGACATAGCCCTCCCCTAATGTGCGCCATAGCGCCCTGTCTTCAGCTTGCCGCATCCAGCATCTGCCGGCAGTGTTTCGCCGATCGTCATCCCACCTGCTAGTAGGGCGTCCTACACTACGTCTGCCGAGTCGCGGACCGCGAGAGTCGCGGAGTGGTGACCGCGACTCGTGGTCTCCACTCAAGAACGAACATAAATTATTTAAATTAATAAAAATAGTCGGGCCTATGTCCTGCAGGGGCTGTCCAATGTCTAATGATGATGATGACTACTATTTTTCCTTAGTGTAAGTTTTTTATTTGTATTTGTGAAATCCCTTTCTAGTATTATGTTTTTTTTTTATTTTATTTTGGAATCACCAAACAAAAAGTTACACTATGACATGTCAGTTAAGCATATGAGTGCAACAAAACAAGATTGTAGTGTACTATCTACAAGCAGGTGATCACAACACGCAAAACATTTATAGTTAGGATAGTAGGTAATATGAAACACAATTTTACATATTAGGCACAGACAGTGAAACAAAGTCTTAAAAATCATAAAAATTATGGGTAAAAGAGTAAGCCAGTAAGCCAAACTTTTATCTAACTCGTGTTGAAAGGAAAGGCCTTAATTGAGTTGACTGAGGAAAAGAAAACATCCAGATGGTCTTTACATCTGTTGTAAAGTCCCATCATGCGAAAGAGAGGGGCATGCGAACCAATATCAGTGCGGCATTGTGGTAAAGAAAATGGCAATCGGTGGTACATCCAGCAAATCGGTCGGGGAATTTTCAGATGCACCTGACTTAAAAGTTCAGGACAGTCAATAATACCGTTCATTAGTTTGTATAAAAATACGCAGGTATTTATAAATATGTAGGTATATTTTTCGTTCATTTCCTATGTTTTTTTTTGTGTATGTTTATTTTTATTTATTTCATATTTAGGTATGTACCGTTTATGTATGTGTATCAATTTCATATTTATGTATGTGTATCAACTATAAAATAATATGTTATCTAATATTGTTTAGTTGCGCCGACTACCCGTATTTCAGTTTCCGTTTCTTCTTTTCCGTCAATGGTTGTCTGGAAGAAATTACTTTTAGTAATAAGGCCGCCACTTGTACTGTACTGTTATTTTAGAAGTCTCTTATGTAATCCTTGGTGTACATGCAATAAAGAATATTCTATCTATCTATGATCATAAAAGTTTGACTTTTTTGTCGTTGTAGCCCTGACCTCCGGCCGCTTGGACTCTCTGGCCACTTCGGTCAGACGAGACCATAATCTTTTTTGTCTCCATAATATTAAATTGTTATTGAAATGAATGGCTACAAAGTAATACAAGAAAAAACATCTTATATTGCGCTTACGTAGTGGATGCGAGCGGCTTGGAGCGAGTTTTACGGTATTTTTGTTAATTTAAAAACCTATTTAGAGGCTAATCCGTGTTAATCCGTGGTGGACAAAACAAAACTGATATTTGGCTTAGAAATATTTATTATAAGTGTAGGTAAGCCCTCGCCTCTCTCAATTTAACGTTTCACGTTGTAGAAAAGTGAAAAAAATCAGAAAAATAAACATTATCACAGTTATACTAATATATCACAGACTTTACAAGTAATGAGGAACAGTCGACTTACATTAAAGTACTCATAACTTATAAAAGTATAATTTCGTCAAATTTAACTTGGGTGAAATTCTTAGTGGTCTGAAGCATATTTGGTTGAAGTTATATCAACCCTTTTTGTGTCCCCACTGCTGGGACACGGGTCTCTTCCTGCATCGCTGGAAGGTTAGGCCACGGGGGCCAAGTCCGGGTTGGTGGAGGATTGTAAGACAGTGGCGCGCCTTACTGCCTCTGACATGGCTTAACGACTGCCATTATATGACAACCGGCACCAAACGTACCTTGCGAAGCACGGAAGCGCTCGGAAAAATGCCACTAGCGGTAGTCACGGGACGCTCACCCATCCCGTACCTGACCGCGCCTGTTGTTGCTTAACCAAGTGATTGATTCCAATCACTCGGTTCGCCTAGGCCACGAGCGCTTTACTAGGCCACGAGCGCTTCATATTAAAATAAAAAATACCCTTCATTTATCCACACCGGATATTTTGACTGCCAACTACAGAACCTACAACTACACTACGCGACCAAGTGTACAGTCACTACTAACATGCGCTTCAGTACCTTGTCTAAGAAAAAATAGTCTATTTCTTATACATCAGGCTAGAAGAGGTTAATGTGCCAAGGTTATAAAGTGTTTACATGTTAGTGCACGCCCGACATGCCAAGTGCATGTCGGGCATACACTGGCCGGTTTTTATGAAGTTAAGGTTTTTCAAATTCGTAGTGGTCGTGTCTGGTAGAAATATGAATAAAGTCGTATGTTTTAAATAGAATGGACATTCTTCTTTTTTGGACAATGTCTTACTGTAAAAAAATTAGAGAGAGAGAGAGAGAGAGAGAGAGAGAGACATTTATTTGCAGCCACAAAGATACAATACACATAACACAATGTAACACGATATTATAATACTACAGACAAATAATAAAAGACAGAACAAAGAAAAATATAATAAAACAAAGAATACGATTTAAAACAAACATTTACAATTTAGAAGGGCATTGTATCTCCGCAGCCACAAACAGGTAGCTGACTCAGCATTTGCTGCAGGCTGGGCCTGCAACACTGATTTTCAGTCAGCACCTATTCTTCAATTTATACACGTACATTAAGTAATATACCTACATACAGATCTTACATAAAAATTAATATTTATAAAACAACGTCAATAGAATAGATTATGCTGTGAAATATACTAAATATAGAATATCTAAGTAAAAATGCACATAATATGATAATAATATGTAGCAATAAATAATTATAAGCAAAGAAATAACAAATAAGTAATATATATATTATACACACATATATACTTAAAAGGCGAACTGCAGGGGGATTGGGTTAAAGAGGGTGTTTCCGCAGGGATAGCAGGCACATTTTCAGCTTTCGCTTAAATGTATTCCTGCTAGTCACACTGCGGAGAGGGGGAGGGAGATCATTCCAACACTTAGACGCCGCAAACCTAAAACTTCCTCGAAACGCCGCGGTCCGGTACGCCGGCATGACAGCCCTCGCCCCATACCTTTGATCGCGTCCTGACCAACTGAGTTTATCGTAAAGGTAGGCGGGGGCTTTCCACCGGACGACACCGAACAGCAACGTTGCAAAGTGCAGTTGCCTACGCGCCTGCATGTTTAAGAGGTTTGCTTCGTCCAAGTATGGACTGACATGGGATCGAGGAGGGATGCGGAAACAGAAACGAGCGCAAGCGTTCTGAACTCGTTGTATCAACTTTTGTGTACGACCAAGAATGCAACCACCATAGACAACGTCACAGTAGTTCAACCTTGATAATATGAGCGATTCACATAGGTGGATACGCAAATCCACACTAAGGTAATCACGCACATTATAAAGTACTTTGAGGCGATAGAAGCAGTTGCTCACCACTCCAGCGATGTGTTTCTCAAAGCGTAGCTCACCATCCATCAGAACGCCCAGGTTTCTTGCCTCTACCACTCGTTCTACGTGTTTGCCCCTGATGGCTACATTCTCGGTAGTCAGAGTTTCCAGTGTACTACGAATTTGACATTTAGTACCAAGTACCATGTACTTGGACTTGCTTGGGTTAAGCACCAGACAGCTCCTGTCTGACCAGCTCGCAATCCGTTCAAGCTCGTCATTGATACAGCGTACACACTCCGCCGCACCGTTAGGAGTGACGGAGGCATACAGCTGCACATCGTCGGCGTAGAGATGATAACTACTACTCTTCACATTGTTGACGATGTCTGCACTATACAATGCAAAGAGCAGGGGCCCCAGGATTGATCTCTGCGGCACTCCCCGAGTCATTGGACTAGAGGATGACAGCAGAGTCCTCCCGTTCATCCCACGCAACCCAACAACTTGCGACCGACCCGACAGGTAACTGTCAAACCACCGAACCGTCGCATTGTCAAACCCGTAGTACGACATCTTAGATAATAGTAGGGGGATGCTCAAACAATCGAAAGCTCTTGAGAAATCAAGCAGGACTAACAATGTGCTTTTGCCGGTATCCCGCGCTTGCAGGATATTGTCGACAACATCGAGCAAGGCGGTAGCAGTGGAACGGCCCTTACGAAAGCCCGATTGCCGTTCCGGCAAAATGCCGTATTTCTCAAGATATTCCGACAGCTGTTCGCAAACCACCCTCTCTATTATTTTAGATGTGCAAGGAAGGATACTGACTGGGCGGAGATGTGAAATGTGGGTAGGGTTGGGTTTTTTGGGTAATGGCGTGACCTTAGCCATCTTCCACTGTGTCGGAAAAGTCATTGTGTCTATGCTCCTGTTGACAATTGAAGTCAGAACGTCCAGAGTTGTCGGCATAGTCATAACTATCATGTCACTGTCAATACCATCCATACCCTTGGCTTTAGTTCGTATAGTCATAACAATTTTTGCGATTTTGTCGGTAGTTACATTGCTGAGTTTGAATGTCTTGTCTGTGTGTCGTCCAAATTCAAAGAAAGTCAAGTCAGAAATATTCAATTTGGAATTACCAGGTATGTCCAGGAAATGGTCGTTAATTTTGTCAGGGTCATTGAAGTGCACCGGCAACTCCACACTGCGTTGGTCTGGAACAACGTGACGCTTCAAGTTCTTCCACAGAGTCTTAGAGTCAATAGTTTTGTCATTAATGTGATGTTCAAAGAAGGCCCTTTTTTCGTGGTGGATCGCTTCGATAACCATGTGCTTTAACTGTTTGTAGTACTGCTTATGTGCTTCGTCCTTTGTCTGTTTGTATCGTTCATGGGCGTCATTACGTAGTCGCATCATAAGCAGTACATTGCTGGTGAGCCACGGTTTTGGACCCTCTCTGACCATCACTGTCTTCTCAGGTGCGTGTTTGTCAAAAAGTCCTAGTAAGTGGTCATTGAACAAACTCAGCATATCGTCAACGTTGTCAAGAAGTAAAATCTGTGCCCAGTCTATCGCGGTCAGGTCTTTATTAAACTCAACCAAGTCCATGTCTTTTAAAGGTCGGTAAGTGATTCGTCGGGGGATGGGCTTCTGTCGTTTCACGTCGATTTCAACAGAAACAAGAGCATGTCGGCCTAAATCGGGTATGTGTCTAATGTCTGTTTTAAGTACTCGAGAGTCGGTGCATATTAAGTCAATTGTAGTCTGACTGTGATCTGTAAAGTGCGTCGGTTGGTCAATAATTTGTTTCAGATTAACAGTCAATAAAAACTCGTCGAGTGATCTGTAGTTTGTGTCGCGTTTGTCAGTATAATTTACGTTAAAATCCCCTAATAAAACGAGTCGATCGTAGTTAGTAAAAGAAGTCACCGATTCAGTTATTGCGTCAAAGAATGTATCCGCGTCATGCCATGGTGGGCGATAAGCGGTACCAATAATTAGTCTAGTCCCGCTTATAGTCAGTCGTAGCCACATCTGCTCGACAGTGTCCGCGGGAGGGTGCGGGGCGACGCGCGCCGCTAACCCATTGCGCAGATAGAACCCCACCCCGCCGCCGCGTGCGCGGACGCGGATCGGCCGCGGTGTGTGGCGCAGTCTGAAGCCGGGCACGGCGGGAGCGCGTCCTTCCTCACCCTCCCGCAGCCACGTCTCATTGATGGCAACAACATCAGGGGCTAGCGTCAGTACAGCAGAGATGAACTCGTCATGTCCAGTACCCAAGGATCCTGCATTAAATAATCCAACAGTGAAACGTTTAGAGAGAAGCGCGAATTGAAAAAGGGAATTCCTGCATGTTTACCAATGTAAGTACATAAAATAATACATAAACTATTTTAATATATATATGTAGATATTGTATTATCAATATAAAAGTAATATACTTACTTACAGATAATAAATACACTCGTATAAAATAAAATATTTTATAAATATACTCTTTGTTATAATAATTATTACATACAATATTTGCTATAGTGTTTTTTATACATATACTTCTTATTTTGTTGCAGATGAATGAATGCCGACGTGATGAGCTGAAAGTCAACGACCCGTCGATAACTGCGGGGACACTCTGCCCAAAAAGAAGGAAATATACACTAACAAATGAGAAGAAGATAACCAAAAGGTAATATATAGTAAGACTATACACAATCACAACATACAAAAATATGTTTTGTTTAAAACTACAATTAAAACCACTATTAACTTCGGCAGATTCTACATAAAACTCAAACCGAAGGCGCGGGAAAAACACGGCCTAAGTCCGCCTCGGACCGGATTCTGTGAAGCGGCGCTCCGTCGGCTTGACGCACCAGCACCCTCCCGTCCCGCGTCCAAACGTGCTTCCAGCCCTGTTCCCGGGCACGCTCGCGGGCCTTGCCGAACAGGTGCCGGTTCAGGCGAGTGAGCCGTTCGTTCAGGTAAAACCTGCGCGGCTCCCCGGTGAGGCCCAGATCGGCAGTGGTGACCCCGCGGCGGACCCGCGCCGCCCGAAGCAGATCGTCGCGCGTCGCTCGCCGCGCGAGCCGCACCACAAGAGGCCGCGGCCGCTCGCCGTCGCGCCGCGCGCCCATCCGCACCGCGCTAACCACGTCGCGCTCGTCCATCGGCACGCCGAGCTTCACCCCGATGGTGGTCACGAGGTGCATGACGCTCTCGCCCGGCTCCTCCGGCAAGTTCGCCACATGCACGTCGTTCGCCAACAGCTCCTGGTCGCGGTCGTGGAGCTGACCCTGCAAGTCCGCGATGGCGTCCTCCAACACCTTAGTGCCCGCCGCTACCATCCGCTCCGTCAGCTTCTTCTCCACTGCCTCCAGTCGCTCCTCCACGGACGTGACTCGCCCGTTGAAGGCCGCCATGGTGGTGTTCAGCTGAGAGAACTCGCACCTGAAGTCCCGAAGCTCAGCTCTTATGAGTGATAACTCCTCCCTGAAGAGCTGGAACTGGACACTCAGATCCACGACAGGGGCACCGTCGGCAGGGGGCTGGTTGACGATTACCGCCGGCGAAGTGGCCGCTCCCGGCTGCGGCTTCTTCGGCCGCTTGCACTCGGGACACAGCCAGTCCTTCGGCGTCGAAGCGCCCGCGGCGGCCGGAAGGCCCGCACAGGCGCGATGGTATTGCGCCTCACACTTGCAGCACGATATTGTGCCGTCACTGCGCATGTATTTACCACAAATCAGGCACTTTACCATGTTTGTTGTTGGTTTTTAATAAATGCGGGTAGGTTGATCTGTCCGATGTTATGTGGCTTCAATTGAGTTCAATTATTTCAATATCCAAGTAGATTTTTAAAAAGATAACAATTACTCTGTATCTGCTATGTTCACTCTACACATTAACAGCACTTTTATAAATAAATTTACTAGTTCTGAATTTTTAAAGCGATATTACACGGGGCAATCTTGTGCGTTTCGTAAGGTAGGTACACCAAATTCCGTTACACCGTATATTACACCGTGATATAGTATGGAATCAGCCGTTACTTTGTGTAACGCACGTGCGAGTGACTTGCACTTGTGAGCCTGAGTATGTCTGGTGTGAGTGAAATATTGATGTCGATGGTGGTGTATTCGTATCTTACTACTGCTTGAAAAAGTGGGAGTGAGGGCCGCATGGTGCTTGTGGGATTCTTGGCGGAATTTAGCAAAGTAATTTTCTCATTTTAATGCCACCGTGATATTTATAAAATATAAGTGTAAGATTAAAATCCAGGAACCACGACTGTTCTAAAACACCAACTCTGACTGACCTGCATTAAGAGTCGCGCGTCATATAGGTGACTCCGTAAATCTATGTTATTTAAGGCTTAACCAACTTTTCAGTTCGTTTCTTGTCGCAGCGCGTTGCGGATCGTGGAAAATGTATAAATGTGTGATCCCCTCAAATCCGGTATGCTTAAAACTTTTCAAGCAGGATACCTACTGTATGTAATAGTCGCCAGCATATTTCAGTAACACACTGCGCTCTTATAACAAAGAATATAAGGGTCAGTGTTCAAGAAAAGAGCGGTCTTTAACCACAGACGTCCAGCGCTTGTAGACTGAAATATTCTTAGTTGGAGGCGCTGAACTGAAAACTAAAAGTTTCGAAAAATATGTGACATTTTATGGGTAGTCGGAGTGCTCAAATAAAATCGTGGAACAATTCTAAATACTTTAACATTTAACTTAATTTTCTGCTTTTAAAAAAAAGTGCAAAATACTTTAAACTCGCCTACATTTTTACTTTTAATCAATGAATACAAAACTAAATACATACAAAACTAAATACATACAATGAATCAACATTTTATTTAGTTTTGTATTTAAGTTTGTATTTAGGTTTTTTATTTTGCATTTAGGCCTGTAACATTATGAATGAATAACATTGGTTTACATGTAAAATTAGTGTTATTTTTGGCTATGCATATTTGCAAAGTTGGCACAGAGAGTATGCTCGGTATCGGAAAACATAGCTCAGATGCAGTATTCCATTAGCCTTTAAAGGATTCAGTAGTACAGAAGACAGAGGATAAAGACTTACAATTTATTCATGAAATCGCTCGTAACGTAAGTAAGTGCAGTGTACGCATGCGAAAAGTTAATATAGTGTTGATTATACACCTCGTTCAATCTATCAGAATTTACATGAAACAGTAGGATATTTCGATACACCCACGTGAAATCAATTAATTAATTGGCCTGCAACGCATAATGGTATGAATAATAAGGAGTAGACTGTTTTACTTGGAAAAAATGTGACCAACCGCAGAGCAAACCGCAGATGCTTTCTCTCAAAGATTGTACTTATTATAATACATGTAAATATACAAAGTACAATTGGCGGCCTTATTGCTAAAAGCAATTTCTTCCAGACAACCTGACAACCCGACAAGGGAGTAATCAAGGCCAACATTTTTTACTAGCCGATTTTATGTTTCACTGCTGGGCACAGGCTTTCCCTGTGGCTTTCTTGTGCCCACTAAGAATTGATAGCATGAATATGCGAATACTTTAGGCAGAACTCCTCCATAGATTTCGCGGTTCTCTCACAATATTGTCCTGCGCCGCAGTCAGTGGTATTTCTTCTATAAATTCAGGTGTTTTTTGTTAAGTAGTTTTAGTTTTATGATATTCTGAGCTGTAGTGAGCATACATACATGGACGTGACTGGATATTTTTAAAATAAAACTTTAGTAAGCACGACAAGATTTCCATTTTTTTTCTGAAGAGTCAGAGCGACACCTGGTCGGAGCCTTTAGAAAAAATCAAGCAAGTGAATCCGGAATTACGTTCTAATAACAAATAATAATATTTATTAATATTATTAATTATACTTTATTGTACACGAAACATTTAACAGGACATTACATAAGAAATAACATGTACAAAGGCGAGCTTACCACATAGTAATACCAAATATTCATAGCATAGTGCCAAAATATTGGGCTTATTCAAATAAATTTATAATGTTGGTAATAACGTGTACTCAGGAGTTTTACTAGGTAACAATAAGAACTTTGAAGTAGACTTTGCAACAAAAATATAAAGGTTGATCTGCTTTCAAGACAGATTCCGTAGCCAAGACATAAAGAAAATTCAATAAAATTGAATATTACTGTGCTTTGCATTCACCTTCTTCCAGCGAGACAAGAGAGGAAAATAAGGAATGCTTTCTCTGATAACTAAACTGATACTGGCACTCGTTTGAAAAGGCTTTTCAATGGTTATCTACCAACAGATAAAGGACAATACATCGGGGTATATTGCAGTCGAATAAAACATGCGTATGGATGTGTTCTGTCTGTTTTTTCACGCGCTCCGAACAAAATATTTTCCCGGACCGCACACTGCGTCTAAAAATATTTTCCTCCCAAATAGTGGCTTTATGTTACGCAACAGATTTCGCCATCACACAGTGTGGAATATTGAACGAACAATGAATCAATTACCTATTCAACGTCGGATGGCCACTCTAGCGGATCGTAGAGCGCTCCCGTGTTATCTTTCTGAATCAAGTGAGCTAAGCGGATGAAGGCCCCCAACAAAGTTCGCTGGATTAAGGAAAGTTAGAATTGCAATGCCATGTCGGGGCGGTGGCGCGGCGGCACTCCGACTTTAAGCCACCAATCTGAGAATTGAATATCCGATAATCTTTCCCGACACATAGAGGAGCGCGGGAGATTAGGCTTCTTTGTTGGCTGACAGCTCAATAGCTACTGGCCACATTGATCGGCCACTGCACTTTGGCGAGAATGACGTGCAATCGACGCGACAATGGATCCTCCGGTCGTTGAAATAAGCCTTGCTTTTACTTTATAACCTTATCTAGTGGGAAGAAAAGTATCAAGTTATGTTTATTTTAATTATATCTCCTTTGCTATTTTATCATTAATTGAATAGGTATTTGCTTTTACATTAATTTTGTTGTAAAATACTTTGTGTTGGGTTATTTTCGTTATCAACCCTTGTATGTCCCCACTGCTGGGGCACGGGTCTCTTCCTACATCGCAGGAAGGTTAGGCCATACTCCACCTCGGGGGCCAAGTCCGGGTTGGTGGAGGATTGTAAGACAGTGGCGGGCCTTACTGTCAGAAATTATCAAGCCGCCCATAAGGCCTCTGACATGGCTTAACGACTGCCATTATATAACAGCCGGCACCAACGGCTTAAGGTGCCTTGCGAAGCATGGAAGCGCTCGGAAAAATGCCACTAGCGGTAGTCACGGGACGCTTACCCATCCCGTACCTGACCGCACCTGTTGTTGCTTAACCACGTGATTGATTCCAATCACTCGGTTCACCTAGGCCACGAGCGCTTGTGTTGGGTACAATTTATAAACTTTTCATTTCGTTTTTTTCGAACTTTTAATTTCATTTCATTTTGTTACGTGATATGTCAGGATCGTGGCAAGTGGCAGTACCTGGTCCCTACCTACCCCTCTGGGTTATAGGCGTGAGGTTATGTATGTATGCATGTTTATTTTGTTACTCAGCTGTCAATTTAAACCTGTGTTGCTGGGATGGAACTACGTGCACTCTGGTCGACTCTATTTATGTTCGTATGCCCTTTCAATTACTGTGACTTGTCACTTTGGGACGGCGGGCGTAGAAATAGAATTACAGCTGTATTGCTTCGCTGTGGGTGTTTTTCCTTGTTTGTGATGTCAAAAAGTTACATTGGATGGTGGGAACCAGGACAAGTGATTGTATAATTATTTTTAAGTTGCTTTCATGGAAAATATTAGAGTTTGACAGTATGGCACTGTTAAGATTAAGGATATTTTTGTAAAAATATCATAAAACTAGCTGAACTCTCAAACAATGTTTTGCAATTTTTATTAGCATGAAACCTACCCTTAGATGTCATAAAAAATATACACAAAAATAATTATAAAAATCGTTGACACCGTTTCGGATGAGTTCGATATCGAACCTAACCAACATTCTGCCATCAGATTTTTATATACCTATTCGATTAAACTATCATAGTTCTCCAGACATTGATGTCCGGCAATAATGCTACTTATTTCTGAAAATTCTACTTATACTACGAGCTTATTTTCTAACTAATTTGAAGCAAAATCTGAAATATATATATTTTTTGCACTAAAACTTTCTAAAGCACTAAAAGTTATTAACTAACTTTCGTCGTCAGGCTATACTAGTCCACTGCTGGACATAGCCCTCCCCTAATGAGCGCCATATCGCCCTGTCTTCAGCTTGCCGCATCCAGCATCTGCCTGCAGTTTATTAACTTACTTTAATGACGCGTAACTTCTTCGCATTTTCGTCTAAAGTATTAGTTCTAATCATTTAGAAAGTTCTGTCGTCACTTAGTTCCTTCTTAATTATATTTGTCCATTTGTGATTTTTGACGCACGACCTTTTGTACCATTCAGGCGAACATTTCTAACTTAATTTGTTTTAATTCAAAACTTTGCTCTAAATACTCGATAAATTATTTCAACACGTAAATTAGCCCACTTCACACCCTTTAAAAAGGGAAAAGCACAAACAAACGTCTCGATTTGCAATTCAACATACACACGCTCGTCCGCCTACGTGTGGGTGGCCTTAATTTTCCGTACAATTTTCTTCATTCGACCGTGTTCTTACATAATTTATAGGGACTAAGCGTAGAGTGAGGGCGAGTGTCGTGGACAAATTACTGCCCGGAAACCCGTCCTTTGTTATTAGCCTTTGACATGACAAACGCGTGATAGCGCCTCGACTAACAAAATATCTTGGGAGACAGTTGTCTGGTGTTTTTTCGGACGAAAGCGGAACGGCCACTTTTAGTGGGAAGTTACGTATTCGTTGGAATTACAACTGAGATGTACATATAAACGTAGGTCTAGCTTTGTAGAGAGTCTATTAGCTTATAATATTTGTGACAGCGATGTACTTGCCATCTAATTTGGGCAGATAAATAGTTATAGTGGTACTTGAATTTCAAAAAGTGGCAACTTGCACTCATACGAGTATCAAATAAAAACATTTTATGCAACATCATTATCTTTTCTCAACGATTACTGTAAAATAAAAATATTTTAGCTCGAGTAAATGCAAAAAAAAGGAAAGTAAACAACTAAAAATCTGTGGATAAATAAGAAGAAAATACAGAAGCAGGGTCGGATATCACGCAATATATAAAAAAAAGATTCAAATAAAACGAATTCTACAACCCAGAATACACCCCTAAATATCCAAACAAATTATGCATCTCTTTTTTCAGCCTGCTGATGACAAACGATTCTGGTTACCCTAAATAGTTCTAACCTATATTTTGCGATGCTGATTTTTTCACTTATGCTTATAAGCTTTGTCTGAGTACTGGGCATATAAGCTCAATGAGAGGTGCACCATTACTTGAGGGATACCGGAGGAAGAATATAAATTTCCGCCTTCAGTGTACCCCCATTATGACCTGTTAACTTTTTTTTATGTAACCTGCTTATATCCCACGGCAAGGCATAGGGCTTGATCACCACACCTGCCAACCACTGAATGGCAATTTCAAGCGCTGAGGTTTTTGAACACCCAGTCACTTACGTAATTTTATCTTTAATATAAAGCAACCTGTGGAAGCACTATAATCTTATGTAGAATATTCTTAGCTTCCAGAGATAGAATATTTTGGGGATTCTTTTTATGAAATAAACAGTTTAAAGTTTTTTTTTACTTTATCTCGATGTTTTCCTTCACAGTTAGCGAGTAGTGTTTTTACTATTTCACAACGTTTTTTTTATATAGCCTATAAAGAATAGAATAGAACAGAACAGAACAGAACAGAACAGAACAGAACAGAACAGAACAGAACAGAACAGAGCAGAGCAGAGCAGAGCAGAGCAGAGCAGAGCAGAGCAGAGCAGAGCAGAGCAGAGCAGAGCAGAGCAGAGCAGAGCAGAGCAGAGCAGAGCAGAGCAGAGCAGAGAAGAGCAGAGCAGAGCAGAGCAGAGCAGAGCAGAGCAGAGCAGGGCAGGGCAGGGCAGAGCAGAGCAGAGCAGAGCAGAGCAGAGCAGAGCAGAGCAGAGCAGAGCAGAGCAGAGCAGAGCAGAGCAGAGCAGAGCAGAGCAGAGCAGAGCAGAGCAGAGCAGAGCAGAGCAGAGCAGAGCAGAGCAGAGCAGAGCAGAGCAGAGCAGAGCAGAGCAGAGCAGAGCAGAGCAGAGCAGAGCAGAGCAGAGCAGAGCAGAGCAGAGCAGAACAGAACAGAACAGAACAGAACAGAACAGAACAGAACAGAACAGAACAGAACAGAACAGAACAGAACAGAACAGAACAGAACAGAACAGAATAGAATAGAAAGCATTTATTGACATATTAAGACAAAGGGTCGAGTCTCAGCATATTGCAACCAAGTCCACGCAGTGATCTTGGCAGCGCTGATTTTCAGCAACGACCCGTAAAAACTAAAAATAAACTTAAATGTAGGAGAAGGGTACAAACTTACAATACGAATTGCACCAAGAATATAAATAAACGACCCATTGCAGGGCACAGGCCTTCTATTAAGGAGAAGGAGAGAGAGTATGGTCTTAGTTAACACACGTGCCCACCGTGCGTGTTCAGAAAATTATTCATGATAAATATCTCAACTTGTACATTTATAATATAAGTGAGATCATACCACATTTGATATTCTAACAACATCGGCTTTATTGTAAGCTCTCTTATCATGTCGACACTAGCTTAACAGGATTACGAGTCGTTTACAACCTAATGTTACTACCTACGCAGTTGGCACTTTCCACAACAGTGATCGTGCCGCAGTAATATTTGTACGTGATGAAATAAAATCGTCTAACCGGTTTCAGCGCCGGTATTTAACCGCTTAATCCCAATAAGTGTAAAGAGCTTTCTTTACGCTTATTGGGCTTAAGCGGGTTTTTTAAACTGTCCGTAGCAGTAATATTTGTAAGTGATGGAATAAAATCGCCTAACCGATTTTAGCACCGGTATTTGACGGCTTAATCCCAATTAGTGTAAAGAGCTTTCTTTACGCTTATTGGGCTTAAGCGGGTTTTTTAAACTGTCCATAGCACGGGTTAGTGCATTAAAAAGAATATAACCATTTGGGTACTGCGATATCATTCCGATGTAAAAACCTAATTGCAATGTAAGGTACTCTGGGCTGCAAGTGATGCAAATTACTTTAGCCAGATGTCGTTGCCTGTACGTAATACAGAGAATATTGTAAAGAGGTTCGAAATTTCACTGATGCTGCGATGTCGCCCATAAGCTCAGTTGGGAGAGCGCTGGCACGGTTAGCCAGAGGTCTCGGGTTCGAGTCCAGGCATGGGTGGGATTTTTAGCCTCAAAATAGGTTTTTTAAAAATTGTCCTTAGCACGGGTAAGTGCATTAAAAAGAATATAAGCTTACAATGGGTATAATTTAGATGCTCTTCAAAATAATTTAGTAACTGAATTCCATACAACACAATAACATGTCATGGTCCCAAATTAGGATACACTGTGCTGTGGCACTAGGCAATAACATCACAAACATGGAAATAGGTTTTACTTTGGCGTTTATGCAAAAATATACAATAGCTCCTAGTAGAAATCGAACTCAAGACCTCCGGCACGGTAATCAAACGTAATGCCTTTAGACTAACGAGGCAGTCTTCAATAAATTATTTCTTTGGTGGTAAGTTCTAATAGCCAAATAATTAAAAAAATCCAAATAAAGTGAATTTACACAGAAACACATAAAAGCTTGCCAAAATAATTGAATGCTTAACAAAAATGTTAAATCCATATAAAAATAAATTTCACAAAATTTATACATTTTCCATAACCTTAATAAAACCTAACCAATACAGTATGCAACAAAATAACAATCTACAAAGTGTAACAAAATAAATCCGAAAACCAAGAGTTCTACGTGACAAAACTAACAAATTTTACTTTAAAACTAATTATGAGATTTAAAAACCTATTTAGAGGCTAAAAATTTTTTCACCCATGCCGTGAGTCGCCCATTGGCTCAATTGGTAGAGCGCTGGTACGGATAGCCAGAGGTTGCGGGTTCGAATCCCGGCATGGGTGAAAAAATTTTAAGCCTCTAAATAGTTTTTTAAATTTGTTCCTTAGCACGGGTTAGTGCATTAAAAATAAAAAAAAAAAATAGTGTAATCATGTGGGTACAGTGATATCGTTCCGATGTTAAAACCTAACTGCAAGGTAGGTAGTCGGGGCTGTAAGTAATGCAATTTGCTTAAGTCAGATGTCGCTGCCTGTACGTAATACAGAGAATATTGTAAAGAGGTTCGAAATTTCACTGATGCCGTGAGTCGCCCATTGGCTCAATTGGTAGAGCGCTGGTACGGATAGCCAGAGGATGCAGGTTCGAATCCCGGCATGGGTGAAAAAATTTTTAGCCTCTAAATAGGTTTTTAAATTTGTTCCTTAGCACGGGTTAGTGCATTAAAAATAAAAAAAAATAGTGTAATTATGAGATGTTATAAGAAGCCGCTATATAATTTCAGGCGGCCCCTTCAGGTGCAATTCCCATACAAACGTATGGTAAATATCACCCGATCTTAGGCGTGAGTCAAATTTACATTGCTCAGCATAATGAAACCGTCCATCCGCAGTTAGCATATAGGTAACTCTTGAGTAAGAGATGGCATGTACCCTGCAGTGGGATTTAATGATCTCCGACGGCAGACAATTCATAAATCCTATGCTCAGGGTGTTTTTAGTATTTTTTTTAGTATTTCGCGACGCCGCCGCATTCCTGCAGTAGCGTTATAATATTATTATTTTGTATGTAGTCTGTAAAGGCCCATTGCAGGGCACAGGTCTCCTCTTAGTAAGATATATTACGTGCTAATTATAGTAATTATACCACGTGTGCCCACCTCGGATTTTCAATTTAAAGGGGTGAGGTTTTTTAACACCTCAGTCCCTCAGGTTTCCTCACGATGTTTTCCTTCATTTTTATTTTCATTTTACTTCATTTCGATAAACTTGTCTAGTTCTTATATGACAGAGTATCATAATTTAGAATCATGACAAGTAAGTGATTGTCTCGTGTAGTGGATAATCGTAATTATTATGTCCCGTATTAAAAATTCTGGTCTTATCTATTTAGGTACTCTAGAACCAACTTACAATACCATTTCGAGAAGTGGCGTTGGTGACTGTAATACAGTTCTAATAAAGAACTAGTACAGTTGCCATCGTAAGTACGAAAAGATCATATTAATTTGAACCACTACTTTAAGTTGAATAAGTACCTTATCATGTATGCCTAATTCCTATGAATAAATAAATAATTTTAAATTTCAAATTTCAAATGTTTCTGACTTCTTTTCGTACGTAAAGTCACGTATACCACCATCCTTGTAAGGATTTCTACGGAAATAACTAATACATCGTACATTACTTTCTTGAGTACTATCCAAGCCGACGAAAATATCGCGTATAATCCTGGGATTTTCCTAAGCGACGTTTATAACCCAGGCAACGATCCGAATTGCTTAGCAATGAGACAGCTCGAGACATCGCGGCGCCTGCATCCCAGAGGGGTAGGCAGACTGTATAGTTTACCCATACCGTCCTATGTGATAGAAACATCCCTTTTCGATTTAGCGATTCGTTTGGATTCTTAGTCGCATCTATGATATAGAGGTAAATGCTATCTTATTTCAGACACTTCTGCCTTTATGGGCCAGTAGTTGGCGTTAGACCTGAGATTTCCTCACTTAGCCTACTAGTTGGGCCATTGTACGTAGCAAGCGCATGTTAACACTACAGACACTAGGGTTTCTTTATGATGTTTTCCTTCACAGATAGTCAGTGCTATTATAACTTCACAAATGTATATAACTTAAAAAACAAAGTCATTAATACATGACGGGGCTTGAACCCACAGCCTCCTGATTGAGAAGCCGGCATTCTACACTGCTCCGTTACCGCAGCTCTTAATGGGCCATTTTCTAAATTGAGAATTTCGCTAAGTAAATAGTCAACTGCAGTGCTGTTTCTCCGGATTTCCCAGAAAAGAGCATGAATAGAATAGAATATATTTATTTGTCTTCAAGCGAAATAACGCACAACAATCACTTATACTAGAGGCATTAATGACAGTTTAAAGAGACTATTATTTAACAGCTTATAACTAACAAATGAAGACAAAAAGGTCTGTGCCTCGGCTTGTAACTAATGTACATCAATATGCAATATGACAGCATGTTACTTAAGTATTTACTTATTAAAATCCTCAATTCAAAAATAGACCCTACAACTTCTATTTCCACTCAACACAATTTGTCCTGGTCCCAAATTAGAGTACTCTGTGTATAAGATATCATGAACAAATTAAAATATACCCAGAGAGGCCATATTGGAGTACGCTGAGATTAAGTACAGCTGTCTCTAATGGGAATAAAACCCACGACCTCTGCATTGCTAGTCAGTAGAGATAATAAAGTATCCAACCAGGGTTGTTAATATTAACTTAATTTACATCTACGTATCGAGATGATCTATGCAGCGCTAATTATGCATCTTTAATCACACTAGATGGGTAAAGAGACCACTCGAACGCTGCAGTGCCTGGGACGTTGTTTTTAAGATGATGACGGATTAGGAAGTTATGACATTCTAAAAGCTTAGTCAGTCTAGCCTACGGGGGTGGTGTTAGCCTAGTGGGTAGAACAATGGACACGGAGGCTAAAGACCCGGGTTTGATCCCTAGTGTGGGCATGTACCTATTACTTTATTTATTATCAAAGTTACGTACATATCTATTTAGAAGCCAAAAATTCCACCCATGCCGGGATTCAAACCCGCGATCTCTGCCTATCCGTGCCAGAGGTTGCGTGTTCGAATCCCGGCATGGGTGAAATTTTTGGCCTCTAAATAGGTTTTTAAAATTGTCCTTAGCACGGGTTAGTGCATTAAAAAAGAATATTAATTACGTACACATGCAAAATTTTAGTGGCAATACCACACGCTCTACGTGAAGGAAAACATCGTGGGTTAGCCTGCGGCTTGGTTGGCTCCGTTTTAGTTTTTCCTGTTAATAATGAACACCTGCTCAAATTATTATTGTTTGCTATGGTACAAGCATACGTAAACTCAAGCCTGTATTCCGTAGGAGTAGACAAACACAATAGTAGATCACTTGCCACGATTCTAACCAACCTCTGTCGCTTTATCAACATTCATTAGTCGCCGCATGCACGCACGAAGTTTCCCCCACTAACCAACCATATTTTTAAACATTGCACAAAAAGTTGCTTTAACCCAAAACGTGCGACGCCGCACTTCGTGAAAATATCACCCTGTTCAGTTTAACTGCAATTTAGTCGCATTCAGTCTCATTTAGCGACGTTTATAACGAAACCGAATCGCTTAACAATGAGACGGGGCGGAACAAAGCGCCGTCTGTGCAGTTAAATCGTTGCGGTGGTTTAATGGCAGCCCGTGCCAATAACTAATGTCCAGGGACCCTCAGAGTGTAAAGCAAGAAAGCAACAGAAGCGCTGAAACACAGAATTATTAAATTTAAAAGTAATTAAGATCTTAATAAACCCAGAGGGATAAGCTGGAAAAAAATACTACCTAGTATTAAGCTCGCCTTTGTACAAATTATGTTTTTAGTGCAATAAATTTTTTTTCATTCATTCATTAAAAAACGGTGGCTAGAACAATGGCCTCGCAAGCGAGAGACCTAGGTTTGATCCCCAGTGCGGGCATGTACCAATGACTCTGTTTAATTTCAAAGTTACGTACATTTGCAAATTATCGTATAAATCATCTCATTACGTAGCTACAGAGGCCAATGTATTAAAATCTTATAGTATAAGCAACACAATACCTTCATACTTTTTAATGAAGCCTCGATTGTGTCCCACTGAGTACTATATTTGAACTTTTTCCATTGCAGAAATCTATTAGATGTCGGCTAAATATTAGCAGGCGTTACATTGCTTGAATACCAGGAGAAACAACACGGACATTGCTACGCCGTAGTAATCGTAGCGCTCGTAGCACTCGTAGCGGTCGGCGTAGCTACGAATAGTATTCAGAGTGCTTAGTGCGAGTTTTTTAACTACTCGATCGCGTTAACGTAAACGCATATTTCTATGGCATCGAGGAAGCGCCACCTAGCGACAAGTATGGAAATTAAAATTGCTGAGTGCGAGTTGTAATGGTTTCCGTTGAGAAGTGAACACGTTTTCCAGCCAAAACACGAATAAACGCGAGTGCGATTTGTACTGTGACAGCGTTTTGCCAGTTCGAACGGGTAACTTACTCATACTCACTACTCAATGCTCGATTAACGCGGTAGTAAAGTTATTCGATTGGATCTGTCAAACTCGCACTAAGCACTCAGGTAGTGTTTTCAATCCACTTCATTAGCCCTTCACTATTTATGTTGCTGATCTGCCCACCGAGTATCGATCTGGTCTTCAACTCTACTCAAAGCAGTGCAGTAGTGATTCGCTGTCTAATATAGTTGTAATAGCACGACTGCGGCTGAATTAAGTTTAAAAGACATCGTGTGTATAGATTTTATGGCAGCTCTATTGTACAGTGCGTTCACATTAACTTGACGCGTGAGAGAATTGGTAACAAGGACATAACATGTGAATTAGCTTTTGGACCTAATCGGAAGATGGTAAAACAAGCCCTCAATCCTTTTATTTTCCCCAAGTAATGGGAATGATTTCTTATTTAACATGGTAACAGTAAACATCTCAGTGCTACCAATTCTCTCACGCGTCAAGTTAATGTGAACGCACAATAGTACGACTATTGCAGTAACACTTAGTGTTTTCAATTAATATTGTAACGTCGTCATAAGTAGTAAGAATGTAAAACATGTCCTATACATAGACTTGTGATAAGTATGGGTATTTTAGAAATAATAATGTGGCTGTAGAAATATTTAGTATCTAAATAGTTTTTCAGCACTACTACTCAGTGACTCAGGCTGTCCATGTCTACGGTAACTACATTTTATATGTAGCCTATATGTGTTGTTGCACTGCTTTCCTAAGAAAAGTCTTAGAAAGAGACAACGTTCATAAGTCGTTGCATGCACGCACGCCGTATCCGGGTATTTTTTATCTTTCCTTTAGCTAATACATCCCCTATTTGGTCGATGTATGTCCACCTGGGACGTTCTTTACCAGCCCTTTCACTTACATTCGCAATATATATTTTTTTCTTCAATCTTTCTTCCATTATCCTCTTAACAAGTCCAAATCAACGCAACATTCCTTTCTCAATTCTAGTCACTTCATCCTCTTTCAGTCCACAACGTTCTCTAATCAGACTATTGCGTATCCTGCCATTCAAAGGAACACTATACATACTTCTCAAGGACCTCATTTCTACTGCATTAATTCTACTTTCTTGCTTTTTTGCCTTTTTGGACTCAGGCTGTCCATGTCTACGGTAACTAAATTTTTTATGTAGCCAACGCAGGCTTAATTACGACGCGTGCCCACCGCGGATTGGCAACGTCAAGCACTGAAGGATGTAAATACTTCTGGCTTCATCAGGATGTTTTCCTTTACAGCCAGCGAGTAGTATTGCTACTGCAAATTCACAAATGTGGGTTTGGACACCGGAACACATAGTAACTGCAAATACTCGTATAGGCTAAAGCGTTATATTAATAGATTCGATGCTTTACGGGTTTAGAGGTTGCAAAAGATCGCATTATCGCCTATCTATCTATCTATCTTCTATAATATAAAAATGAATCGCTGAATGTGTTGGTAAGCGCAAATATCGAGAGCAGCTAAACCGATTTCGCTAATTCTTTTTTTAAGAATATTCCTTGAAGTACGGGGATGGTTCTTACGGAGGGAAAAATAAAAAATAAATAAAAATCGACTGTTAGGCGGTACGAAGTCCGCTGGGTTAGCTAATTAAAAATAAATTTCTTTTGGGATTCAGAATAGTTTTGGAAGGTCGTGGGTTCGGCTACCGGAATTTAGCAATAACTTTGTTTTTTAGATTATGTAAATTTTATAAGTTATACTAGAAATACCACTCACTCGCGAATACCAATCTTGGAAGACGATTTCGTGAGGGAACCTTAGTGCCTGAGTGCTTAGTGCGAGTTTTTTAACTACTCGATCGCATTAACGTAAACTCATATTTCTATGGCATCGAGGAAGCGCCACCTAGCGACAATTATGGAAATTAAAATTGCTGAGTGCGAGTTGTAATGGTTTACGTTGAGAAGTGAACACGTTTACCAGCCAAAACACGAATAAACGCAAGTGCGAGTTGTACTGTGACAGCGTTTTGCCAGTTCGAACGGTTAACTTACTCATACTCACTACTCAATGCTCGATTAACGCGGTAGTAAAGTTATTCGATTGGATCTGTCAAACTCGCACTAAGCACTCTGAAGTGTTAACGTAAAATACAATGACTCAACTATGAGGCTAAGTGTGGAAATCTCAAGTCTACTAAGTAACTAGACCCGTTTAATATGGGGTTCAATGACATAAATAGTTGCAAAACAGACGCACAGCTACAAGAGTCAGTTTACTTTATGTTTCTACTACTACTGACATTAGTGATAGCCACACTTTTCGACTTCTATGCATAGAAGATGGTAAACTTGTACTCCGTTCTTATGTGAGCGTTCTGTATCTTTAAATTGTGTGGTTGGAGCACTGCAGCGCTTTTCTAACTAATGACGCTACAAGACTGCGCGGGATCTCCGTTTGCGAGAGACAAATAATATAAGAACCGCCTTTCAGTGGGCGGATTAACTTATTAACGTAAGGATAGTTTGTAGGTTTCCAATACAACTATCGGCCAATTGATTCAAAGTGCATTTTTTTACATACGTCCCACTACAGGCCTTCTCTCAGAAAAAATGGTGTACGGGCGTAATTACAACGCGTGCCCACAGTAGATTGGCAGCTCTGCGGTAGATGTATAACTCAAACACTCAGATTTCCTTATGTTTTGTAAATTAATTTAATTTAGATTGTTTAACATTTAGATTGTTTGCGTTCCAGAAGTTGATTTTTGTTTTCAATTATTTTTTGATTAAGTTTTAAGGTTTTTAGTTTGTGTTCCTTACTTTTAAGTAATTTTCCAGTGTTGCTTTATTTAATGTCGAACGCTGTATACATTCCATTGGGTGCACAACAGACTTGTTATGTCAAATTTCAATTTCGTATTCTATTTGTGTAGCCCTGCCTATGTATCTTAATAAATAAATAATAAATTTGAATTTCGATGAACTGAAAAGTTGTAATACTTCTGTAAAGGTGTTTCATACTGAATTGTACATGAGAATAAGTAGTTTTTAAATGAAATGTGAAAATACTGTTGGAGTAGGTAATAAATAATAATAATAATAATGTTTTCCTTCTACTTAGCGAGTGGTATTACTACTGTAACTTCGCATAATTTACATGACTTAGAAAACACAGTCATTGATATGCCGAGATTCGCACCCACGACCTCCCGATTTAGAAGCTGATATTCTTATGCTATGCTACCACCACTTAAGCGCATTATTTATTTGATAAAATTAATAATACTTTGTAGTGGCTTTGTTTGTCAGCTATATAAAAACCTATTTAGAGGCTAAAAATTTGACCCATGCCGGGATTCGAACCCGCGACCTCTGGCTTTCTGTGCCAGTTTTAATTTTTAGCCTCTAAATAGGTTTTTAAAATTGTCCTTAGCACGGGTTAGTGCATTAAAAATAAAAATAGTTTAAGCTGTATAAAAGTCAACAAATGATTCTAATAAAGCGTTTTAAAAATTTTGCTTTCTCATTTACGTACATTTGTGAAGTTTTAGTACCATTACGGTGAGGTGAAAATTATGGTGAAGAAACCTGAGTATTCCTAAGACTTAAAAACCTTAGCACGGGTTAGTGCATTAAAAATAAAAATAGTATAATTCCTAAGATGTTTTGATGAAGGCAATTTACAAGCGTGGTTATTAAGCCCACACTCTCTGTCTCTCAGAGAGAAGGCATGTGCCTTGCAGTGAAACGTATATCGGCGGTTTTAAATATGTCATTTATTTGTACATTTATTTCCTTCGATGTAGATATCAACATTAAAATATCAACTAATATTTTAGTCCTAGTAAAATTAGTCGAAAACAGTCGACAGAAACCTTTAGATTAGATCTTATTTCTAAAGTCACTGATAACTTAACTGAGTAGGATGTACTCAATATCAACCCTTGTATGTCTCTACTGCTGGGGCACGGGTCTCTTCCTGTATCGCAGAAGGTTAGGCTATACTCCACCACGGGGGCCAAGTCCGGGTTGGTGGAGGATTGTAAGACATTACATTTATTTAACCGAAATTTCGTTCTCTCTTTTTTTTTGCTAGAACTTTTACTGCTTAAGTCTGCTATAAAAACACACTTATTAATTATTTATTATCATTACCCATCACGCATTACGCAACGCCTTAAAGCAATTAACGCAATCGGAATGCTAATCTGCATAATTCAATTGTATCTAAGCCGTCATTACGCTCAGGATCGGTGGACTTCATACCTTCACCTATTCTGTATTATACGACATGGCGCCATGTTGAGATTAACGAATACATAAAAAAAAAGGTTAAAACTGACTAAGTGGCGGTAGTGCTGCAGAAGAAAGACAACTTTGCAATCGAAAGGTCGTGGGTTCGAATTCACGAATGGGCCAGTTCCTTTGTTTTCTAGGCTACGTACATTTGTGAAAAAATTGTACCAATATCATTCCCTAACTGTGAAGAAAATCATCGTGAAAAAATCCAAGTGTCTGATTTTTACATACGCTTGAAATTGCCAATCCACTGTGTGGACGCGTGGTAACGAAGCCCATACTCTCTCACTCTCTCTCTCTCTGAGAGAAGGCTTGTGGCCCGCAATGGAACGTATAAGGCTACATAAAAACTGACTTAAAAACCGACCAAGACAGAGATGGCGGGATGACGTCACGATCTTTCTCCTGAGGTGGCACGGAATGGCCGGTGATACAGAGGAGTGGAGAGCTAAAGGGGAGGCATTTGCCCGGCAGTGGGATACTACATCGGCTTGAACGGGATCGTCATCGACGGGAACATTTAAAAAATAAAGCGCCTTCGAATGTTTTGTACAATTATGTAAATGGAGTCCTCACATGTGACACCTGTCTTCGGACGCTTACTGCTAACATTGGTTACATTAGTCATGTGAGGACGCACCAGTAACACAAAAAAGAATTGGTCGCCGTTGCCGAAATCGGCATAGAAGGCATCATCATCACTACATCGGCTAACTAAAATACGAGTAAAAATAGATAAAGGCGCTTAGGATCGCTGACTGGCGCCACCAATGGGATTAAAATCATAACTTGTTTATAATACGTTTTCATCCAAAAGTGAACATGAGAAAGCTGACTGTTTTTAAACCTATAGTCTAGAAACCTAGGATGTTTTTAGCCGAAAACGTTTAAAGTATTAGGGTATTTATACTACAATCTAGGCTGTATGTTTTAAACATAGTTACCACAGATATTAAGATTTCTCATGTTAACTTTTAGATCAAAACGTATTATAAAACAACTTATGATTTTTTGTCCATTGGTGGCGCTAGTAAGAGCTCCGAAACGCCTTAAACTCCGCTTTACAAAAGAATATAACTTTTGTAGAACAAAAGTTATGTTAGCACTATTTGGTAGAGCGCTGGTACGGATAGCCAGAGGTTGCGGGTTCGAATCCCGGCATAGGTGAAATTTTTAGCCTCTGAATAGGTTTTTTAAAAGTTATGTTAGTTTTTTTTAATACACTAACCCATGCATTAAAACATTCCACCAATTCTACTATTCTAAAACATGTGAGATATTTCACGATATTTATATATCGTTATCAACCCTTGTTATCCCCACTGCTGGGGCATGGGTCTCTTCCGGCATTGCAGGAAGGTTAGTCCATACTCCATCACGGGGGCCAAGTCCGGGTTGGTGGAGGATTTTAAACAGTGGCGGGCCTTACTGTCAGAAGTTATCAAGCCCCCCATAAGGCCTCTGACATGGCTTAACGACTGCCATTATATGACAGCCGGCACCAACGACTTAACGTGCCTTGCGAAGCAGGGAAGCGCTCGGAAAAATGCCACTAGCGGTAGTCACGGGACGCTCACCCATTCTGTACCTGACCGCGCCTGTTGTTGCTAAGCCAAGTGATTGATTCCAATCACTCGATTCGCCTAGCCACGAGCGCTTCTTATCGAGCGCTATTTATATATAATCCTATCTATCTCTACATTCTCACCATTTCCTTTCCACCAACATCTTATTGCATTTTGGAGTTGCCCCGGTAAATTACATTGAGTGAATAATTATGTTGAACAATGCATTATGTATGTAAACAGCTTCATCAGGATTCGGATTAAATTTAACACGGTTATAAATATTTTAACGTCACCGGAGTGAGCGTACAACGTAGCGTCGGTGGGCTGGCATTTAAGTCTGGTTTGCACCGGTATTTCCGTCGATATTCATGACCGTTTACACAATTTCCTGTTTTTACTCTTCTTTCTATATCACTTTCACAGTTTCCATCCCTCGCAAACAGGCTCCCCGAAAGAAAAATTATCTTACTTGTTCCACTCTTTCGCCTCTAATCGTTATCTTGCACTCAGTCATTTCTTCATCTTTTTCAAAGACCAGTACTTTCTTACTCACATTAATGTTCATATCTTTCCTTTTAAATGCCTCATCCATTACCGTGACTTGTGTTTGCAGTTCTTCTCCCGACGACCATCGGCGTATAGCAAGCATTACACAAGAAACTTACCCATCCTTATTCCACAGTCATTCTCTTTCAAATCAGTCGGGCAACTATCAATGAATAAATTGAACAACCACGGGGATGCGACACAACCCTGTCTCACACCCTTGCAGATGCTAAACCAGTAAGTCAATTATTTAGAAAAATATTATATTACTTAATAAACGTAGGACTTTCAGAAACTTTCGTATGTTTGTATGTGTATAGGCACAGGGCGTTGTTTGATGCACGAAGCATCGCCTTGTGCATAAGTAGGATGTTATTGGGCATTCTGGACCAGCTTCCATTCGTTTGAGCTCACGACGCACCGCGCCGGTTGGCGCGGCTTGTCGTTCACTCAAACTCATTACATCTGTTCCAGAATACCCAATAATATTGATTGATTCTGAATTTTACTTGCGGCAGGAAATGAAATGATGTTAGTAACACAGATAAATACTGAAGTTTAATCGTGATGATCGCATTTCAGTAATGAGGACATCACTGGTAACATATTTCTCCAAAAATGAAATTTGTTAAACAACCTACATCACTAAATCTTGAGAATATTGATGTAGGATCTGAAAAAAATACATATCGTCACGGAAAGCTTTTACCAAACACCATCCGTTGTATAGTTTGCGGACCGTCTAACTGCGGAAAAACAAACTTAGTCCTTGGGTTACTTTTACATCCTAATGGTTTACATTTCCGTAACGTGTACGTTTATTCGAAAACGTTGTATCAACCAAAATACATATTTTTAGAGAAGGTAATGAATCTCGTTCCAGGAATACGTTATTATAAATATCGCGATAACAAAGAAGTCTTAAATCCAAGCTTAGCGTCTCAAAATT
Source organism: Yponomeuta sedellus (assembly GCA_934045075.1). Lineage (NCBI taxonomy): Eukaryota > Metazoa > Arthropoda > Insecta > Lepidoptera > Yponomeutidae > Yponomeuta > Yponomeuta sedellus. Next base: position 18,897,001 of record OW203727.1, on the reverse strand, counting down.
CTGTCATTATTTTCGACGATGTTGCCTGTGAAAATCAAAATAACATTCGTGATTACTTTGCCATGGGTAGACATAAAAATATAGACTGTTTTTATTTGAACCAAACTTATAGCAAAGTCCCAAAACAACTGGTTCGCGACAATGCAAATCTACTCATCATATTCAAACAGGATGATATTAACTTACGTCATATTTATGATGAACATGTGAACACTGATATGCCTTGGCATCAATTTCGCGAACTTTGTTCACAAGTTTGGAAAGATACATTTAGCTATTTAGTGATTAATAAAGACTGTCAAAGAAATAACGGATGCTACAGAATGAAATTCGACACCTTTATTACTTTCGACGAGTGAGATACATAAATGCCGTTTTTTTTAAATCAGAAGCCACTTTCTTATCTTCTTTATATGCGAGTAGTTGTAAAATAAGAAAAAATGTGTGATGAAAAATCAATTAAACAACAAATAATTAAGTCTGCTGAGGCTGTTAAAAAGAAGGTTCAAAACATGAAAAATACTAAAATGGATTCTGAGTTGGCATTAGAAACTATGTTCAAACCAGTAACAGATCCACTTAAACAGCTAACGAGAACCCCGTATCAAGAACAGTTAAGTAATGAAGATGTTGATTCGCTTGAACATTTAGCACGACAGTCTACACCTACGAAGAAACGAAAATTTTCTGAAATTAGCTCTTCAAGGGAATCACTCCAAGAGGTATCGAATGCTAGTAACAGCGATGATAACATAAGTGACTCTGAACTGAATCAAAGTCTTAGAAATAACATGAGTGACATATTTTTTGAAACAAATTCGGATGGTGCTTCAACACCAAATGCAAAGTCTTTATCGTCATGGTCTTTATCATCAGAAGTATTCAAAGATGTACCTTATGGAATTAGATTGGAAAATGGAAAACCTATGATAGGATCAGCACCGCTCTCCATAACTAATGATGCATTTGAAATAGCAGGTCATTCGTATGTCAAAACTAATGGACTCAGTGAATTACTTTACAAAAAAAATCCTGATCTAAACATTATCACTGAAGATGATAAAAGGAATTATAAATTTATACTAATAAGCACAAACGCTCATCGACGTAAATATGATCCCAATCAACCAATCAATAGCAACAGAGGATTTAAGTATTTACAAATTGTAAAACCCTTATTATGTTCCGCCAATGTTTCCAAAGGAAAGGGTTTATCATTGCTTAAAAAAGTTGATAACAAAGTAGATTACATTTTTTGGAATGATCCAAACGAATTAGTTGAAACATTGAAATTATTAATAGCTTCGAAAGATGCCGGTAATACTGGCTTAGATGATGAAATTGTATCAGTTTTAACAGAACTGAAAAAACGTGGTGTGATATAAAATGAATAAATACTTATGTAATCTATATTTTATTTTATTTCTACTCTAACCTTCACACTATTTACAAGATGAATATAGATAAATTTGGACATCATGTTCATAAAAGACTGCGTGTGTCAGATCCATTAAATTTGGTTCCTATAAACACAGGGCTAAGTAAAAATGAGTCAGGAGTTTACGACTTAAAACAATGTATATTGAGAGGATTACCGTTAGCTGTAGCAGCAGATGAAGCTGTTAGCAAGGAGTATGTAGAAAAAAACAATAAATTATATTGTAAAAAACAAGATTTCATTAATGAACTTAAAAGTATAAAAACTCAAATACAACTGCTACAGAAACAGTTAGATGAGAAGTGTTCAAAGGTAGAAGCGAGTAATATTATTAAAGATCATATAGTAGCACTCAGAGACTCATCGAAACCAGCATGAGCAAACAATCTGTTGTAAATGAAATCCATAAAGCAGCTAGAAGAAATTTCCCACGTCGTTCTGTTATTTTAAAAGGGATTGATGATTTATGGCAAGCCGATTTGATTGATATGCAAAACTATCAGAAGGTTAACAAAGGATTCAAATTTATTTTAGTAGTCATCGATGCTTTTTCTAAATACGCATGGATCGCTCCATTAAAGAATAAAACAAAAACTGAGGTGTCTCTAGCGTTTGATAAGGTTTTACAAGAAGGCCGATCACCTGCTAATTTACAAACCGACAAGGGTACCGAATTTCACAATGACGTTTTTCAGAAGCTTACGAACCGATGGAAAATAAATCATTATTCAACTTATTCAACAAAAAAAGCGTCTATAGTAGAAAGATTAATAAGAACTTTGAAGAGCAAGTTGTTTAAACATTTTAGCTTGTTTGGAAATTATAAGTGGATTGGAGAACCTTTATGTGATATAGTTAAGAGCTATAATAATACTATGCATCGCACTACAAAACATATGCCGTCTGAAATAAACAAGTTAAATGAATCACTCGTTGCATGTAATATAAACAAATCACAACCTTCCTTACCTGCAAAGAAAATTAAATTTCGTGTTGGAGACTTTGTCCGTATCAGCAAGCACAAAGGAGATTTTCAAAAAGGATATACACCAAACTGGTCTACCGAATTATTCACTGTTGTAAAAGTAATAAAATCTATACCCACAACATATTACATACGAGATCAACATTGTATACCAATAAAAGGTTGTTTTTACGAACACGAACTGCAAAAAACTAGCTGTCCCAATATTTATTTAGTTGAGAAGGTAATTAAAAAAAAGGGAAACAAATATCTTGTTAAATGGCTCGGCTTAGGTCAAGAGGAAAATAGTTGGATTAATAAAAGTGCTATAATAAAGCATTGAAGTATATTACTACAGATTAGTTAACTTATTTTTCATTACATCGTTAGTTATGAAAGGGAAAGGACTTCTCAATACTTTAATCAATAATTTACCAATAGAGTTACACTTACCAGGCTACAACTACTGCGGTCCAGGTACTCGATTACAAGAACGTTTGCAAAGAGGCGATAAAGGCATAAACCCTTTGGACAGCGCTTGTATGCTGCACGACATAGCTTATTCAAAGTATTCAAGTTTAGAAGATCGGCATAAGGCTGACTTAGAGCTAAGAAAGATGGCAAAGCAACGATTAAAATCAGAAGATGCTAGCAGAGGTGAAAAAGTTGCATCATGGTTGGTGAATAAAGTAATGAAAGCAAAAATTAAATCGGGTGCTGGAATTAAATCATTCAAAACTTCTATGGCTAAATTAAAATCGCATCTGAAAAAAAAGAAACCTAAAAATATTCAAGATGCTATTCAGTTTGCATACTTAGCAGCAAAAAAAATATTTCATAAGAAAAATAATATGAAGCTGCCAAGAATTATTCCCATCCCTAAAACTGGAGGAATACTTCCACTCATTCCTATTTTTGCTGGTCTATCAGCATTGGGTTCTTTAGCTGGAGGTATTGGTGGAATAGCAAAAGCAGTTAATGATTACAAGTCAGCCCAAAAAAATCTTTCTGAATCCGTGCGTCACAATAAAATGATGGAATCGATCTCCTTAGGCAAAGGTTTATACATCAAACCATACAAGACAGGTAAGGGATTGTGCGTACATTCTTCAAAAAACTAGTTAAAAGGTTACCCAGACGAGCACTGAGTAATATAGATTTAATATATTATACTCGGGACATCCCATACTTTCGAGGTGTCTATATGAGAGACACTTTACCAAGCAAATCAAATAACATCGAGTGCGCTATCCTGAATCTAGATAATTCAATAAATCCGGGAACTCACTGGGTAGCCTACATTAAGATAAATAATTACAGCGTGTACTTTGATAGTTATGGTTTAAAACCACCTGTAGAATTAATCAAGTACTTAACAAAAAACACTAACGTTTATTATAGTTATATGAACTATCAACAAAACAACACCTATAATTGCGGTCATTTATGCATAAAATTTTTAAAAACATTCTGGTTGAAACATTTATATTAAGAAATCATAAACTATTCTCACCATTATTACGATGTCATTCACGCTATCAATAACCGGTTGTAAACCAGCTTTGTCAACATTTTATTCGCCGGCTCTGCAGCTTGATGGTGAATATGAATGTGGGCTGATCTTTTTTTCGACGTTTAATTCGATTCCTAACATAGAATGCTACAACAACAAATTTCATTATGGCGACAACGAAATGATTGAAATACCCGAAGGATCATACGAGCTATTAGATATAAATGACTTTTTAAAAACAAATTTAGTAGACTGTACGTTTAATTTGATATGTAACAATAACACTTTGAGCACAAAAATAATTTGTTCAAAAGATATTCATTTTGAGAAATCCGGTTCAATCGGAAGGATATTGGGTTTTGGAAATCAGACTCTTAAAGCTAATATATTACATGAGTCTCTCTTCCCTGTAAACATTCTACCAACAACCATCGTTCGAATAGAATGTGATATCGTGAGCGGATCGTACATAAATGGGAAGCCTAGCCATATAATTTACGAATTTGCACCTAATGTACCGCCAGGGTACAGGATTATAGAAATCCCAAAAAATTTGATATATTTCCCAGTAAATCAAAATACAGTTAGCGAGATTAATATAAGGATTTTGGATGCAAATAACAACCTTATAAATCTACGACAAGAAGAACTACAGTTATATTTACACCTAAGACGAAAATGATAGATTTCATAAATAAAACATTGGTACCCGAAACCAAAGATCTCAGTACAACACATCCACCGCAACAGAAACCACCTGCTAAAAAGAAAAAACTGACTAAGGAAAATAAACAATTTCTCAGATACTTAAAAGTCATAAAATGAATATCTTAAATATCTTGGATTCTTTCGCCTACGACAACAGCATTGAAAGCTACCAAATCCATTCGTATAAGCCCTACATTAATAGTTTTAACAAAAACGATGAAATACGCATTCCCATCAATCAACAAGACTTATACGTCTTACCGTCACAGAGTACACTATACATCGAAGGTTCTATCACAGTGCACCGTCCAAATGGCGATAAAAAAGAGAGAGTGAGTAATATTGAGTTGGTGAATAATGCAGCGCTTTTTCTTTTCCAAGACATTCGATATGAACTAAATGGCGTAGAAATTGATAGGATAAAAAATGCTGGGATCACAACTACTATTAAATCATTGCTCTCGATGAATGAAAATGAATCAAAAATGTCACGGCTATGGGGGTGGGACATTGATGGAATAAAAAATACTACTGGTAATTTTTCCGCCTGTATCCCATTGAATAAAGTTTTAGGTTTCGCTGAAGATTATAATAAAATAATAATGAACTGTAAACATGAGCTGGTTCTTTTGCGTAGTAATACAAACCTTAATTCTATTAAATTAACCACTAATGAAGTGTTAGATGACATAACCATTAACAAAATTGTATGGAGAGTACCGCATATAAAAGTATCTGATCGTGAAAGAGTTAACTTGCTGAGATGTTTGGAGAAAGATAGACCTATCAGTTTAGCATTTAGGAATTGGGATCTCTATGAATACCCTCTTTTACCACAGACTACAAAACATACTTGGTCTATAAAAACCACATCTCAATTAGAGAAACCACGTTATGTGATTATTGGTTTACAAACTAATCGGAAAAGTTTAGGTATGAAAGACATGTCTCACTTTGATCATTGTTATGTACGTGATGTCAAGGTTTTTTTAAATTCAACTTACTTTCCATATGAAAGTCTCAATATTAAGTTTACTGAAGAAAGGTATATGATATTATATGAGCAGTACGCTAGATTCCAACAGTCTTACTATGGACGTCGGTGTGAGCCGTTGTTAAATCTGAAGGATTTCAAAGATAAAGCACCATTATTTGTAATAGATTGCTGCAGGCAAAATGAGACCCTGAAGACAGGTCCCATTGATGTTAGAGTAGAAATAGAGAGTGATTTAGAAATACCAGATCAAACTTCTGCTTACTGCCTCATACTAAACGATTGTGTAATCGAATATAAACCACTTTCTAACATCGTTAAAAAAATAACATGAATTCTGAACATATTTTTGTAGATTTACAAGGATTTAGAGATTATAAAAATAATTTTATTATTAAAGAGTTTGCTCTCGCTACTAAAGAATTTACTATGGTCTACTTGGTAAAACCTCCTTATCCATTTTCTACTTTATCAGATAGCGAAAAAAAGCAAGTTGTTTGGTTGGAAAAGAATAGAGGAATTTATTGGCGTGAAGGTTTTATTGACTACCGCGAATTTCATAGGTTAATTTATAGTTTATTGAGGAATAAGAAAATTTTTGTAAAAGGTTTAGAAAAAATCATGTGGGTAAATAAACTTTGTGGTGATTGTTGTGTTATTAATATCGAGGAAAATCAATGTCCTAATATAAAATACCTGCATGATAAATATAGTGTATGCAATTTTACGTGTTTTTCTCACCACAAACAATGTGCGTTGAAAAATGTACTATGTGTCAAGAAATGGTTTTATGAAAATAATGTTATAGAATTTATTTAGAATAAGCAAGTATTTATGTAACTTTTTTATTGAAAGTAAGAAATAAATGTAAATGTATTTAAAAAAGAAAACATGTTTTATTTAATTAATTTTTAATTTAAAACGAAATTAATAACTATTGCACATATTTTTAGAAATGTTCTTAACTACGTTTTCCACCATGTCCATTATTTCGTCTACAGGATCTATCACAACATATTGGGCACTTAACACCGCACTTTCACTGTTTGTGTCCTTACACTCATTTAAGTCGAATACTTCTATTTTTATCAACCGATTTCCTCTTCTTGCCGCCTTGCTAACCACATATGATGTAGACGTGGAGTCCTTTGCAACCCGTTTCCTTGAAGTCTTACTTTTCCGCTTCCCCACGTCTGATGGAGCCGGGTTTCGTATTTCTTCGACATCACTATCGAACCCACTCAAAATATTTTGCGCGTAGTAGTAAGGGTCAGTCGGATCAGTCTCGCCTAAAATCTGAAAAAAACAAAAAAAAAATTATTAAAAATATTCAAACCTATTTCAAACTGTGTAATATAAATTGGATGGAAAAAAATAATGCTTACCGAAATCGACATGTTTTCACGTCTGCTGATCTTCTAGTTGGCTCGAACGATGCAGTAGTTCAGTGTCATTTGCAAAAAATGATTTCAACAACGAGAATTCCTCCACCTTCATTGTTTTCGTGAGTTTTTCTAAACTGGTACCTAAAAATTTAAATGAATCGATAAATCGAAGTTGGATACCTTCATCTTTCGATAATGGTATATACTTCGTGAAAGAAATATAGTTTTCTTTTGTTTTAGGTATTATTCTAATCGGACCAGGCGCCTCGCCTAGTTCTTTGATAAATAAATGGCAATCGTAGCCTGACAAATTGTGGAAAACAACTGGAACAAAATTTGGTAGTTTAAATTGTAAATTACAATGCTTGTGAGCTGCCCCCCGATAGTGACCAGTGATGTGACAGTGGTCTCGAACCTTGTCAAATATTAAAAGATTATCACAAATATGACAGCGGACAGCATTTTCAAAATTTTGTGAATCATTATCCGTGAATATAATTTTAATATTAGCTTTTAAAATAGTGTGTATTTGCTTCATGTCTCGATACAACCATTCTACAAATTTTGATACACAGTCTGATCCCCGATAGCTGACGTAGCGATTATACTTGGCATCCACTGTACAAACAATATAGTAACCAAACGCTGAGGGCACATGTTGTTGTAGCAGGCTAGTGCTCGCAATGTTAGGGTCTGCTTCACACCCCAGATGACGTTGAAGCATAGTCTCAAAATCAGCATAAATGATAAAGGGTATGTTTTGTTTTCGTTCGTAATTCTTAAATTGAAGAACCGACCCTTGGTTAGGAAGAGCTGTAGCAATACCACCACATGCATGAATGACTAGTTCATTAGATGTTTTAAAAAATAACAGACATGATGAGCAAAAATGCAGTTGCTGATGGTGTTTAGATATTTGGCTTCTAACCAGACGGGGAAGGTTTTTGATCAAACAAAAGTGAGAGCCCTCATCATTCTCGAGAAATAGCAGATGAACGATATTTTTCGCAGTGGAAGACTCTGATCTGTATAGTGGACCTACAACAGTTTTTTTGCCTTGTAAGCCATACACAAAAATAGCGATATCTGGATTATTTTTTTCAAACACCGGGATGTCAGAAAAAGTTACTGGATATGATAAGCCTTGAGTGTTAAAAATATCGCGAAAATCGGGATAAGACGAGACACGATCGGGGTGGCTCTTTGAAGGGAATAGAGCAGCTGTAACACACCAAAGAAAACAATAAGGATCATCATTTTTTATATTCAAACATGCTTTTTTGTTTTTTATAAATTTTGGTAAATCTATAAACGATGACCCACTCAATGGTTGATATTTATTTACATTGATTTCCAAATGAGAGTTACTCAAAAATGTCCAACCGCTATCTCGCTCTTGAAACTCTTCAAGCTTTTTTTTCAATGTATTTATGATTTCTGAAAAAATGGAATTGAAGTTGTGGTTCATGTGTATGGTAATGTTTTTCGTGCCAAACGATTTTAGTTCTTGCAAATCGTTTTTGTACATAAGGAAAAATGAAAAAAGCTCAACATTGACTTTTATGCAAACGTGTTTTTTCAATGAAATATCAATCAGAGATTTTAATTTATTATGGATAGACTCGAAAAAGGTTTCAATTGAGTGCTGACCATCACCGTTAGCCTGTATCTTATAAGTTGCAATACGATTACGGAATGCAGAGGTCAGAACCTCAACATCTTCTGACAAATGATGAGTTGCGACTTTGCTTTTGTGGTCAGTGCTGCGCATATGACCCACCCAACTTTTTGGGTTGACAAGAGTTTTGCAAGTAATGCAATAAGGCATTGTAAATAAAAAGTAGTAAGATTGACCAGGAAACAGATAATTAAAATTTAGGTTTTAGACACAAAAATAAATAGGTAAGTAGCAAAATAATATGTTTATTATAAATTAAAGGAATTTTATTTTATATTTATCTTATCACTAAAAAAACTCGCCTCACTATTATCATACAGTGAATAAACTTGTTTAATAAATTTCTGTAATACGTCCCAGTGCGGTGTGTCCGTATCAGTCTGCAATTTTATTACCATCAACGCTTTTTTCCACCTCTCTTGAACGTTGGTACTTGCAGCATCGGTAGTGTTGTAGACCTTCAATTCTATATAGAATTCTCCTTCCGTCGTTGCTGTCCGACGAACGTGACCATTGGCGACCCGCGTCACTAGACTCGACCCCAGTTGGTGCTGCTCGGGAGTCGCTTTAGCGACCTTCTCTGCGTCTCGCAAAATCCCGAAAAGATCTCCCACCGTCTTTTTCTTTAAGGTGCTTGCAGACCTGTAAAAGTGAACAATATATTTTAAAACATAAGTACCTTCATAAACTTATACCTATATTCCGATTGGGTAGGCTATCTATAGGAGATACACATACATTGAACGAGTATGAAGTGGATGATAGTTTAATATGAAGGGTACATATCTACTTTTGATCTATCCCATATATGTCATTCTTAATAAGCAAATATCCCAAGTGATTCTTAATAAGCATATCTTACATGGAAAACAAAAATACTACGCGAAGCGGGTATCGAACCCACGACTAGTAAGATGCAAAGTAAACAGTCGACAGCATGTTAACCTTTACGAGTACATGCCTGCAATGTAATCAACGATTCAATGACTCAGCGGTGTGCTAGAGTCAAATGACGCGACAACGTAACAACGAATAATATAACGAGACTAATTCTATTCCAGTAAACTTTTCCCTGGATGTAAACATTTACCGTAACGATCAATGTTAAGCCGGGTCCGCTGCGCCATGTTACGCGTGTTACAAAAAATGTAACACGTTATTAAAACAAAAATGGGGAGTGGTATTAACACTTTACGTGTTACGTAACGTAACGTTATATAACAAGTACCTAACGTGTTATACCATGTCCCACTTTTATTATATTTAAGTGTTACGTTTTTTGTAACACGCGTAACATGGTGCAGCGGCCCCGGCTTTAGGCTATAGAAAATAAGGTTTAAGGGTCAAACCTATGGTTTGAATTATTAAGACGAATAAACAACTTTTAGTTATGAAACAAACAAATAAACAGTTGTTATCTCTTTCAATGTTCCAAGATTTTCATCAACAGCTTGATTACATCGAGGGAATCGTCATTTGAAACGATGTGTAAAGTGTACAATCATTTATAATAAACTATAGATGTATTGTATTCTTACCTAACTGTCTCCTCAACGTAGCTCGATGCTTTGCGTTTGGAGCTGGTTGGAGTCTTTTGCTTCTTACTCGACTGCACAGCAATAGGTACACCAGAGAATTCAAACTCGGAGTCAGACCTGAAATAATAATAACATAGTTTTATACCAGTCTTATACATTTAACCTAAACGATTTATACACCGTATTGTAATTACTATACTAGATAAATGTAGTGACTGGAACATATTTTTTAGACATAGTTCGGGACATAGTTTTCATATAGGGACTAATACGGTTTAGTCAGTGGAACACGTAAAAAAAAAAAATTAGGATGTAAATAAATATACTTACTAACATTTTGATACCGATGGAGTGACTGGTAGCGAGGAAGTCGTAGATAATTACACCACACGGAGACTGTACTGAACAGCGTTATCACGTTATCGGAAGTGATGAGAATTTTAGATAAATCAGGGTGTTATAGGTTTATATCCTAAATGTGTATGTTGTTTTTTTATTACAAGTACTGTAATGAAGTAAATGCGAAAATCGCCTTTATTTATAGGTGTATGAATATAGGTGATTGTTGATAAAAGTAATACATATTACTTTTTAGTATCGAACACCCAAAATTTTTGCTTTGCCTTCAAAAGTAGGTACTTAACCAAATCATCTTGACCGGTAGCAAGGTCAAGCCTATATGTTATTCTCATAATGTCAGCACTATTTAATAGCTCAAGTTAATGTGGCTGGTTGCCATTGCAACATAATGTGACCAATATATCGATTATTGTAGGTAAGATGTTTCGCAATCAGAAGCTTGCAACGGATCCAATAACGTTAACGTAGCAAATTCGTAGGTTTCATACCTAGGTAGGAGTAAATAGTCCTAGATACACATGTTGCAATTTACTTTAGATTTTCTTGATCTTAATCAGATAATGTTCGAATTGGGTGAATATTTCACTATAGCAGAAGAAAATAAACTGTTATTTCCAGTTACCAGAAATCGGATGATGAGCTAAATAGGAAATTATAATTAATTCCTCTAGCTTATCCATAGAAAACATCGTATGATATCGATGAAATTACTATATAAATGTATTTCAGGATAAATAATACTTATCTAGGTATTCTTTATAAAGCATTTGGTAGACTCCACAATATTATGTGAAAGTCAAACATTAGGTATTAATGATACCTACAGCTAAATATTTTGATGCAACGAGTTTTTTCCGTGTGGATCTTAGACTAGAGTATAGCTAGTATAGTCAACCTTTGGTTATCTCTTATGTAGGTGATACATTAAAATATTATGACCCCTCTAAATTCTTTATTTATGGGTTATGTAAAATTTACTGTATTTATTTTACTGTATGTTACAGATAAATTTAGATAGAAAATGAACGAGAACTGATGTTAGAAAACTGTTGAAAAAATATAAAACTATCTGCATAGGTTCAGTTACGTATAATGGGATGAGAATAATATCTTCAAGTTTCAATTAAAAAAAGACAAAATGCTGTCGGTCGTATTTACAAAATCATGATTTCTTAAAATACTTTAACATCAAGTCTTAAAAAAATAATAACATGGAAAATGCTTTATTACCGGAATACCTTTAAGGAATGTTCAAAGGAACCAACTTTTATAAATAAAACTGTACTTTTTGACAACATATTTTTTCTTACACCGTGTATACTTCGTATCAAATTTATAACTCCTGCGTCAACAGCTAAAGGTTGACAATCCCTGCCAGCCACCTATCATATTCGCATTCGCGTTAACTAAAGTGACACGTTAGTAGGAAATAGATTTCCATTAATGAAAGTATACTTTTATGTGTCAGTGATATTATCATTAATTCACGATTTTACTTAAGTATACCCAAGGATTCAAGTAACTGTAGAAGTACATTTTTCCTACTGTGCAATGTTTTGTGTTTTCCGTAGTGAACGATAAACAGGAGACTTCAATCTGATCACTAACATTTTTGTGGGAAAAGTAAGGTATTCTTTGTGCCGACCATAAAATATGCCTAAAATACAAGTATTTCCTGGTTCTGCCAATCACCCAGTATTTGTGTCACATGAAAAGGATCACAAAATTTTGTTGTGTTGGAATCACCTTTTTTACAATGGGAGACGTCAATCTGACCATAAAATACAGTTAAGACGAAAATGTTTTGTGTCACTGTTGCGCAAGAAGGTTCATCACATGAAGTCAATCTGATCACAAAGTAATTTGTGGTGCTGAATCTTTCTAACAGTGGGAGCCGTCAATCTGACCACAAAATATGATTAAGTTGAAATTGTACTTTTATGTTATTGTATGAAGGACCATCACGGGAAGTCAATCTGATAACAAAATTTGTGGTGTTGTACCTTGTTCATGTGGGAGACGTCAATCTGACTACAAAACAAACTGGGTTGAAAAAGCAAAGTTTTGTGTCACTGTTATGAAAAGTAGACACCAGTGGTGTTAAACTCATTCAGTGGGAGAAGCCAATCTGGTCACAAAACTATGACTGGGTAAATACAAGTATCACTTGGAATATTTCATGTCATTGTCTTAATGAGGAAACCTAACCGATACCGCAAATAATGTGTGCTGTTTTATCTAGTATATTACGAAACTGCACAAAACATAGCTAGTGGGTAAATACAATTCAGTTGAGCTTGGGGATCCTTTATTTAATTCAACTCAGTGACTATGCGGACCTATCTCCACCAAGATGATGGTGAGTTGCATTCACTCAAGCTTCCTAGTGTCATTCGTTTTCATTGATGGAATTTATCATAAACTGTGTAGGTTGCTCGTAAAATTATTGAAACTATAAATTAGAATCACTCGATGTTATTGGGTATTCTGGAATAGCTGTAATGAGTTTGAGAGAGCGACAAGCCGCGCCAACCGGCGCGGTGCGTCGTGAGCTCAAACGAATGGAAGCTGGTCCAGAATGCCCAATAACATCCTACTTGCATATACTCAGTAATTAGTGCAATAAATAAATAACAATAATAAAGTACTCTATATCTTGTACCATCTACCATCTTGTATACATATTTTGATGTGTCTGGAGCAGTTTTGAAACACTTACGCTAGTTTCCAGAGGTTGTTCGGCCCCCCGCGTGTAACTTTCTTCCTCAGGCAAAGTTGCACATGTAGAATATTGTGAAGGCGGCTCAATCCAATGTGCAGTATGTGCTCAATATCCAGATATGCAACGCCTATGCTCTTGGATTATTTTTTTCACAGTAAGCACGTTTTTTTCGTAAGCCAAACGGTGTTCACTTCTTTCTTCATCCCCCTAAATTATTCAGCCATGAAATGAAATGAAAAGGTTTTATTCAAAGTAGCGCAGAAACTGTGGCTTAAAACTGGGTGTCCATTTCAAAATCTAAGTTATTTTGGAGAAAAAAATGGACAATTTACCCCAACTTAGTCTTTGAAAACATGAATTTTTACTATTTTTATTTGTAATGCACTAACCCGTGCTAAGGACAAATTTAAAAACCTATTTAGAGGCTAAAAATTTCCCCCATGGCGGGATTCGAACCCGCAACCTCTGGCTCAATTGGTAGAGCGCTGGCACGGATAGCCAGAGGTTGCGGGTTCGAATCCCGGCATGGGTGAAATTTTTAGCCTCTAAATAGGTTTTTAAACATGAATTTGTTATACCAACAATACACAGTTGCTTTGCAAGGTCTTTCAACAATGGATGCCGTTTTAAGTAAAAATTTGTTCGGTTTTAGCGACACTTGAAATTGTAAAAAATCGTAGCGCGGAAAGGTTCAATTTTTTCAATTCCCACAGCAGATCTATTTTTCGAGACACGATAATTTAAATTATATAGCTCGCAAAACCCAAATTCTTCCCGCGGGTGTCGTAAAAGGCGACTAAGGGACACAAACTGGGGAGTGGGCAGCAGCGCCCCCTGCAGTACAATTCCACCAAACTGCGATCCCCAACCCGCATGCCCAGCGTGGGGATTATGGGCATTACCCCCCAATGATGGCACAACCTTGCGCTATGGCCCTCATTAGGGGAGGGCTATGTCCAGCAGTGGACTAGTATAGCCTGAAGAAGAAGAAGCTCGCAAAAAATATTAAAGGAAATATTGAAATTAGAACGTACCTATTTTACCTATTCCAGTCTCAATGGCCAGTCTCAAAACCTTTTATTTGTAATTCTTTTACGCGTTTTTTTCCTTGCCTCTATACCCCCAACCTACCACCCGAGGTTCAGGCGTAAGTTTAAGTTCTGCTGTTTTAATTCAGAAAAATATCAAACTATAACATATCAAAAGAATAGGTACGAAAATGGCGTATGTTATCCTAAATTATATTTTGGATTCCTTGCCTATTCGTTCTCTTCATTAAAATCGGATGTTTGAAATTGAAATTCTTGAATGTGAAATAAGATCTCACTTCACGTTAATTGCTCGGTTGATTATATTACTTTATTTTTCAGGCTTCGTTAGGTTTTAATAAGTGGGAACACGAGGAAAAATGTTTTACCTTATCTCTTAATTCTTGATGAAATATTTTTGACAAGGTTTAGTATATTTATTTAATTCTGAATTTAGAGGAAGAAATTATGTACTAGGCATGCATCAAAACTTCGAAAATGTTGGTAATCACTACAATGTTCCAATTAAAATAAACATAAATTATAATTTCCACGATGTTAATCATGCAAATGTTAATACATCGTTTGTAGGGCACTGTGTAAGTTTCTACTACAAGACTCCTCAATATAAGAATTACCTCTGACGCGGTTTAAAATATTTGCTAAGCATACTCTATGCAGCAAAGCTTAATATAACATCAATAATTATTTAGACGACAGATTAAAAAGTAAAATAATATTAAAAGGTCATAAGTATTTTTTTGAAGGAAGAAAGATTGACGAAACAAATATATATTGCGAATGTGTGTGGAAGGGCTGGTAAGGGACGTCCCAGGCGAACATACATCGACCAAATAGGGGATGTGCATGCAACGACTTATGAACGTTGATGAAGCGAAGGTGATCTGTCAGGATCGTGGCAAGTGGCAGTCCCTGGTATCTGCCTACCCCTCTGGGATACAGGCGTGAGGTTATGTATGTAATTTTTAAAGTGAAAACTCTTTAAAAAAAATTTGAATACAATAAATATGGAGTTTCTTAGGGGGCCTCTTCTACACATAATTTATTAATTGTTATACTAAAAACTTGACGTACATTAGGTTAAAATTTTGTTTTACAATGAAAAAGAAAATATTAATTTGATTACAAAGCGGCATACATTACCTTCATGCTTCAACTGTGGTCGCTCCCTACAT
This sequence comes from Yponomeuta sedellus, assembly GCA_934045075.1. Lineage (NCBI taxonomy): Eukaryota > Metazoa > Arthropoda > Insecta > Lepidoptera > Yponomeutidae > Yponomeuta > Yponomeuta sedellus. The sequence goes on along the minus strand of OW203727.1, from coordinate 18,881,477 downwards.
TATATTTATTAGACTTAAAGCATCTGCATGACGTTAAAAGTAAAAGAAACGGGCAGGCATAATTTATAAATGTGCCCCAAATGAACCCCTGGGAGTAAAATTTAGCCCAAATTAATTATTTCAAAGCGAGCCCGTGTAATGGAGCCCACCGTTTTGTTTTTCCTCAAAAACCGGTTCGGTAATCTTATAATTTTAAGTGTCGCCCGTTATCTCCTCCGGTTACTTAGCAAAGTCGCTTTTTTATGAATTAATTGCGTCCCTCCCTGGGGTGACTGGCTCTGACGCAGAGACGACATATCAAAAAAAAAAGTTCTTCTGCAGCCTAGTTATATTTATATTTACATCCTACGAAAGAGCATAGACCTTTTCACACAGAGCGAGAGAGAAAGAAAGAGAAAGAAAATTTTTTTTAAAAGGCATTTCAAGCGCTAAGACAATTTTCCTTCACTGTTAGAGAATGGGGTCGTAACTACAAATGAACAAATCGTAATAGGTATCTTGCACATGAAACATACCAATCTTTAGCTCGATATGTTTCCATGCCTTTCTTTTGTCAATGTCTCTTATGTTCGGAAAACTATTACTGTGAATATTTGGCTGTCAATTACCGTTAGGTGCCGTCATACACTAATTTAAAAAAAATAGCTAGTTCCACTAGCGTCTGGGGTTTTTCCATGTATGTGATATCTTTCTGTGGTTATCATATACTAAATAAAATATAATACATGTTAAATACCAACCCATATTGTAATGTTATGATCAGTGATCGAATAATCGGATGCATATTTACCTAAAGTTATTTTATGGCTCAGAAATTATGGAAGCGGCTTCTTAAAACATATTTTTTAAATATAAATCCTGGGATTTCAGAAAATTCGGGAATGCAAAACTAATCGCATACGTAGCATGGAGACGACTTATTTAGCGTGTAGTATTATGAATTTAAAAAACCCGGGACTCTGGTATTACATAATTATTTATATGTGTCTTTGTTTAAAGTTTATTTTAGCCTCCGATGCAAGTATGTATGTGTGTGTATGTAGGGTGTAACAGGAAAAGTAGTGTGTTAGTTAAAAAAAACATTACTATGAAATAATACTTTATTGCACATTTACATTTACACATTTAAAGCACTAAACGATAATTCTGAAATCGCTTGTTTTTTTACGATCGATACAAAAGTGCATTCCATATTAGCAAACACCTGAACGCAAGTATCTGTATTCACCCGACTTAATTCTATAACCAAAACACTGTATTCGTCGATTCCGGAATCCCGGGATTTTTTCGATACAAAAGTGCATTCCATAACAGCCAACACCTCAACTTTAGGTCAATATGCATCCGATTATTCGATCACTGGTTATGATAGACACAGGATAGTGCGCATATTTATGTAGGTGGGAAAATAGGCAACTTAAGTGACGAAATCGCAGAAGTATTCCAAAATTTCTTCACAAACATCCCACTAAATATAACGGCGGGTCTAAATTCTTCGTCTCAGTCAGCAGAATCACTAATGTTAGAAAATATAAAACCATGCGTAACAGACTTTCAATTCTGCCACGTTAGCTCCCAAACTATTGTTAAAACATTTAACCAAATAAATGTAAAGAAAACTGAAGACTTGTGGGGTCTGTCGGTCAAACTGATATCTACGGTAATTCATATTATTGCACCACACCTTGCTACAATTTTTAATAAATGTTGATCATGGGACTTTCCCAGATCTTTTAAAATTTAGTAAAATAGTTCCTCTATTTAAGGCAGGTGATAATGAGGATCCAAACAATTTTAGGCCCGTAGCAATACTACCGGTATTAAGTAAAGTGTTCGAGAAAGTAATTCTATACCAATTACGAATTTTTGCTCGTTTATTACATTTTTACAATTTTCCAACGTTTCGGCACTTTTTCGTCACCTCAGTCATCCGGGACCGTGGCCCCGTCACCTCAGTCATCCGCGACCGTGGTCCCGTCACTTCAGTCATCCGGGACCACGGCACCTGAAAAAGTGCCGAAACGTTGGAAAATTGTAAAAATGTAATAAGCGAGTATAAATCCGTATAAAAACAGTTTTAATCATGTCTACTGCTCGTGTTAACCTTAGAAAATACTACACATCTATGATGCGTGGGAGGAGGCGCAGGATGCTATCGGGGTTTTCTGTGACCTTTCTAAAGCTTTTGATTGTGTAGACCATAAAACGCTCCTATGTAAATTGAACAGATACGGTCTCAGTAATGGATCTCTAGGTCTTCTTTGATCATATTTAGCAAACAGAGTTCAGAAAGTTGACATAAATAGGGTTAAGTCTTCTGGATCTGATGTTAAAATAGGAGTTCCTCACTACGTTCTACTTTGGGGCCATTCCTCTTCTTAGTATATGTAAATGATCTGCCCTACCTAGTTGAGAAGGGGTGCTGCGCCAGATAACCTTCACGTGTACCCCTCCGCTTTCCATTCCCTTTGATTCTATGAACTAGATGGAAGGGCAAGTGGTGGGGTCGGTGCACCCTGAGCGTTGGTCAGTAACTTCTCCTTGTGGGATCTTGCTAGCTAACGGTGAATAATCTGGCAGGAAGGGTCGCGTGGGCCCTGTTTCACTCTGTAAAGCGGGACCCAGGTGACCAACCGAGTGACGGACCGACACTGGCGCCGCAGCGCGGAAGCGTCCGCGCCTCATACCAGTCAGACCAGAGTGGCCGTGGGCGGAGGGTCGGGAGGCCCTCTGCCACCATCACGGCGGGCCGGAGGGCGCGCTTGCGTGTTGATAGCGCGCCTTCTGGCGGAGGGAGGGGTCTCAGGGGAAGAGGAGTGCAGGTATTGCGATGCGCCTCTCTCCCTATCCTCTACGATCGTTTAGTCGCTTGGGCCCTGCTTCACACCGTGGAGCGGGACCCAGGCGACCAAGAAGAGGAGGTCCGGCTGGGGGGGGCGCCTTCGTGCGCCTCGTACCAGTCGGACCAGAGTGACGTGGGTGGAGGGTCAGGGGAACCACCGCCTCTAACACGGCGGGCCGGAAGGCGCCCCTGCGTGATCCGGGGCTGCCTTTCAGCACAGAGAGGGCCCGCGCGCTCGCTCTCCACATTCTCTGCTTTTAAAAGAAGCGCTGGTAAGCGACGCGACGGGCCTCGCAGCAATGCGCCGCCCCCCTCTAGTCCCATTATATGGGCAATGGGACGGGGGGGGGGCGCATCGGAGGGTATGGGGGCCTATATGTGCCCCCCCCGAGGAGACGCGGCGTTTCCTTGCCCCGTCGTATAGGCGATGGGGCAGGGGGCGCCGCTGGGAGCCACTCTGGCTCCCCCACCAGTCGAGCCCCTCCAGTGGAGCGACCTCTTGCCGGGTCGCGGTGATTTAGCCTCTGGCCTACCCCGCGACCCGGTAGAGGAGAGGAGGATCACCGCGGGGGCTTAGTGGGTACTCCAGCCCTCGGGATGGGAGTCCCACACGAAGCCGCTCAGTTGTCCCCTGACAGCAGGGCGGTGAAGTGCGTAAATGCATTCCCCCGCGTTACCAAAAAAAAAACCTAGTTGAGAAATTGTCACAAATAGTATTTAAAAACCTATTTAGAGGCTAAAAATTTCACCCATGCCGGGATTCGAACCCGCAAACTCTGGCTATCCGTACCAGATAGCCAGATAGATAGCTGGTACGGATAGCCAGAGGTTGCGGGTTTGAATCCCGGCATGGGTGAAATTTATAGCCTCTAAATAGGTTTTTAAATTTGTTCCTTAGCACGGGTTAGTGCATTAAAAATAAAAATAGTGTAACAAATAGTATTGTTTGCAGACGATACTCTCAAATTTTTAAAATCAGAGAGATCAATCGAGGGTCAATCTAATCTAGACGATGTAAACAACTCCCTTTCTAAAGTGTTAAACTGGTTTACTGTAAACAAACTCATGTTGAATGCGAAAAAGACAAAATGTATAAAGTTTTCATTGCCCAATGTAAAAAAGTGGACTCAAGTTTAATTATAGCTGGTGACAGACAAGACTTAGTAGAGTCCACGGTGTTTTTAGGTATTACAATAGACTCAAAACTGCAATGGGGTCCACACATAAAAAATCTAGCGCGTAGGTTAAGTTCAGCCGCATTTGCAGTTACAAAAATTAGGCAACTAACAGATGTGTCAACTGCGAGGCTTGTATATTTCAGTTATTTTAACAGTATTATGTCGTATGGTTTGTTACTATGGGGGCGTGCGGCAGATATAGAAACAGTTTTTAGTCTACAAAAAAGAGCTGTTAGAGCTATCTAAAATTTACATACCAGGCAATCGCTAAGGGATATTTTCAAGGAAATCGGAATTCTAACAATGGCTTGCCAATATATATTCGATAACATAATGTACGTACGAAAAAACTTAACAACATTTAAATTAAACAGGGATATCCATAACGTAAACACTAGAAACAGAAACAAAGTTGCTTTATCTAAATTCAGATTAGCCAAGGTAAATGCATCTTTTGAAGGACTAAGTGTACGTTTTTACGATAAAATTCCAGAACATATTCTATCCCTGCCTGAAAGAAAATTAAAATTTTAATTAAAAAGGCGCTGTGTAAAAAGGCCTATTATAGAATAGATGACTTTATAAATGATGTAAGCCCTTGGCAGTAGACCAATTCCACAACGAGTAAATCATAGTTATTAAATAAATATTTTATATGTAGCTACCGAATCACTGCAATCCTCAGTATTAGATATGTCATATTTTAAGTTTGTACAGACGACGTGATTGCTTATTAGTAATATATCATACATTCTATAACTGACAAAAACTTAATCTGCAGGTTTGCTAAAGGTCATTCGAATGGTGGCGTGGTGGCCGGGTCATCTATCTCCCTCCAAAATGGTTGAGACTGATGATGGCTGACCTATGCGTTATGCTCGTGAACGAGTGCTGTTCGTGTGTTTTCACGGCCTAAGTAAAAAAAAATGAAAAATGCCTTAGCATTTTAAGTTATTAATGACAATCATGGAATCTTATGCGTATAGGTGGTATCTAATGTATTAGATTTAAGAGGACTTGAGAAAAGATGGTCAGAGTGGAGTTTTTTTTCCGCTGCCTTTTTCTCCACTACATTACGGCCCGAAGGCGGCGACTTTCACTTTCATGTTGCATTGTACTTTGACATTCAGCAAATAGAATTTAAATTCTTTACGTTCAAAAAAATTTAATTTAATTGAATTTTCTGCGGCAGTCCTTCCATGGCCTTACTACGAGAGGTATGTGGTTTGTAAAGCTTATACGGACACTTTGAACTTAAAAACATTGAATTAGCCCTTTTCAGGTCAGCTTTTTGACAGCCGACAGTTGAGTTCACCAAAATTACTTAGCAACTCCGTCTGGGAATGGCAATGCTCTAAGGAAAAAAAATAGATTTTATATTCATGACTCTATGCAGACAGGTTTCTTTAGATTGTAGTCGGCTGGCCTTCTTTCATTCGTATAGGCATTGCCTATCGATCAAAGGAGTTTTCATTGTCTATCGATCAAAGGAGTTTTTTTAAAGTCGCTCTGACAAAGACTCATAGGATTAAACTTACTTAGGAAATGGTATTTGTCGCTTTTCGCGTATGCACGGCCAACATGGATTGGGACCTCGCAATGTTTACGGAGTAGAATTAAGATGAATAAGCCCTCCCCAGTTGTGAGAGTTTTTTATTATTTTTCGAGAACATTTGCCTGGTTATTATGGAATTGGTTGTTTATATTCTAGTTATTTGGAGGAGACTAAGAAAATGAAGTAGTCAAGAAGTTTCTATATTTTATTAAAAGTGTATGTGTTTGATGGTTGTCTGCAGATACAAAAAAACGGATGAATTTTTGAAAACCAAACTTTGTTTCAATGTTAAATGACGTCAAATAATATACTTCGACATGGTGAAATAGAAATAACATAACCTCATGCCTAGGTGTACCCCAAAAGGGAAGTCAGGAACTAGTAGCTGCCACTTGCCACTATCCTGATATATCAACTTAGATTCTTCAACTTTCATTAGTCGTTGCATGCACGCACGCTCGGTTGGAGTACTTTTATGCCCTTTGGTAATAAGTATGTAAAATAGATTTTTTTAACAAAATATTAAGGGAGCATTCTGACTAGATTCCAATTGCAGGTTAAATATTGACGTGAAAATATGATTGACCTAAAAACTCGGCACGCCTTCTCCAGCAAAGCCAACTTGTGAGCAATAACAATCAGAGTAGGAAAACCTCGTAATGGAAACAACAACTTTTACGAGTAGCTCAATAGGTAGAGCATTTTCAATTTACCTTCACAGCGACATACGAAAGGCAATGCACGTGTCCCAAACAATATTGTTTCCGCCTCTATTTCAAACAATAACAGCAGAAGGAAAATGGTATTCAAAAAGCCGTTTTGCATGAAAGACTATCAGACAAAAATAACACCTTTTGAAAAATATACTTACATACTTTTTAACGTAGTTTACTAAAATACTTTTAAACCTGACAGAATATATTATAAAAATAAAACTGTTGAAAGCGTAATAATAAAACTGTGGTTTAATATAAATAATAAATTAATAATAATTAGTAATAAAACTTTGTTGCGGGAATTGCTCCTTGAGAGGAATTGAGGCTCCTTGGAATTAAGAGGGCCCGTGTTAAGGAAACTCAAACTTATATTGGGTAAATTGTCCCGTTTGTGGCTTGGATGTCTGGTTACCACAGCACAGTGTATCCGTATTTGTCTTTACTTTTAATGGTAAGTGGTGTCTAAAGATCTTGACCTTCTCTTGATCGCACTGTAACTACCACATGTCCTTGCTTGCACAAATAACATATTATATTTTATTCTCTAGGAAGACTAACAGCTATTACAGGTTTACAATACATAGATAAATAGGACACACTGTCTTCACAATTAGTTTTAGATTAGCTTGAACGCAGACAGTTCACATGTGATAGCACCATTAACGAAATGAGGAAATTACACTAAAAATAGAAATGCAAATAAGAAACCAGTAATTAATCAATTTATAAAATAGATTGATTTAAAACCAAGCTCCACCCAGATCAAAAAATATATATGTTCTTAAATGCTGCTCCGAGTACAATTAAGTCCGAGGACACTAACATGCGATGTATTTTCAAAGTTCATGATGCAATAACAATAAACACAACACTAAAACATCTTAGATATTGAATTTAGGGTTTGTCTCATACATGATACTCACTTAGGGCACACGTATCAAGCAGTATTAGAAATAATTATCATGTATCAAGCAGTATTAGAAATAATTATCATGTATCAAGCAGTATTAGAAATAATTATCATGTATCAAGCAGTATTAGAAATAATTATCATGTATCAAGCAGTATTAGAAATAATTATCATGTATTAAGCAGTATTAGAAATAATTAAAACTGTTTTTATGCGGATTTATGCTCTTTTATTAAATTTTTACAATTTTCCGACTTTTCCGGTGTAATTTTTGCCGAGGGTAGTAAACTAACCGTTAATGCTTTCTAAAAGACGCCTGTCATCTCAGTCATCCGGGATCACGGCACATGAAAAAGTGCCGAAACGTCGGAAAATTGTAAAAATGTAATAAACGACCATAAATCCGTATAAAAACAGTTTCAATTAGGTATGTCTACTGCTCGTGTTAACCTTAGAATATAATATAGTATTAGAAATACAAAGAACTTTGACCATTATCGAGCAACAGAATTAATTCCATACATACATAGCTATTGCATTGAAATTATTTGTTTATATTGAACTTGATTAAGGTAATTATAGAATAATAGCATTAAAAATAATATAAAGCCACATGAAATTTCAAAAATAAAATAAACTAAAACTAAAATAATATCAAAATGCCAATAATAACAATAATTCATTTGTTCTTATGTATAAGTGGGATTCTCATCATGAAATGACTTAGAAATGAGTCTGAACAATTACAGTAACTAGTATTGGTAATCAAATGTGTTACTCGTACTGCTGGACCACCGAGGTAGTAGAATATTGATATGACCCTTTATCACGACGCTTTATTTGATGGCTAGTCTGAGAAAGTAAAATCCGCATGCAAATATGAAAGCAATAACTAGTGCAATATCCAAGTGGGAACCGCGCTCGGACCGAGCCCGTATTATACGAGTATTATCCGGAATGTAAACACTCGATATCGATGTGAAATTCGCGCTTCAAGTACGTATTTGATGTTTCTCTCCTATGGCCGTGAAGACAAATTATGCTTTACTATTTAAAGTTACTTCACCAGAGACAGAAGAATGGAGGAAACAGGGAGAGGCCTACGCAGAGGTTGCGACTTTTATCTATAATACATTGATTGATTGAAAACATTTATTCAAATAAAAATACAAAAAAATACAGAAGTTGGTTTCTGCCAAACTGCATAACAGTTTGTTGGCAGATGCTCATGAATGCGTGCTACATAAATCTAATTAAATATAGTAAATATAATAAACAGATAAATTCATAAGAAAATGTATGTTGTGTGTCCATCCAGTAAATTTATGAAATATGTCTTGTATGTCCTCAATAGTGGGACACGAGTTTCTTTCTGCATCGCAGGACGGTTTGGCCATTCTCCACCACGGGGGCCAAGTCCGGATTGGTGGGGGCTTGCAAGACTAGTGGCTGGTCTTACTGTCAGAAGTTTTCAAGCCGCCCTAAGGCCCGCCTCTGATTTGGCTTAACGACTGCCCTCTATCGACGGCAGCCGGCACCAACTGCTTAACGTGCATTGCGAAGCACGGTACCGCTCGAAAAAATGCCACTAGCGTTATACATAGTAATAGACGGTCAGCCATCCGTGCACTGAACGCATCCTATGTTTCATGACCTTTGTGATCGTTTAAGATTACTCAGGCAGCCGGGGCTACGAGGGATTCATAGTATTATAATGACGAATTTAACTTCATCAGGCTTAAATGATCACAAAGGTCATGAAACATAGGATGCGTTCAGTGCACGGATGGCTGACCGTCTATTACTATGTATAACGCTAGTGGCATGTTTTCGAGCGGTACCGTGCTTTGCAATGCACGTTAAGCAGTTGGTGCCGGCTGCCGTCGAAAAAGTGCCGAAACTTTGGAAAATGGTGAAAATGTAATAAACGAGCATAATTCCGTATAAAAACAGTTTTAATTATGTCTACTGCTCGTGTTAACCTTGGAAAACACAAAATTTTATAATAACTATAATAACTTCCACACAATCACTTGTCCTGGTTATCATTTGAAGATACAGTCTGTGAGCTTTAAGAATACACCTCGGGCTCTAGAGTAGCCTGCGGTTTTCACGGAATGAACACAAGTGTACTACCTCCTGCTCTGTATAAAACTTTTCTTCACTATTTTGAAAATATTTGGAAATTAAGTGTCCTATTAGTTCCGATATTTCTATTACACGAATATATCTGATTCTATCCGATAGTAGCCGAAGTATATCCTAAAAGCTAACAGACTGTACCCTGTGATAATTATAATAACCAGGCAAGTATACCTGAAATGCAAGTTTGTCACCCAGTGGGAATCGAGCCCATAACCTTCGGCATGGTAATCAAACGAGTTACCGCTAGATTAACGAGACAGGTGGGACGTTTTATTGAATTTTATTAATGTAAATTATTTAAAAATAAATTCGTCGATGGAAGTTAAATAGATTTATCTGGCGCTTGTTAAGAGGCTCCAAGAGTTTCACTAGCACTAGAAAAAAGACTTCGTTGTTTCACAGTAGGCAGGACGTTGTAAGCGATTTAGATAAAACCATACTAGTATTAGAAATATAGTAACTGGCTTTTGAGGACACCATAAGTCACACCTATTGCTTGAGACAGTATCTTGATCCTAGCACACCTTCACGTATAAATTAAATCACGTGACTCGACATAATATATATGCCGCGAATATTTTGCTGAGGTGGGGCTAAATTATTCCAGAATTTTGATTTACTGCATTCAGTGTCTCTGTAATGAAACAAAAAAACGTACCTACCATAGAGAAGGAAAAGAGGTGTATTGCATTCAGGGGATCCGTAATAACATATTTTATGCACGTAGAGTGTTCATTCTATGTTATGCAATGCGGAGAAGGATAAGACTGTTTTAATATCAAAGGCGTCTTAAATTTTTGAACTAAAACTTTTGTTACCAATACGTTTTATTTATTTGAACCCGGATTAACTTAATTAATTTTTAAAACAACCAATCACTCAATCGTGCTACATAATCAATCAATCGCTTGCACGCAGTCAGAGACGAGCAACCAACGGCAAGAGTGCTTAGTGCGAGTTTGACAGATCCAATCGAATAACTTTACTACCGCGTTAATCGAGCATTGAGTAGTGAGTATGAGTAAGGGTCACCGCACACGGGCCACCGGCCACAACCACAAAACGCCGCCACTGGCATATTTCCTGTAATTTTCATACATTTTATATGGACTCGCCGCACACGGTTGGCGCCGGTGGCGGCCACACGCTACAAATCGTCGCAGCTTGCTTCTTGTGGCTCGCACCGGCCACTAAACGTCGACACAAAAAGCCGCCACACGCCACTCGCGTGATTCCGCGCCCCTCTCTCCTTTGCCTCAGATAACCTGTGCTGTAAAGTCGACGGTAACGCACGGTCGTCTGTGGTTCATATAGATAGATAAATATGGATATAGAATTTTATATCAGGGATACAATCCCGTCCTGAGATTTGGGATTCAAAAAGTGATAGTTATAGTAATAGAGGAGAAAAAGTAAAGGCCTGAGAAGAAATCTGCGAATTGTTAATTGAAATTGTTGTGAAACTTACCTTAATGTAATAGCTAGTCTTTCCGCAGGTGCGATGCTTTTCCGCATGTTGGTGTCGTGGTGCTTTAATCCAGTATATAATAAAGCATGTAGTTCCCAAAACGGACCTATACTTAAACGAAAATGTTTGAAAAACTTTTTAGAATGGTTTAGAAGATTATCGAAATGTTCGTTGCATTTGTGTACATTCGTTAAAACTGGAAGTAGGTATCCAATAACTACAGTTTCGTCTTCTACGACGACGTCTTTTTATCAAAAGTAGCGCAATTAAACCTTCTTCGTCGGAGTCCATTATGATACTGCACGCCACGCAAGGGTTAAAAAAAGTAGCAGCCACCGACCACAAGTGTCGACCACCGGCCACAAGTGGCTGTCGCGCGCTTCAGCTACCTTTGTAGCCGCTTCTAGCTTCTCGTGGCGGCGTTTGTGGCTGTCGCGTGTGGCCCGTGTGCGGCGACACTAAGTTAACCGTTCGAACTGGCAAAGCGCTGTCACAGTACAACTCGCACTCGCGTTTATTCGTGTTTTGGCTGGTAAACGTGTTCACTTCTCAACGTAAACCATTGCAACTCGCACTCAGCAATTTTAATTTCCATACTTGTAGCTAGGTGGCGCTTCCTCGATGCCATAGAAATATGAGTTTACGTTAACGCGATCGAGTAGTTAAAAAACTCGCATTAAGTACTAAGAGCTCCGTCTGTACTCACCAAGATTGAGCCCAGCGAATCAGAGTGAAACCTGCTCAGACTCTTCCGTCATCATAACCATCATCAGGCTATATTTGACCACTGCTGGACATAGTCTTCTACTAATAAAAGCCATATCGCCCTGTCTTGAACTTGCCGCATCCAGCTTCTGCCTGCAGTTTTTTGCAGATCGTCATCCCACCTGGTCGGAAGGCGTCCTACACTACGTTTGCCGAGTCGCGGTCTCCACTCAAGAACACGTTTACTCCACCAGTTGTCGATTCTCCGCAAAATATGGCCCACTGTCACTTCATCTTGCTAATTCTCTGAGCTATATCGATAATCTTGGTTGTCTGTCGAATGCAGTCGTTGTGAATTCTATCCTTCAGATAAACTCCGGGCATAGCTAGCTCTCTCCATAGCTCGCTGAGTGACTTTGAACTTGTCGCTCAACTCTTTTGTGACACTGTCCATGTCTCGGCTCCTTATGTCATGACAGGTAAGACGCACGGATTGAAAACTTTCGTTTTCATATTGCGGTATGGATGACGAGAAGACTCGGTGGTAATAATTTTCGTCATAATTTATTGAAATGGCACTGATTTTATACACTAGAAGACATGAAAAATCAAGATTTAAAAAAAACCTTACAAATATATTTTTTGGTTTTTCGGAGTTTCAATACTCTACTCTATTAATAAAATATAATAGATTTTATTTTTCTCATTGAATACATTTCATATTTAAAACGGGTGTTTAAGCATATATGAAAACAAACGGTAACAAACATTTTACGACATAACTTTGCGGGTTTGGGTTTGTTGGAAGAGAATGCCTCTTGCATTAAGCACGCCCTTGTACATTTACTCATGTAATTAGTGCAACAAAGAATTAAAATAATCATAATAATAATAATAACTCGAATATTGATGAAGGCGGTACGTTCAACTTGTGACGTCATAGTGTGACTCCGCTTTGCATGGCGCGCTTTTCTACCACGTGACTAGAAGGCTTTTTACTGGGTACATCATAAAAGTATAAGTCGTAGAGAATAAAATTAACCCATATATTTATTTTTTAACATGGACTCACTGATTATATTAGATTAAAATATTTTTATGCAAGTTCTCCACTAGCAAAGACGAGAAATAAGGAATCAAAGTATTTGATGTGAGGCACAACTATGCCACCAATCAGTAAAATATTATGAGTAGCCGGTAATAATAACTATACCTAAATATATCCACAACAGTATCGTCACAAAATATTATTACGTTATTAATTATGGCCCCAATAAAATTCATAACCGTCCTGCCCCCATAAAGAGTTAAACATGAAAAAATATTAAGTGGTTTTGGAACCATAATTAGAGAACTCTAAAAGTTGAAACGCGGCATCGTCTTACAACTCATAATTTATAAAAGATCATAAAAAGTAAAATACTGCCACTTGCGAACGTTACAGTTCGTTTTAATTTCAAGAGCCTTAAGAAATTGGTGAAAACAATATTTAAAACATTTTTATACTAAGCCGCATAAAGGCAGATATATAAAAAGAGTCGCCAACAGCTTAACGTTCCTTACGAAGCACGGAAGCGCTCGGAAAAATGCTACTAGCGGTAGTCACGGGACGGTCACCCATCCTGCACCTGACCGCGCCAGTTGTTGC